>BPLQ01012170.1:2057715-2647714 GCA_021605075.1 Caerostris darwini | reverse complement strand
GTTATTTCAATATTGCTTGTTGCAATTTCGGTTATTTCAATATTTCTTGCTACAATTTTAGTACTTACAATCTGATCTTTAAAGTTTTATTTCTGTTTTAGATGTTAATTTTATTACATTTTTAATTATACTACTCTTTTGTATGATTTAATATTTAAGTGCTATTTGGAATAGTAAAACTCTCGCAATTCTACAAATAATTAATAAAATTTAATTAATTAATCTAATTATTTTTTTTCCGATTAATTATGTAAAAAACGATATCGAAACATTAGATTAATTTTGTAAAGAATATGTAACCGAAATACCGAAACATTTACTTGTGTACACCCTTTCAAAAAAGAAAAAAAAACACAAATTTCATTTTAAAGCATTGTAACCTATCTAATAAATTTTATATAGTTAGCTAAAATAAAATACTGTGCACAAATATATTAGTTATTTTACATTTGCAGTCACAACAAGCAAAAGAGAATTTCCTTCAAAGTGGGGCTAATGTGTGTTTACCCTAAAAACATTTTTTCTCCAAATCTAGCATTATAAACAAGATAACCCGCAAGCTTCAAGACCGTAACAGCAGTAAATCCGCAAAGAAACCTCACAGATAGCATGAGTAACTGCATTTAACCTTAATCGTAACTCAAGAATTCCGTAACCCTACGACAAGCATTGCCCTTTTTTTTTTTTTCAGTAAATCTTGAGTCTTTCTTTGTAAAACAAATAAACAGAATTTTTTCCAGCGGAATATGCATTTCTAAACAGATACCCCATAAAAGATGGGAGGCATCTCAAATTTATTGCAAAAAATTCCTCGCGATTTTGTCTTTTCGTGTAAAGGAAGCATAAAGAGACTGTGAAATAAAATTTTGTGATTTGGAAATATTCAATGGAAGATCCCTTTTTTTTTCTTCCTTATTTGGTCTCAAATGTGATTTATTTTGAAAATCCAGTTTAAATCTGTTGTTGATTTTCTATTGAGATGGAAAAATATTTGCCAAATGCATGTTTAGGATAATTTTTTTTTTCTTATTTCAGAATCTCTGATATGGCTTTATCGATATTGAAATTATTATTACAACAGTTTATATTCCAAGACTTATAAATAAGTTCAATTTTGTAAAAGAATGTAATTCTTTTAGAATTCGCAATAGTAATTCATACGAATAACTTATTTATAGTTTCTTAAGATTTTACTACAATTTTGGTTGTTACAATATTTCTGGTTACAGTTTTGGTTATTGCAATATTTCTTGTTTCAATTGTGGTTATTTTAATATTTCTGTTTGGATATTTGCTACTCTACAGTTTTGATTATTATATTAATTAGTTTTAATAACCAAAATTGTATCGATTATTTCAATATTTGTTGTTATATATATATTTCCAAATTTAATATAATTTTATCTATAATTATTGTCAAAAATATATCGATTTGGCGATTTCAATATTTCTTGTTACAATTTTAGCTATTTCACTATTTCTTGTTACAATTTTGGCGATTTTGGTTATTTCAATAATTCCTATTACAATTTTGATTATTTCAATATTTTTTGTTACAATTATACTTGCAATCTATTCTGTTTTGTATGTGTGTGTTTCAGATGTTAATTTTATTACATTGTGTAGTTATATTACGTTTTATATGATTTAATATTTGAATGCAGTTTGGACTAATAAAACTTTCGCGATTCAATAAATAATTTACACAAAAATTAATTAATTAATCCAATTATTTAGTTCTGATAATCTTAGTTTTTGTTACTAATTAATTATGTAAAAAACGATATCGAAACATTAGATTAATTTTGTAAACAATATGAAACAGAAATAATGGAACATTTTCTTGAGTATACCTTACAATACAGAAAATGAAAACTCAAATTCTATTTTAGAGGTTTGTAACTTATCTAATAAATTTTATATATTCTGGCAAAATAAAATACTGTGCGCAAATATATTAGTTATTTTACATTTGCACTCACAACAAGCAAAAGAGAATTTCCTTCAAAGTGGGGCTAATGTGTGTTTACCCTAAAAAGACCTTTCTCTCCAAAACTAGCATTATAAACAAGATAACCCGCAAGCTGTAAGACCATAACGGCGGCAAATCCGCAAAGAAACCTCACAGATAGCGTGAGTAACTGCACTTAACCTTAATCGTAACTCAAGAATACCGTAACCCTATGACAAGCAGTACCCTTTTTTCTTTAAGGAAAGCTTGAGTCTTTCTTTATAAAACAAATAAACAGAATTTTTTATCCAGCGGAATATGCATTTCTGAGCAGTTTTCGGGTTAAAAGATGGGAATGCATCTCAAATTTACTGCAAAAAATTCCTCCAGATTTAGCCTCCTCGTGTAAAGGAAATATAGATAGAGATTGTGAAATAAGATTTCGTGATTTGGAAATATTCAATGGAAGATCCCCTTTTTTTTCTTCCTTATTTGGTCTCAAATGTGATTTTATTTTCAAAATCCAGTTTCAATCTGTTGTTGTTTTCTATTGAGATGAAAAATATTTGCCAAATGCATGTTTAGGATTAATTTTTTTTCCTTATTTCAGAATCTCTGATATTGCTTTATCGATATAGAAAATATTACTGCCCGACTTTATTTTCCAAGACTTATAAATAAGTTCAATTTTTTTAAAAAAATGTAATTCTTTTAGAATGCGCAATAGTAATTCATACGAATAACTTGTTTGTAATTTTTTAAATTTTTACTGCAATTTTGGTTGTTACAATATTTCTGATTACAATTTTGGTTATTACAATAGTTCTTGTTTCAGTTTTGGTTATTTTACTATTTCTGTTTTGATATTTACTGCTATATAGTTTTGATTATTATATTAATCAAATGTTTTAATAATCAAAATTGTATCGATTATTTCAATATTTGTTGTTATATATATATTTCCAAAATTAATATGATTTTATCAATAAGTATTGTTAAAATTATATCGATTTGGCGATTTCAGTATTTCTTGTTTCAATTTTGGCGATTTCAATATTTGTTATAATGTTGGTTATTTCAGTAATTCCTATTATAATGTTGGTTATTTCAATAATTTCTATTACAATTTTGGTTACTTCAATAATTATAATTACAATTTTGATTATTTCAATATTTTTTGTTACAATTTCAGTACTTACAATCTATTCTTTTTTTTGTGTGTGTGTGTGTTTCAGATGTGAATTTTGTTTCATTATTTAGTTATATTACGTTTTTATATGATTTAATATTTAAGTGCAGTTTGGACTAATAAAACTTTCGCGACTCAATAAATAATTTACACAAAATTTAATTAATTAATCCAATTATTTAGTTATGATAATCTTAGTTTTTGTTACTGATTAATTATGTAAAAAACGATATCGAAACATTAGATTAATTTTGTAAACAAAATGAAACAGATATAATGAAACATTTTAACATCTTAAGGGTACCTTCAACACAGAAAAAGAAAACTCAAATTCTATTTTAGAGGTTTGTAACTAATCTAATAAATTTTATATATTCCGAGGAAATAAAATACTGTGCGCAAATATATTAGTTATTTTACATTTGCCCTCACAACCAGCAAAAGAGAATTTCCTTCCAAGTGGGGTTCATGTGTGTTTACCATTAAAAAAAAATTTCTCTCCAAAACTAGCATCATAAACAAGATAACCCGCAAGCTTCAAGACCATAACAGCCCCAAATCCGCAAAGAAACCTCACAGAGAGCGTGAATAACTGCACTTGACCTTTAATCATAACTCAAGAATACCGTAACCCTATGACAAGCATTGACCTTTTTTCTTCAGGAAAGCTGGAGTCTTTCTTTGTAAAACCGATAAACAGAATTTTTTTTCCAGCGGAATATGCATTTCTGAGCAGTTTTCGGGTTAAAAGATGGGAATGCATCTCAAATTTACAGCAAAAAATTCCTCCAGATATTACCTCCTCGTGGTAAGGAAAGGATAGCGAGACAGTGAAATAGGATTTCGGTATTGGGAAATATTCAATGGAGGATCCCCTTTTTTTAACTTCCTGTTTGGCCTCAAATGTGATTTTATTTTGAAAATGCGGTTTCAATCTGCTGTTGGTTTTCGATTGAGATGAAAAAATATTTTCCAAATGCATGTTTAGGATTATTTTTTTTCTTATTCCAGAATCTCTGATATTGCTTTATCGATATTGCAAATATTATTGCGTGAGCGTATTTTCTAAGTCTTATAAATAAGTTCAATTTTGTATAAATGTGTATTTTTTCGAATACGGAGTATACGTTTAGGGGAATTACTTGTTTATAGCTTCTTAATATCTTATTACAATTTTGGCAATTACAATATTTCTTGTTACAATTTTGGCTACTACAATATTTATTGTTACAATTTTGGATATTTCAGTATTTCTTGTTACAATTTTGGTTATTTAAATGTCTGGGCTATTACAATATGTATTGTTACTATTTTGGATATTTCAGTATTTCTTGTTACAATTTTGGTTATTTAAATGTCTGGGCTATTACAATATGTATTGTTACAATTTTGGATATTTCAGTATTTCTTGTTACAATTTTGGTTATTTAAATGTCTGGGCTATTACAATATGTATTGTTACAATTTTGGATATTTCAGTATTTCTTGTTACAATTTTGGTTATTTAAATGTCTGGGCTATTACAATATGTATTGTTACAATTTTGGATATTTCAGTAATTCTTGTTACAATTTTGGTTATTTAAATGTCTGGGCTATTACAATATTTATTGTTACAATTTTGGATATTTCAGTATTTCTTGTTACAATTTTGGTTATTTAAATGTCTGGGCTACTACAATATTTATTGTTACAATTTTGGATATTTCAGTATTTCTTGTTACAATTTTGGTTATTTAAATGTCTGGGCTATTACAATATTTATTGTTACAATTTTGGATATTTCAGTATTTCTTGTTACAATTTTGGTTATTTAAATGTCTGGGCTATTACAATATTTATTGTTACAATTTTGGATATTTCAGTATTTCTTGTTACAATTTTAGTACTTACAATCTATTCTTTAGAGTTTTATTTGTGTTTTTGATGTTAATTTCATTACATTATGAAATTATACTATGTTTTTATATGATTTAATATTTAAGTGCACTTACAAAATTTAATTAATTAATCTAATTATTTAGTTCTGATATTCTTGATTTTTTTTTTTTTTTTTTTTTTTTTTTTTGATTAATTATGTAAAAAGGATATCGAAACATTAAATTTACTTTGTAAAGAATATGAAACCGAAATACCAAAACATTTACTGGAGTATACACTTTAAGCAAAGAAAAAGAAAACTCAAATTCTATTTTAAAGCATTGTAACTTACCTGATAAATTATATCTATTCTGTTAAAATAAAATATTGTTCGCAAAGTTTTATATTAGTTATTTTACGTTTCTACTCAATACACACAAAAGAGAATTTCCTTCAAAGTGGGGCTAATGTCTGTTTAACCTAAAATATTTTTTTCTCCAAAACTAGCATTATAAACACGATAACCCGCAATCTTTAAGATCATAACAGCAGCAAATCTGTAAAGCAACATTACAGAGAGCGTGAGTAACTGCACTTAACCTTAATCGTAACTCAAGAATATCGTAACCCTATGACAAGCATTGCCTTTTTTTTTTACGAAATCTTGAGATCTTCTTTATAAAACAGATAAACAGAATTTTTTTTCGGTGGAATATGCATTTCTGGGCAATTTTCCGTGTAAAAGATAGGAATGCATCTGAAATTTATTGCAAAAAATTCCTCGAGATTTTGCCTCCGCGTGTAAAGGAAGCATAAAAAGACTGTGAAATAAGATTTCGGGATTTGGAAATATTCAATGGAAGATCCCTTTTTTTACCTTCCTTATTTGGTCTCAAATGTGATTTTATTTTCAAAATCCAGTTTCAATCTGTTGTTGGTTTTCGAATGAGATGAAAAAATATTGGCCAAATGCATGTTTAAGATTATTTTTTTTTCTTATTTCAGAATCTCTGATATGGCTTTATCGATATAGAAAATATTAATGCCCGATTTTATTTTCCAAAACTTATAAATAAGTTAAATTTTGTAAAAAAATGTAATTCTTTTAGAATGCACAACAGTAATTCATACGAATAACTTGTTTATAATTTTGTAAGATTTTACTACAATTTTAGTTGTTACAATATTTCTGGTTACAGTTTTGGTTATTACAATATTTCTTGTTTCAGTTTTGGTTATTTTAATATTTCTGTTTGTATATTTACTACTATACAGTTTTGATTATTATATTTATCAAATGTTTTAATAATCAAAATTGTATCGATTATTTCAATATTTGTTGTTATATATATATTTCCTTAAATTAATATAATTTTATCTATAATTATTGTCAAAAATATATCGATTTGGCGATTTCAATATTTCTTGTTACAATTTTAGCTATTTCACTATTTCTTGTTACAATTTTGGCGATTTCAATATTTCTTGTTATAATGTTGGTTATTTCAATAATTCCTATTACAATTTTGGTTATTTCAATAATTCCTATTATAATTTTGGTTATTTCAATAATTCCTATTACAATTTTGGTTATTTCAATAATTATAATTTTGATTATTTCAATATTTTTTCTTACAATTTCAGTACTTACAATCTATTCTTTTTTTGTGTGTGTGTTTCAGAAGTTAATTTTATTACATTATGTAGCTATATTACGTTTTTATATGATTTAATATTTAAGTGAAGTTTGGACTATTAAAACTTTCGCGATTCAATAAATAATTTACACAAAATTTAATTAATTAATCCAATTATTTAGTTTTCTGATAATCTTAGTTTTTGTTACTGTTTAATTATATAAAAAACGATATCGAAACATTAGATTAATTTTGTAAACAATATGAAACGGAAATAATGAAACATTTTCTTGAGTATACCTTACAACACAGAAAAAGAAAACTCTAATTCTATTTTAGAGGTTTGTAACTTATCTAATAAGTTTTATATATTCCGACAAAATAAAATACTGTGCTCAAATATATTAGTTATTTTACATTTGCACTCACAACAAGCAAAAGAGAATTTCCTTCAAAGTGGGGCTAATGTGTGTTTACCCTGAAAAAAATTTTCTCTCCAAAACTAGCATTATAAACAAGATAACCCGCAAGCTGTAAGACCATAACGGCGGCAAATCCGCAAAGAAACCTCACAGATAGCATGAGTAACTGCACTTAACCTTAATCGTAACTCAAGAATACCGTAACCCTATGACAAGCAGTACCCTTTTTTCTTTAAGGAAAGCTTGAGTCTTTCTTTATAAAACAAATAAACAGAATTTTTTATCCAGCGGAATATGCATTTCTGAGCAGTTTTCGGGTTAAAAGATGGGAATGCATCTCAAATTTACTGCAAAAAATTCCTCCAGATTTAGCCTCCTCGTGTAAAGGAAATATAGATAGAGACTGTGAAATAAGATTTCGTGATTTGGAAATATTCAATGGAAGATCCCCTTTTTTTTAACGTCCTGTTTGACCTCAAAAGTGATTTTATTTTGAAAATTCGGTATCAATCTGCTGTTGGTTTTCGATTGAGATGAAAAAATATTTTCCAAATGCATGTTTAGGATTTTTTTTTTTTTCTTATTCAAGAGTCTCTGATATGGCTTTATCGATATTGAAAATATTATTGCACGAGTTTATTTTCTAAGTCTTATAAATAAGTTCAATTTTGTATAAAAGTGTATTTGTCCGAATACGGAGTATACGTTTAGGGGAATTACTTGTTTATAGTTTCTTAATATCTTATTACAATTTTGGCTATTACAATATTTCTTGTTACAATTTTGGATATTTCAGTATTTCTTGTTAAAATTTGGGTTATTTAAATGTTGCAATTTTGGCTATTACAATATTTATTGTTAAAAGTTTGGCTATTTCAATATTTCTTGTTACAATTTTAGTACTTACAATCTATTCTTTAGAGTTTTATTTGTGTTTTAGATGTTAATTTTATTACATTATGAAATTATATTACGTTTTTATATTATTTAATATTTAAGTGCAGTTTGGACTATCAAAACTTTCGCGATTTAATAAATAATTTACGCAAAATTTAATTAACTAATCTATTTATTTAGTTCTGATATTCTTGATTTTTTTTGTTTCTGATTAATTATGTAAAAAATGGCATCGAAACATTAGATTTACTTTGTGAAGAATATGAAAGCGAAATACCAAAACATTTACTGGAGTATACACTTTAAGCAAAGAAAAAGAAAATTCAAATTCTATTTTAAAGCATTGTAACTTACCTGATAAATTATATATATTCTGTTAAAATAAAATATTGTTCGCAAAGTTTTATATTAGTTATTTTACGTTTCTACTCAATACAATCAAAAGAGAATGTCCTTCAAAGTGGGGCTAATGTCTGTTTACCCTAAAAAATTTTTCTCTCCAAAACTAACATTATAAACAAGATAACCCGCAATCTTTAAGATCATAACAGCAGCAAATCTGTAAATCAACCTCACAGATAGCGTGAGTAACTGCACTTAACCTTAATCGTAACTCAAGAATACCGTAACCCTATGACAAGCAGTGCCCTTCTTTTTTAAGAAATCTTGAGTCTTTCTTTATAAAACAGATAAACATAAGTTTTTTTTCGGTGGAATATGCATTTCTGAGCAATTTTCCGTGTAAAAGATGGGAGGCATCTCAAATTTATTGCAAAAAATTCCTGTAGATTTTGCCTCCTCGTGGTAAGGAAGGATAGTGAGACTGAGAAATAAGATTTCGTGATTTGGAAATTTTCAATGGATGATATCCTTTTTTTTAACCTCCTGTTTGGTCTCAAACGGGATTTTATTTTGAAAATCCAGTTTACAATCTGTTGTTTGTTTCGATTGAGAGGAAAAAATATTTGCCAAATGCATGTTTAAGATTATTTTTTTTTCTTATTTTGTTATTGATATCGCTTTATAGGTATTGAAAATATTATTGCATCAGTTTATTTTTCAAAACTTATTTATAAATTCAATTTTGTAAAAAAATGTAATTCTTTTCGAATGTACAGTAGTAATTCATACGAATAACTGGTTTATAGTTTCTTAAGATCTTATTACAGTTTGGGTTATTACAATAATTCGTATTACGATTTTGGCTATGATAATATTTCTTGTTACAATTTTGGGGATTTCAATATTTGTTGCAATTTTGCCTATTGTATTTGACCATGGATGTTTGTTAGTGGTTCTGAATCCGTGTTAAATTGCCCCCCCCTCAACCCGGTCTAATTAACCTAAAGAGTGCGCTAAACGACCGTAGAGCGACAAACCAAAGCCTAACCAGTAAAATCAAGACATGTGAAGTTTAACATAAACAATTTATTGCAACATACACGCATACATATTATACTGGGAAAAAGTCTACACAAAATCTGACTCCATAAAATTACGGTATGAACTAGTGACAGTAAATAATAATGTTATGTTGCTAAATCACAAAAAATAATATTTGTAATTGTATTGTGTAATTTTTTATTATACTATCTCTAAAAAAAAAATACATAAGGACCCTGAAGATGCTCATGACAACTACTTATTATCACTAAGTTTTTATATTATTTAACTGAATCTAAGAATTTTTTTCTCGCAATAGTTTAATGACTTCAACCTCTCTTTGTTGATTATATCTCCATAAGTGACTGCTTATATCTCCGACAATGTGTGTGCACGCTATTGTGGTATGTGACCCAAACTATTATAGTACTATATTTAACTGCAACTGCGACTTCCACGATTAGGAACTCGTGCTGGTCGAGTGAGGACATCATTTCCGCATCCTCTCTTCCACTTAGTTGGACTTATCCTCAAGCGCCGGGGCTTTGAGCAATTAGATGATTCAGTTTCCCAAATAGTTAATAGGGTTGTTAAAGGGGAACGCGCCATTTCGCCAGAATTTGTCCGAATTGAATAATTCCGCATTCAAGCTGTTGAAATACAAACATTCAAGGTGTTTTAAGTGAAAGGGGTCTTATTTGAGCGCGCAACTATAGTTAAAATTCCATGTGATTCGTTGAACTTGTTAAATGGCTTAGAAATTTCTCTTAATACAAATTTCAGGTATTTCAGTTTTTCATTTCGTAATTTGTTTTAATATATTGTGCATTTGTGTGAAAATCATAATAAAAAAAGTAAAATTATGCCGATTCGAACAAATGTTTCTGGCAGTTATTTGATAAAGCTTTACAATTTTATAATTTAATGAAAAACAGTTAACAATGTTTGTTATCTGATATATCCTAACAGTTATTTTATATAGCCTTACAATTTTATAATTTTAAACACAGTTAACAGTATTTGTTATTTAATAGTTAATTGATTATGACAGTTATTTGATATATCCTAACAGTTATTTGATTATGAGAGTTATTTGATATATCCTAACAGTTAATTGATATAGTCTTACAATTTTATAATTTAAAAAAAAACAGTTAACAGTATTGGTTATTTGATAGTTAATTGATTATGACAGTTATTTGATATATCCTAACAGTTATTTGATATAGTCTTGCAATTTTATAATTAAAAAAAGCAGTTAACAGTATTTGTTATTTGATAGTTAATTAATTATAGCAGTTATTTGATATATGCTAACAGTTATTTGCTATAGAATTACAAATTATTTTTCTTTATTATTATAATGTAGTTCCCTGAAATTTATATTTTAGAAATAATGTTTTTTTTTTGTCATTGGTTAAAATTTAAATAAATTTTTAGATTTCTGAGTTGACAAATAATGGAAAAATGATTAGGAGTTGTTGTGTTCAAATGTTGAAAGTTGTCATTAAAGTTTCCTTATAAATGATAAATACTTCTCTGCAAAATGTTACTTGAGTGTTGTTTTGCAGCTTCTATTTTTGTACTCTTTTCTGTTAAAGGACATTCGTGATTTGGTAACTCTGTACACAGATTTGAAGAAGACAAATTCGGGACCAATCTTTTTGATTGTCTGCCAAGTAGGGTGGAGATCTTTGAAGAGAACTTATTGCAGTTGATACCATTCATGGAGAATATGTAATCAATCATCGTAAAAATTCTTGAATCGTACGACTTGAGTAGAACATAATAAGACAAAAATAAAAATAATCTGACTTTTTCTCTAAAATGTCATTTCTGTTTTTTAATATCTTGCAAATTAAATAGAAATAATGCCAAAAGTTGACACTTAGACGTTCTTTTTATTTCTAGTAAAATTCATTTTGAATTTATTTAACTTTAATAAAGATAAATTTATTATTTTCTTTATAATATTATTTTATATCAGTTAAGGTACAAGTATATCTCACTAATATAACTCCACTAATAAAAAAAGTTATGTTGTTACTTCTTAACTTCATGAAATTCCATTAAAATATTTGAAGAATAGTTATTTTGCATAATACATGCAGCTTTTATTGTAAATAAAAAAATCATTTTTTCGTTAAATTTTAATTAATTGAAATCGATAATTAACTTTATTAATTTAATTAATAATAACTATCGAAATTGTTAATTTTTTATTTCACTGGTTTTAATAGTATGTATATAAAATATTATTGCATAATACTTTTTTTATTATAGTAATCTAAACTACCATACTTCAGTTATATCCATCCTATATATTGAACTACTAAATAACAAAGTGTTTTATCTAAAAAATTAAAAGAAAACTAATTTTCTCAATGCTATTATAATACTATCTCCTAGTGGCTATGGGATGCTTTATATCACTTTAGCAAAGTTTCCAACATTTTAAAACTTTAATTAAACCTTGAGAATCATAAAGTGCCACAGTGAATATCTAATGAAAAAAAGAACGGAGCAATTGATGGATTATCCAATAAGAGAATGCGTTCAGCAAATGTTGAAAGTTGTCATCAAAGTTTCCTCATAAATGATGAATACTTTTCTGCAAAGTGTTGTTTTGCAGCTTCCATTTTCTCTTAAAGGACAGTCGTGATTTGGTAACTCTGCACACAGATTTGAAGAAGACAAATTCGGGACCAATCTTTTTGATTGTCTGCCAAGTAGGGTGGAGATCTTGGAGGAGAACGCATTGCAGTTGACACCATTCATGGAGAATAAGTAATCAATCATCTTGTCGTACAACTTGAGTAGAACATAATAAGAGAAAAATAAAAATAAACTGTCTTTTTCTCTAAAATGTCATTTCTGTTCTTTAATATCTTGTAAATTAAATAGAAATAACGTCAAAAGTTGACAGTTAGATGTCTTTTTATTTCTAGTAGAATTCATTTTGAATTGATTTAACTTTAATAAAGATAAATTTATTGTTTGCTTTATATTATTTTATATCAGTGGAGGTACAAGTATATCTCGGTAATATAACTAATATAAAGTATTATTATACATTTACTACTATAAATTATGATTATGTATCCACTAATATAGAGAGTTATGTTGTTACTTCACAATTTTATGAAATTTCATTAATAGTTATTTTGCATAATGCATGCCACTTTTACTATCAGTCTTATAGTATAAGATATAAGTCTTTTATAAGATTGATATAAAAGATATTCTTACAAAATTGGTTAATTTTGCAATATTTATTATCAATTGCGGTTCATAGATTTTTCTGGAAGGTATTTGAAAATACATAAAAAGCACGACGGACCCCGTAATTTGGCGCACAGCTTGCAGAAAAATATTTTGTTGCTTGCAGCTTTTTTGGAAAATGTATTAAATTAAATAGACTTACAAAAATAAGTCAGTAAGTCTATTTAAGTCTTCGTTCATGTGAGGTGAATTTGGTACTTTTATAACAGTATTATTAATAATTGATTAGCATATATTTTGCCAACTGTCTTGCGTGCTGGGCCGGATTTTCCTATAGGCTAATTAGGCTTCAGCCTAGGGCCTCAAGATCAAGAGGAGCCTACATTCAAATTGTTACAAAATTAGAATGACACTATTCTAAAAACAGTAAACACTAAAACACTGAATAGAGAATAAGGAGAAATTCTACACATATGACTCATAAACAAACATAAAAATGCATTGGTTAAAATCAACGCGTCCGACTCATTGGTTCTGTTCGTTTGCATATACTAGATTGCACCAAAGTATGGCTCATACGCTCACCGATTGCTATAGAAAATTGACGTGCCTTAAGCTACTAAGCTCTGGTTTGTTCTTGCATAAATAAAATGCAGAACGGTGTAGATTGGAACAGACCTATACGTTCGGTTATATTCGTATTACTTCGATAATATGAAATAAGTGTTAATGTTCTTAGAAAAGATTCTTATTTCAGGATTGCGTACACGATCATTTGGTTCTCGCCTTTTGAGTTCAGTAGGTTCAATACTTTAGTGAATTGTTTATACAATATTGAAAAAGGTTTTTGTGACAATATTTCATATTGATATATATCACAGTAACGATGCATTTTATTATCTCTCATGCACTTTACAAACTTAAAAATGGGAGGTGAAAGGGCTTCATAAGCGGAATAGCCTAGGGCCTCTTTTCATCTAAATCTGGCCCTGCTTGCTTGTTTTAGGTGTTTAATAGATAAGAGTTTCAAACAGAAGTACTTCTTTTTAAATACAAACCCTCTTCTGAAGATTCCATGTCCAACTAAATTAATCGGAAACGGGATAATAAATTTGGTTCCAGTTTTAAACACCTTAATTTTTTAGATTTTGTTTATGCCACTTTTAGAAAAGTTTTAAAACGCTACGTAAATATTTGCAATTCGGTCGCATCTGGTCTAGTTTCAACAAGAATTGTTATCATTGGACAAACCGTCCCACCTTCGGATCATTAATAAGGTTGATTACTGGGTTCATAAAAATGAGTTGATTGCGCAAATGTCGGTGTCTGCGGGAATGATGATAAGATGCCAATTTTCTTGCTTGTTTTAGATGTTTCATATTTAAGAGCAGGGGTGGCCAAACCAAATGATCTTGCGGCCCACTTCGGAAACGCATCGTAACTCCGCGGGCCGCCTATAAAATTATATATCCCCATATTAGATTAAGACCCACTATTAACATTTTTGTGGAGTGAAAAATTGAAACATAATGAGCTATTATGTGTTTACTATTATTCTTACATGTAAATAGATAATATAATAATAATGATACTAAACGCACGTTGTAAAGAAATATATAACACTCAAAATGAAACATAAAAAATATATCAATATGAATGAAATAAAAAAAATGAAATCATTAAAAAATATTTATGTTTACTAGTGCGATATGTGTTTCTCCACTCTTTCACTTAGCTTTTCCAAATAGATCTCAACTTCGGTGTTTGCACATCGGAATGGGTGTTGCGTCCATTATGTTTGAACGTATTTTTTATCTGGTAAATTGAATTTTCGAAAAAAAAAGATTCGCAGGTGTAAGTTGAACCAAAAGCGCTGAGCGTTCCAACGAAGAGTCTGGCTTGCTCTGATATCAACAATCATCTGTGCGTATCTAAAGACGGTCACTGCGTCATTGATGTCCAAGATCTGTCATTCATGTCACTGCGTCATTCATGTCTATTAGATTTTCCGAGATGCCCGCGCGTCATGAGATCGCATAGTATAATTAAATTATTTTGCTCATAGCTGCAAACTCATAAATAAAACAGGCAATATCTGCAATATATTCGCAAGAATATTATATTAAAATCAAAGTTAATTTTTTCTCATAAAGTCGTCAGTCAGTTTTTGAATATATGGATGCACCACACATAATGTATTTTTTTAATTCACTGGTTTTCACTACTTTGGCCATTATGAAATAAATATATTGTGAAAAAGTGTGATACATCTCATGGGTCTGAAAAATATTCAATTCGGGCCATCCCTGTTTTTCATGTTTAATAGGTAAAAATTTTCACATCGAAACACCTATTTTTAAACATAAACAATTCGCTGAAAATTCCATGCCAAAATAAATTAATCGAAAACGGGATAATAAATTTGGCTACAGTATTAAACTCTTTAATTTTTATACATTTTATTTATGCCACTTTTAGAAACGTTTTAAAACGTTACGTAAATATTTGCAATTCGGTCATATCTGGTCTAGTTCCAACAAGAACTGTTATCATTGGACAGATCATTAATAAGGTTAATTAGTGGGTTCGTAAAAATGCGTTGATTGCGCACATGTCGGTGTCTGCACGAATGATGATAAGATGAGCTCCAGACGCTTAAGAGCTCGTGCAATATTTAAATAATCTCTAACTATTCATTAAATGCGAATTCATAATTTAACATAATTGCAATTACTTTTGTTGCTTTTGTGAATATATTTCCAGAAATGGATGGTTTTTTTATGGTTAAGTATAGAATTTTTTTTTATAAATGTGTAAAATAATTTTCATTATGTTGTTTAAAATTATTATAATTAATGACAGGAAAATATTGGAAAATTATTCCGTGAACTATTTACAAAATGTATAAACCATGATTTAACATTTTTAGTGATTTACATTTTATTTCACTTTTTTACCATTTATGATATTTTATTTAATTTTTTTACCATTTATGGCCTTTTATTTACTTTTTTTTGCCATTTATGACATTTTATTAATTTTTTTAAACCATACACTATTATAAATTGATCACACTTTTGATAATGCAAATATTCAACTAATTGACATTTATATAATATTTGATAGAGCTTGTATCCAATAAATTTTTATAACTTTTATATTTTAAATATAAAATAAAATTACAGTGAGCGAAGAATACTGCCATTCAATATATATACATATATAAACATACGTTTATTGTTCTATATAAATATATATATTTATATAGAACAATAAACGATAGAATAGATCGGAATAAAATATCTTTTAATTAACTAAGCACTTTACTGGTGTGGGTACTGGCCTCACGTTGATGGTCGAACAGAGGTCCGTTCGTCTCCAACGCGTTCTCTGCCTTCTTTGAACTGTTTATACCACTTGTAAACATTTCTTTCCGATATAGGCATGTTCACCGAATGCCTTCTGCAGAATTCTATATGTTTCCGCAAGTAAAATTGAATGCAAGTTCTTTGTTCAATGAATTCGGACATTTCAAAAATCACCGGAATCAGTTTGAGCATCTCACGAAGTTAACCGTCACTCAAACACTCATGAATATTTTGACGTGATATTTCACACAGATGTCAAGGACAGTGCCAGCAACCTAAAAAAGAAGAAAAAAATTGAGCTTCCTTAAGCCCCGGGAATTTTAAATTGAAAATTGGTCTTAAGTTTTGGACACAGTAGTAGATGCCCAAAACTAGAGTTGAATGTAAAAATGCAGCCGAGCTGCTAAGAGATCGTGGCGTGGGTGTAGAAAGGAGACGGGAGTCCAGCGTGGTTTGTAGATAGAAAAGATTTAGGAACCGCCAATCACGCTTATCGTCTTACACCAGGCATGTAAACATCGACAACAGAAGAAAAGAGAATGTTTAGGGATTTATAATCCAGGGCGTATTGGATGCAGTTGTTCCGTGGTGGTGTATGTCCAAACCTGGAAATATGTCCCTGGATATATCAATGAGATATTAGATGACTTTATTTATAGTTACGTTATATATACAGATAAAGAAGTATCAACAATAGAAAAAATTATAAAAAAAGAAAATGTAATATTAATTTAAAAATGTATTAACAAGAGAAAATAAATAATCAAAAATTGAAAAATCACCAGAAATACGAAAAATATATCAACAATAGAAAAAAAATGTATCAGAAATAGTAAAATAAGAAAAAAAAACTGAAATCTGCTCAGCAAATTTCAACTTATGTGTGATCATTGGAGAACGGATGAATAAATGCAGGAATATGCCAATGTTTAATAATGCAACATATATATGAAGCAATTGATTGGAATACTACAAGAATGGCCAAATTCAATAGCCACATGAATATAGCAATATTGAATAGATCAAGAACTTCTTGAAGAATGAAATACAATAAGAAGCACTATACAACTGAATAGGCATGTTAAAATGCCAAAAGTGATAAATATGAAACTTCAAGAAGGAATTGATCAACGCACTGCGAGTACTTACAGCCATTGGATATACAAATGTTTAAAATCCCAACCCAAAACGTGAAAAGTGCTTCAAAACCATACTACAAAACACTTCAAACAAAAGCCAAATTCTGTAGAAAATTCCTGAAGACTAACGTTATTCAGGAAGTATTTCAGGAGTTCAGGGGCCCAAACTATTGCAACTAATTGCTTCTTCAAAACTCCCGCCAAAATTTGCAAATTTGGAATATCGCTTTATTTGCTTGCTGCACTTTTTGAATTGCACCACGAACCCTTAACCAGGTCAATATCCTGTTCAAACATAATAATAAAATGTATCAACAATAGAAATAAAACGTATCAACAATAGAAATAAAACGTATCAACAATAGAAACAAAATATATCAAAAATAGAAAAATCTGTCAACAATAGAAAAAAAATGTATCAACAATATAAAAATGTATCAGCAATAGAAAAATGTATCAACAATAGAAAAATGCATCAGCAAAAAAATGTATCAGAAATAAATAAAATATATCATTAATAGAAAAAAAAAATGCATCAATCTTATTCGATGTAAGATGAATTTATGATATTATTATAGAAAAGACTGATAAAATATTTAATCTATTAACTATTCCTTTCTCTGATCTCTTTTGAAAGAAAATATTCATATTAAATTATTTGGATCATATATGTTTACACACAAATAATAATAATAATAATAATAGTAATAAAAATTAGGAGTTAGAAAAATTAAATTTATTTAAAAATCAGAAAAGTTAGAATTGTGATATTATTTGAAATCATTTCATTTATTACTTTAACCAATGAAAGCAAAAATTATTTTAATGTCATTGATTTTACCAGTGATTTGCTTAAAAAGAAGTCATTACTGATAAAAGATTTGGCATAAAATGAATTTTTTTCGTCGTAGTTTCATTTTCAGCATTAATAATTAAAGTATATCCGTGAAAGTTGCATTATATGCAAAATGTATAACTTCAATAGATACATTTTGTAGCCTGAAAGTTAACCAAGAAATAAAAGCTTTAATTAAGCGAAAGATACACATATAAAAAACAGAGCTTCATTATTTAATGTAATTAAAATTTAAAAAGAAAATAAATATTAGAGCATTACTTAAAGAAAATGGCATTACATGCATTAGAGAAAATGTTCTGAATGAATATTTATTTTAAAAAGCAAAAATAGTTTCACTTTAAGATATAAATAGAAATTAAAGAACCAGCAAAGTAAAAAAAAAATGTTTGGATTACCTCAAATGAATTAATCAAATTTAAAATTTACTGACTAAGTGAATACATTTTTAGTTTATAGATATTCATATTTCTTTTAAAGCTTCTTAACTTCAAATATTTATTAAAAAGGCAAATGAAAAGGCAGATAAGTAAAAGTTATTACAAAATAAGAACGAATATATATTTAATAATTTTCACCTTTTCATTTAATGTTGTTGTCGTCGTATCCTCCATGGTAGGAGGGAGGCAGCTTCTATTGAGATGGAACACTCGTAGGTAGAAGTCTGACTTCTGCTCCGTGTTCGTATCTTATTATTGCATGATAACTCATCAATGGATAAAATTAAAATTTAATAAAAAAAATGTTTTTTTTTTATTTAGAATAAAAGTTACATGAATTATGTAATATAACTATTCTACCTACACTTTAAAGGAATTTCATAAAATTATGTTTTAGTTTGGTTTGTCGCATTACGGTCCTCTTGTGCACACTTTGGTCTAAACAGACCGGGGCCTACACTTTAAGGTGGATTCAGAACCACTAACAAGCATCCATACCATCGCCAGGATTTGAACTTCGAGCACCAAAGGGCCACTTGGTCATCACGCCGCTCATAAAATTATGAGTATTCAACAATGTAACTCTTTATATTAGTGGAGACAGGGGCCCGAATGCCCGAGTGGCTTGCTCTCTGGCTCTCCATACCACAGTTTTCGGGTTCGAGACCAGGCGGTGCCACGGATGTTTGTAGTGGTTCGGAATCCACTTTAAGGCGTAGGTCCCAGTTGCGGGGGTATTATTACTCCGCGGCCAAAGCTTATCTTCAAGTTACACGAGAAGTTCTCCACCTACTGGGTAGTGTTAAGTAAGTAACGTTGGTGCAGCGCTTACCTTAAGGCAGTCTAAGTGTTTGGATTAGATTAGAATGAAGAACGAAAATATTACTGGAGAGGTAATAATAATTTATAGTAGTAAATATATAATAATACTTTATATTGATGAAATATACTTGGACCACCACTTATATAAAATAATGGATTTAACAGTTAAATCAATTCAAACTGACTTCTACTAGAAATAAAAATATTTTTAACTGTCAAGTTTTTGCGTTATTTCTATTTATTTTACAAGATATTAAAGAACAGAAATGACATTTTAGAGAAAAATTTTATTTTTATCATATTATGCTCTACTCAAGTTGTGCGATTCAAGAATTTCACGATGATTGATTACATATTCTCCATGAATGGTATCAACTGCAATGCGTTCTCCTCCAAGATCTCCACCCTACTTGGCAGACAATCAAAAAGATTGGTCCCGAATTTGTCTTCTTCAAATCTGTGTGCAGAGTTACCAAATCACGACTGTCCTTTAAGAGAAAATGGAAGCTGCAAAACAACACTTTGCAGAAAAGTATTCATCATTTATGAGGAAACTTTGATGACAACTTTCAACATTTGCTGAACGCATTCTCTTATTGGATAATCCATCAATTGCTCCGTTCTTTTTTTCATTAGATATTCACTGTGGCACTTTATGAAACGCAAGCCTTAAATTACAATTTTACAAGCATTTTAAATTACTCAAATCATCTATTTAAAATAAAACTTGAAAAATAATTGAGTAATTTTATGGGTTACTTGTATGTGTGTCCAGCTGACTATATTACTCGATTTTTATATACATTTTATTCTTTACTTTTGAATTATCCTCATAAATGTTTTTGTGTAAAAAAATCCAAAAAGTGTTTTTTTTATTCTCATAAATGTTTTTTTTTTTTATTCTCATAAATGTTTTTTTTTTTTTAGTTATTCTCATAAATATTTATTTGCCTGTACCCGCCAAATGTTTTTTTTTCTATCAAACTATAACTACATTTAGAAAATTTAATTTGCCTTTCCCTTTAGCATTTAAGTGAAAAATAAAATTTTAATATGTTCCTAAAAGTGTAAAAAAGATTTGCGCTGAAAGTGATATATGAATTTATGTATAACACAATTTTAGAAAGGTTTTCGAAAAACAAATGTAGATATCATATTATTATAGCTATGTTTTGAATTTCACTTTACAGCCCACGCATTTATTTCTAATAATGTTGCTGAATAAATATATAAATACATAAACATATATATATGCATATATATATATAGATATATATTTTGTTGCTGTGTAAAGTCTAGTGCATTACAGGCTTAGTAAGGTTTGCTGGACCCATACAATAAATCCCATATATGAAAATACTTTTCGGCTCTGTTTATTTATATAATATACTACTATAACTATTCAATAAAAAATTAAAATAATATTAGAATATTTGTAATGATAGTATACAATCAAACTACTTTTATGTGGTCTTTTTTGTACGATTTTTCTTCGTTCGATTTATACTACTGTGCCCAAAAAGTAAGACCACCTTTTTTTCCAATCCTCAAAGCATGCTAAAAAGTCATCGCCAGGGATGGCCTTCAAAGCGCGCGGCGATTCACGTTGAATCTTTTTAATCGAATCAAAACGGTGTCCCCGGAGTGGTCTTTTGCGTTAAGGGAATAGTTCGAAGTCACACGGTGTGAATACGGTGGTTGTGGAACGATAGGGATTTCAATTTCGGCGAAAAAGTCACGAAGAATCAATGCAGTGTGAACTGGCGCATTCAGTGTTTTCGGTACCCATCGAGATTTGACGCGTTTGAGGCCCAAAATGGAATTAACCGATCCTTTTGAAATTCCAACATCATCAGCACGGTCTCTAAACGTAAATCGATGGTTTGCAAGCATCCAATCTTTAACTTTTTGGACATCAGCTTCGTCGGTTGAGGTTGATGATCATTTAGAGGGCTCTTTGTCGGTTGAGGTTGATGGTCGACTAGTTTTTTAAATTAGAAAAAAAATATATTTAAAAATAAATTCGTATAGATCATCTACAAAATATAAAAATAAACAGAAATTAAATAACAGCCGATTTTAAAATGGGTAAAATGGAATTTTATTTTTCTAACATTTCATTTGTCTCTCTAACATTGCAGACGATAAAAAAAACCAAATCCATCAAATTCTAAAATGTTCGAAGTGCGAATGCAATTTTATTTTAAACATTTCACATCAGTTTTCTGAAATTATATGCAATAATAAAAAAGTGTAAGTAAAGTATAATTTTAAAATTTGTCGAATTTTATAAGAAAAGAATATTCATTGGATTATCGAATGATTTAGTTTCGCCTTACAATGGTTTTCTTAAATGGCATTTAACCACCATAAAATGCAAATTAATACCAAAATCAATATCTAAAGTATTTACGAGCGCCATTGTTAACAACCGTAGTCTGTTAAGTGGGGTGTCATCTTCTCAACTCATTATTTTAACCACTTGGAGCTTAAACCCAATTATTTAACATACATTTATTCATGGAGCAGTAGTATAAGAGAATTGATGCTTAAGTCTCCGTTTATCTGTTTTGTTAGTTTTTATTGACTTTTTTTTCCATCAAGCTTTTAGTGAATACATATAAAAAAAATCCAAATCTAATTTAGGTCATCTATTTTTTTCTTGTATTGGATAAAAACAAATTACTGTAAGATAAATAAAAGAAAAAAATAAAAGAAGAAGAAGAAATAAAATTCGATTAAAACTAAGTAGAATTATCAAAGGTCAATTATTCAGCATTAAAAGCAATTAAATTATTTTCAAGAGTTTTAACAAAACAAAGAATCCTTCTCACCTCTTGGATGTGTTTCACACTTAAGAAAATGATGTCCCTAATTAATGAATGGATGAATGGACCTAATGAATGGTTTTTTTTCCAAGCTTCATTTGCATTTGAAAGAAGCTAATTTCTCCTGAGTTTAAAATGACATTGCATTTGAGAAAGGGTTTCAAATATTTGTTCTGGTTTGCTGAGACCAATAAATGGAAAGCTTGAATTCAGTCACTCAGTCAGTGGTTTTAGTTTTTATTTTATTTGTTCCAAAGTGTGATGCTCTTTCCAAACTTTTTTTTTTCTTTTGCTACTGTAGTATTTATTTTGTAGTTTTTGAAGAAGCTACTTTATTACACTTGAATAAACTATATGAATTATTCTGGGTTTTTTTTAATATAAGAATGACGTAATTTTTTATGCTTTAAGACATTTGCATTTACAAAATACTAAGTTTTGTGTAAATAATAAAAAAAAGTCTCTTTGAATAAAAGTAAATACAAAAATTCAATAATATATACGGAAAAAAACGAAATTATTTTTCTTAATTTTTTATTGGTTCCCGTATTCAAAAATAATTTAATCTAATTGAGTTTATTGATATTGGTTTTTGAAGTTTTTACATATTTAATACATAAAAAATATGTAAAATAATTCAAATAGACAGTTGAAAAATTTTAATCTGATTTATTTAGATTATTTGAATAATTCCAATGTAAGAAAATTCTGTACTTCTTTTATTAGATTTGTTTTTACCCTCGTATTATAAAACCCTCGCAACTATAAAAGATCCTTAAGAAACATACACTTTTAAAATTAGCAATGATAAAAACAAGTCACCTAATAAATTAAAAGTGAATTTACTTGGCAAACTTATCTAGAAGTCTGCGGTTATTCGCAAAGCCTTTTAATTTACTTATACGTAATAAAAGGGTTATTTTAAAACTTAGATAACATCAATTCTATTTCATTTAGAATTTTGAAATCATTGAATCAATCAGATTTTAGTTATAAAAACAGATATATTTTAATTTTAATTTTATTTTATTTCTTCCAAAGTGTGATGCTCTTTTCAGACTTTTTTTGCCTTTGTATTTAGCTTCCAGTTTTTGAGGAAGTTACTTTATTACACTTGAATAAACTATATGAATTATTTTGCCATTTTTTTGTATGTAATGATGTATATGATTTTGTATGTTTTTGATGTAATTTTTTAAGTTTTAAGATATTTGCATTTTTAAAAACTGAGTTATGTGTAAATAGTAAAAAAAAGACACTTTGAATAAAATTAAATAAAAAAATTGAATATTAAATAAGAAAAAAAAGAAATTATTTTTCTAATTTTTTTATGGGCTTTCGTATATTCAGCAATAATTGAATCTAAATTTATTGGTATTGGTTTTTGATAGTTTTTGCATACTTAATATATAAAAAAATATGTAAAATAACTAAAATAAACAGATAAAAATTTTTAATCTGATTTGTTTAGATTATTTGAATAATTCTAATATAAGAACATTTTTTTATATGAATCCTTTTTACTCTCGTATTAGTTATAACTATAAAAGATCCTTAAAAAAATACATTTTAAAAATTAGTAATATTAAAAACGAGTAAAAAAAGAAACTAAAAGTGAATTTACTTTATAAAATTATATGGAAGTCTGTAGTTATTCACAAAGTTTTTTAATTTATTTATGCATAATAAAAGGGTTATTTTTAAACTAAGATAACAATATTTTATTTCATCTAGAACAGTAAAATCATTGCTAACTTTTAATATAATTCAATTTACTATATTCTAGTTATAAAGCAAATAATTGCAGATGCTGGTTATAAAGCAGATAATAGCAGATTCTAGCCATAAAACAGTTAATAGCAGATCTTAAATCAGATAATAGCATATTATAAAGCAGATGATAGCATATTCTAGTTATAGAGCATATCATAGCATATTCTAGTTATAAAACAGATAATAGCATATTCTGATTATAAAGCAGATAATAGCATATTCTAGTTATAGAGCAGATAACAGCAGATTGTAGTTATAAAGCAGATAATATCAAATTTTAGTTATAAAGTAGATAATAGCAGATTCTAGATATAAAGCAGATATATTTTAATTTGAATCCATTTTTATTTGCAGGAAGGTAAAATATTCACCAAGGTTGGATTGGATCGTGAAAAGAGGAGTCAACACACTTTTACAGTTATGTTGGAAGAACGAAAGCTTTCCACCAAAGTGGTAAGACTCTTTATTAATTAATTAAAATTTTAAAGTAAAGTTTTTTTTATCGCTATTGCAAGGTGAATGTCTTGTTTTAGCAAAATATTCTGTGAATAAAGCATACAAATATAAAGAAGTTTCTGAAAATATAATAAATTCTTATAATAGTTAAATATAGACGCTATTTTTTTTTAATAATGAACAGACACTTTTAGTTTCAGAATGTCTAATCTATATATTTCAGTAATCAAATTATTGCTTGATACTTTTAAAAAATCGTGCTTATTTAATGTTTTACATTTTTTTTTGTATGAACTTTTAAATTAACTTGAAATGGCAGATTTATTCTAAGAAAATATTTTAGTTGTGATTGAAAATAAACAAAGACTATAAAAAAAATCCACTCATACATTGCTTATCTCTGTACTATCGTTGAAAATGACCTGACATCTTTAAAAAATTATTTAATGGAATCAAGAAATATTTTCGTATTAATACCAGTTTGCTAATCATTGTCTTTTGAACAATATTTATATTTTCACCTTAACAGCCATGTGCTCGATAGATACATTTTTAATTTTAATTTAATTTTTTGTTTATTATAATGTTTTGTCATACTGCTAGAAACAAATATATATTTTTGAAAATAAACAAAGAAATTAAAATTAGGCGTAATTAACTATTAATTAATAACTATTGATTAATTATTTATATGTTTACTAAGAAATTCACTTATAATGCTCTATAAAGAATTTACAATATTATTGCTGCTATAAAAATATAATAAACACAATAAAAATATACTTATTTTTTTAGACTGTATGCGTAAGTGAATCATTTTTAGAAAGAAAAAAATGAAGCTCAAAACAACTTACCTATTTTAACTTAATGATAATTTTCGTATTTTAAATAACTATGAAACACTGGATAAATGATTTATTAATAAATAAATTAACATGAATAATTTTAAAAAAATCAAATTGCATTGAAAATTACTATTCATTTAAAAATGAAATCTTATAAAGACTTTTTCAATCCAATGAATTCTAAAATATGAAAAAAATCATCTACTTTGATTACGATATTAGAATTAAGATAATTACGATTACGATTATTAAAAAAAATAAATAAATAATTACATCACACTGGGTAAATTATTTTTAAGAAATAAATAAATAAATTACTTACTATGAATAATTTTTTAAAAAAATCCAAGTTGTATTGAAAATTATTATTCATTTAAAAATAAAATCTTATAAAGACTTTATCAATCCAATGAATTCCAAAATATCGAAAAATCGTCTGCTACGATTACGATATTAGAATGGAGAAAATTACGATTACGATTAAATAATTACATTAAGAAGTATTTGTTTGGAATAAAAACACCAGTTAATATTTTATTAATACGCTATTTTTTTAAAAAATCGGAGGAATTTCAGTTTAACGTGATAAAAAAAAAAGGATAAAAGCCCACGATGTTATAAATGAACATCAAACATTTAGAATTACTGTATCGTTGATCTATAAATGATATGACATGCTTAAATATTTATGATTCTTGTGAAGACTTTCTTCTTTTACAATCTTTATGCAATATAAATAGAAAGAAAAAGAAATGGTGAATTTTCTTTTTTTTCCCCAATTCAATGCAATGTAATCCCAGAACAGCCATGAATCAGTGACAAATAACTTCAATTCCAGAGACAGAATCCGCAACTTCTTGTCAACAACTGTATCTGCCCTGAGCTATTTCCCAAACAGTTGTCAATTGGTGAAGCTAAAACAAACCAAAGAAAAAGAAAATCATTACAACTTTTTTTACTTACTTTTATTTCTGTTAACTCCATACTGATAAAGCCAACACCGCATTTTCTTTATTTTATTTTATATTCGATTCATTGAAAGCCACAACAATTTTTTTTTTGTTGGAAGTGCGTTTTGAAGTTGTCAGTCACGGAGTGGCTTAAGAACTTTTTTTTAAATAATTTATCAAACCGGCCGAGTTCGTAAATTGAGTATGAAATGTAAAGAAGGTCGATGTCTAAATTTGTTAAATCAAATCTACCTCAACTGAAAATTGTTTCGATGAAATGTCTAAATGTTTCAAGGGATATTTTTTCATAGGATTTGCCATAGAAGTTTCGAAATAGCGGAATTATTTATTATTATTTTTGGTCCTTGAAGCTTAAAATAAATCAATGAATTATGAACACTTAAATATTTTGACGAAATTGTGTATTACTGCTTTTTATTCATTTATTGAGTGTATTGAATTTTGAAAAATAAAAGGAATTTATTATTTAAAATATATTTTGACTTTTTTAAAATACACTGAAGTGATAGTAATGATTAGTTAATATACACTGAAGTGACAAAAGTCATGGGATACCTCTTAATATCGTGTCGGCCCTCCTTTCGCCCGGCGAAGTGCAGCAACTCGACGTGGCATGGACTCAACAAGTCGTTGGAAGTCTTCTGCAGGAATATTGAGCCATGCTGTCTCGATAGACGTCCATAATTGTGAAAGCGTTGATGGTGCAGGATTTTGGGCACGAACAGACCTCTCGATGATGTCCCATAAATGCTCGATGGGATTCATGTCGGGCGATCTAGGTGGCCAGATCATTCGTTGGAATTGTCCAGAGTGTTCTTCAAACCAATCGCGAACAGTTGTGGCCCGGTGACATGGCGCATTGTCATCCATAAAAATCCCATCGTTGTTTGGGTACATGAAGTCCATGAATGGCTGCAAGTGATCTCCAAGTAGCTGAACATAAGCATTTCCAGTCAATGTTCGGTCCAGTAGCACCAGAAGACCAAGTCCATGCCATGAAAAAACAGCCCACACCATTACGGAGCCACCACCAGCTTGAACAGTGCCTTGCTGACAGTTTGGGTCCATGGCTTCGTGGGGTCTGCGCCACACTCGAACCCTACCATCAGCTCTTACCAACTGAAATCGTGACTCATCGGACCAGGCCACGGTTTTCCATTCATCTAGGGACCAACCGATATGCTCATGTGCCCGCGAGAGTCGCTGCAAGCGATGTCGTTCTGTCAGTAAAGGCACTCGAGTCGGTCTTCTGCTGGAATAGCCCAAGAAAGCCAAATTTCTCCGCACAGTTCTAACAGACAAGTTCCTTGTACGTCCCACATTGATTTCTGCGGTTATTTGGCGCAGTGTTGCTTGTCTGTTAGAATTTACGACTCTTTGCAGACGTCGCCGGTCTCGGTCGTTAAGTGCAGGTGGTCGACCACTGCGCTGTCCATGGTGAGATGTTATGCCTGAAATTTCATACTCTCGGCACACTCTTGACACAGTGGATCTGGGAATGTTGAATTCCCTAACGATTTCCGAAATGGCATGACCCATGGGTCTAGCTCCAACTAATATTTCGAGTTCAAAGTCTGTTAATTCCCGTCGTGCGGTCATCATCACGTCAAAACCTCTTCACATGAATAACTTGAACAGAAATGAAAGCTCTGCGAAAACACTGCGCATTTATACTTGTTCTACGCGATGCTACTGCCATCTGAAAATTTGCATATTGCTATCCCATGACTTTTGTCACTTCAGTGTAAATTTCTTGTTGCTTGTAGAGGCTTCGAATCCACTTTAAACCGTAGGTCCTAGTCTAATATGACTGTAAAGCGTTGGGCTGACAACCTTACTCCGCAAAAAGATAACATCCCCTGTCTAGAAAGCTTCCAATAGGCAGATGGCCTTGGTCCACCATGGGGCTGCTGCTCCAATGAAAAAGGAGAAGATATAAAGAAAAATTTGAACTTTTCATAGATTTAATAAAAATTTCTTTTAAAATTGACTGTTATTATCATAAATTAATAATCTTACATTAAGTCGAAAAATATAATGAAAAGAATCTAATATGTTTTTTTTTCTTGAAAATATTTTCTTTTTTTAATTAGTAATTCGTTGTTTTCTGTGTGATTGTCTGTTATTGATTTTCTTTGAGATTTTACTTTATTGCTATTATTTATTAATAAATCTAAAAGAAAGAATAATTATAGAAATATAAAATATAATAATTATAGAAAAACATTATTCAGGCTAAATATTTATATCATTTCCAGAAAATGTTAATATACTTTTTTTTTTCTTTTGAAAAGGAATCTCCCATTTCTGCAGTGGACAATGACAGTGGCAACAATTCTGTCGTGCGATATTCACTGAGTGGAGCCGGCAGCGAATTGATCAAGATCCTCGAAAGTGGCCAGGTCATCTTCAACTCCCCAGACCCCATCCTCACCCTGGACAGAGAGCGCAAAGAGAGATATGACCTTCAAGTAAAACGCCCTATTACCACTCATCTTCTGAGCACACATTAGCTTCCTTTTCATCAATTTTTCCAATAAACTATATAAATTTACTTCTTACTGTAGTAAATGATATATTATAGCGCCATTAAATGAATTGATTTAGTTACTACTAGTATTTTCTTGTTTAAAAATGTCCTTAGGATCTTATATTTTTTCAACAATTGCTAAGTGAAATCGTTTATCAAGTTTTTTTCCATCTATTGTTTCAGGAGATAGTATTTTCTGTACTTATATGGGAACATTACACTTTTGTTAATATGTTCTATAAATTTTTATAATAGTATAAATTTGTTTGCTTTATAAATATTTTCTGGGTTGACAGGATGAGTTATTTATAGTGAAAAATATATTAAAAAAGTTTTGACTCGGATATAGCAACTAAAATTTACCTCGGCAACATCAAACGAAAATTTGGCAGCTTTCGAGATCTTGCAAAGAATGATGATTTATTATGAGATAATTCTGAGTCATGCGTAATCAATCGCTTCAAAGAACACAAGGTATGTAAGTGCATTCTTCAGAGGCATACCTGAGCAGTTAATTTCTGCCATGTTGGCAGCTGACTCTCCAATGAGAATCATATTCTCTTCTCTCTCCCTAAATATATATATATATATATATAGGGTTAGTTAAATAAAATCCTTCATTATACTTTATTTCAGACATTTACTTCAATGTCTTTTAAAATAGAAATGTTGTTGTTCGTAATTTCTGCTTATATACATATTATAATTATAGTTACGGGTCTTGATGGCTGGGTGACTAGTGTTCTGGCACTCTGTACCAGAGGGTTCGAGTCCTGACGATATTTGGGACATTTGCAGTGGTCTGGAATCCGCCTTAAGCCGTAGGTCCCGGTCTAACATGACTATTAGATGTTGGGCTGACAACCCTACTCCGTAAAATGGGGAAAAATCATCTGTCGCAAAGTCTGCCAGTTGGCAGACGGCCTAAACCCACCATGTAGCTGTTGCAAAAATGAAGATTGATTTAATTTGGTTTATCGCTCTACGGTCATTTCGGGTTAAGTAGACCGCAGCCTAAACATTAACGTGGATTCCGAACCACGAAATAACATCCATGCCCCCACCGCACCAATGAAGAAGAATAAATGTAGTTGTACATAAATATCGAGTTGATCATTCTATTTGTAGAGCAAAACGAGAAAGGCTTTAATGATGAAATTCACGCAACAGCCCCATGATGGGGCAAGGCGTCTGCCTACTAGCAGATTTCGAGACAGAAGACGTGTTTCTCCTTTTAAGGGGCAGAATTGTCCACTTTATATTAGGCCTGGTCCTACGGTTTAAAGTGGTTCTACTAAATTCGAACTACTACAGACATTCATGTCATTACCGGGATTCGAACACGAAACATGTGGCGCCAAAGTCACTCGGCTATCAGGCCTCAATGATATAGTTTATCAGAATTAAATAAATATTTATTACATTATTAAAGATTTCTTCTTTAAAATCTAAAGATATTTTTTGTACCTGAGAAATTACTAGAAGTGAATATATATTTTTAAAAAGTTATTACAAGCGATAATAACTCACAAATGCAGAATTATAAAAACGCTAATCCGCGATAGGTAATAGTATTTGCGATTGTCAACTATTATAAGAATAATGATTAAATTGGTAAAAAAAGATTTTAAATCTTCAGGATTAATTCATATTTTAAATAATCTATTTAAAATTCAAAAGAAAAAAAATGTACGCAAGTGAAAGCTTTTACTATTAAAAGCATCAAATAAGAATACGAAAAATCTTTAAAAAAATAATATGGATTAAAAAATACGTAAAGCGTAAAAAAGTAATTAAAAACCTTCTTATATTTATTATTTTTTCCTTCTAATCCTGAGTTAAAGATAGGACTGCCAAAACTGGTTCATTCATAATAAATAAAGAAAAAAAACCTGATGCGTTTATAGTTAATTGCACCCTTACTATCCGCATCCATTAATAAAAAAATATTCCTGTTTTTTCCAACGTCAAAAAAAAGAATGATGTTTAAAAATGAAAGTCGCATTGAGTTTTGTACCAATACGATATAAGAAAAAATTGTGGTTTCTTTTCACTGTGTCAAACAATTTAATTTTTTTTCGTTGAGATATTCTAGAAATATTGAATGTAGTATCTTCATATTTAATGATTCAGTCCGAGTGAATAAGGTTTTCGCTGAATTGTGAAGTGTTTTTGCTTCTTTAAAATCACACTTGAGTTTCTGCTAAGTGTTGTGTTTTTATGTAAGAAATGGTAGTTCCGTATTTATTTGGATAACTTTTGACAAGAAAATATTTTTTAGGGTATTTGAATTAAAAATCACCCAAAGCTGCTCTTTTTTTGTATTGGGGCTGAAAGTTTACGTTTTTAAATAAGAAAGTGATAGTTGTAGGAGATGTTATTGTTGAAAAATGGGTAAATATGTATATATATATATATTGTGAGAATCGAAAAGAAAAAGTATTGATTTAATTTTTAATAATATAACGTTTTTTTTAATTATGTTTTTAATAAAACTTTCTGTTACTTAACACTATTGAGCGACACAACGTTTTCGAAATATGCTGCTTAAATGGATCCTCTTAGAGCGAAAACCTGTTTGGTTTCAGGTGTGTTTTGTATTTGTTTTTCTGTCTTACAATGGGGGAGATTAATAAACTAGAGTGCTAAAAAAAGTTATCCATTGAAATTATGAGTTACGAGATAAACTATAGCTACCCTGATATCCGCAACTGAAAAAGAAAATAAATAAACAAGAAAATTTAAAAAAAAATCTCAACTTGATACTTATTTTCTCTGCAGACCGTTTTCTTAAGTTCAGTCAGAAGGCTTTTATACCAAATAACGGACAATAAGTAGTGGAATTGCAAAACATGTAACCATGCAGGTTAATTGTAATCAATGCATAATAAATAATTTTCTGTTAGATTTCTTTTTGAAATTTCAATTAATGTGAGTTGTTTTCTTCTAGGTAAAAATTAATTCGTTAGGAAAGTAATTTGATCAGCTACAAATTCATATTAGCTCCATAATTTTATTATGTCTACGAGTATATATACAAAGCAATAGTTTATATGAAATTTATGTGATTTTCGCCACAAATAACAACCAAAAAAATTCATTATTCTTATATTAAGGACAGCTTGCATTCTTGCTTTTATATATATATATATATATATATGTGGTGTTGATAAAGAACTAACTCTTTACTTTGGCTTCCTGCTTGATTGGTAGATTAATCACTAATCCTTCTACTAATTTCGATGAAATGTTTGTCCTTATTGGAATTTATTTTGTTTATTTCCAGAATTCCCATTCACTGTGGATAGCAAGACCGGGGAATTATTTGCTCAAGGAATTATCGACAGAGAATCGAAGAGTTCCTTCAAGTACCAAGTACTCGTGAGTATATTTTTAGCTAAGAAATGAATCACCTTTTTACATAATTTTCTTATGTTATCAGTATTTGATGACATGTATTTTTTAATGAAGGCAACCGATTTCGGTGAACCACAACTCAACTCAACAGCTGACGTCATTGTGGAAGTGATTGACGTAAACGATTAACCTCCTCGATTTTATACCGATCCATACCTGGCGCATGTACAGGAAAATTTGGAAAATGCAGTAAGCAGATTTATTTGCCTGAAATAAATGAATAAAAAAATAATTAAATTAAATTAATTTATTAACCTGCAATAGTTATTTTAATCTGAACATTTGTCATCATCATTGGCATAACAGCCTCATAATAGGGCAAGGCAATCTGCATACTGGCAGATTTCGAGACAAGAGATGTTTTTCTTTTTACGGTTGAGAGCTGTCAGCCGTACACCCAACGTTCTACAGATATATTAGACCAGAACCGACGGTTTAAAGTGGATTTCAAACCACTATAAACATCCATAGTACCGCTGGGACTCGAACCCGAAATCTGTGGCACCGAGAAGCCAGTGCGCTAATCATTCGGCCATAAATCTTACTGGCCGGAAAAATATTCAATAATAATTTAAAGGATTATTGTGCTTTGAATTTCGCATTAAAACATAACATAGTATATGAAGTAAAGATTATATTTGTATATTTTTTTAGCCATGGCGATTCTTAAAAACAAAACAATTTGTTGTAAATCACAAATAACGAATGCCTGACAATAAATAAAATCTAACAGAAAGAAATTATATTGCATTTTAAAGATTTAACAGAAATACAGAATTTACTCTTAGACATTTTGTTATATAATTTCAACAGGTTACAACTTGTTGGGTTAAATAACTTTTCTAAATCCAATTACAAATCGCCTCTTTTCATTTTCGAATTCTTTTCATCTTTTTCGAATATTCGTTTAGTGTGAAGAAAGAAGTGACATTCCATTCATATTCTAAAACAACTATTTGCAAGTGAATTTCAATTTCATTTTCATACAAAAAAGAAGGAATTCATTTTCTTTAATAGATAATTTTTTTTCAGGAAATTCCAATCATAAAAAGGGAAAAATCAGTCATTAAATTATTGCTGGAAGAACACTTTGGCGCAAAAACTTATTCGAACACATTTTAATCAAATTCCTTGAATGACTGCGTCGCATCTGAAATAAAGAATAAATATTTGCATTTTTACGCACAATCGGAGGCGTTTCTATCGGAGTTATAGGAAGAAATTCCGAACGATTCGAAGACGATTTATTGATTTATGCGAGGCATTCTTCATCACTTTGTTATAAGTCAACTTCTGATCCATCTATAAAAAAGAACATCTTCCAATTATCTTCATATTTCTGATTTATTTGAAAGGAAATATAATTTTTTTTCTCCTTACTAAAGTTTCTTCTGTTATAAAAAAAACCCTTGTTTTAAGTTTAAAAATAACATTAGTTCATGCATCAGAATTATAAGTTCACTTTTAACACATGTAGCACCATTACTTTTTATTATTTTACTAAATGCATTACATCAAGTATTCATAATTGTTTTTGTTTATATATTTAAACAAAGCATAGGATAGTTTTTGTATGAAAATTTTATGTTCATTTAATTTTTTATCCCAAAAATTCTAATTTAAATGTCGTTAATTCTAATTAATTAGTCGGCCTCGAGATTTACCTGTGAGGAAGTACAACGCAACCTGAGCTCCAGCTGAAAAATGTTTAGTTTATAATCTCTCATCCCAAGAGGAAATATATTTAGCGATGTGCAATATATATTACGATGTGCAAATTCCTAAATGGAGATCTATTTGCAAAAGCTAGGTGAAAGAGCGGAGAAACACATATCGCACTCATAAAATAAATATTTTTTATTGATTTCCTTTTTTTTAATTGCGTTTATATTGATATATTTCATATTTCATCTATATTTTTTTACAATGTCCGTTTAGTATCATTATTATTATTATATTATCTATGTTTACGTGTAAGAATAGTAGTTAACACAAAATTAATAACTCATTATGTTTCAATTTTTCTTTCCAAAAAAATGTCTATAGTGGGTTTAAATCTGATATGGGGATATATCATTTTATATGCGGCCTGGGTATATGTTAGAATGCATTTCCAAAGTGAATCAATCAAGATCATTTGGATTATCCTCTCTTGGTTAAGATAACCAATACATGTAGCATTCACCAAAAAAAATGGACTATGTTGTTAAAGAATTTCATGACATTTTATTACTTATATAAAAATTGTGATTTTTAAACTGGAAGTAAAGGAGATTTTCTGGAATTAATAATTATATTTTTTGAGTAGGTAACCCAAATCACTGCTTATGACTCTGACTCTGGTAACAACGGACTTGTTTTCTACAAATTAGGTGTTGGACACAATAATAAATTGTACAGTGATAGCAAAGGTGATTTTTTTTTTAAAGTTTTTTAAGTTTTTTACATTGTAATTCTAATGTACCACAATTTGACCTAAACATCAGCATTGAGTTTTTTCTAGATTGAATGCATTATTTTTTTTATTTTTGTTCTTATTGTTTATTTTGTTCTTATAATTACTAAAATCTTAATTTATCTTAATTCTCATCTTGAACCTTATATATTTTGGTTAACAAATATATATTGGGAATAGTGATAATATTAGTCTTCTTCATTGGTGCAACAGCCCCAGGGAAGACCAAAGCCACCTGCCTACTGGAAGATTTCGGGACATTAGATCTCTAATCCGACCAATACTCTACGGTCATAGTAGACCGGGACCTATAGTTTAAAGTCACTTTACTTCATCTAAGCCAACGCCCGTCCGTGGCCTCTCGGCCATTCGATACCTTGTCATCCAGTAAAGATTTGCCGTCCCCTCGTAGCTTCTGACGAGGTCGACATCGTCAAGTCGTCACTCTTTAGTAGTGTCGTAAAAAAGGCAAATATAGTAACCATAAAGTGTGATTTTTTTTATATCTTACAAATTTAAAACTCGTTAAGTACGTAATAAAATTTTTATTTAGTTAATAAAAGTACTGGTGTTACAAAAATAGTTTTATTTCTAAACATATAATTAAAAATATTGAAATGAATTTTTTATATATTTTTTTAAATATCACTTTTAAATTACATTTTATTTATAAACGTTTCATATTTTCCCCATATTAATATTAAAGATTAACAGAAACAACATATTTCAACATACACTCGTGTTTAATTTCTTTTAAAAAAATTAGATGCCATTTTTAAAAAATTACAATTGCAGTATGCAAGTTGGGGAACCAGATTTTAACTGGGTGTGGTTCGGTTGAGCCACAGATTAGAGAACTGACAGCTTTATTGATGCACGCACAAACACATATACAATTAAAACCTACAATATCCAACACATTTAAAGACATATAATTATAGATTCGGGGAAGGATTCCACTTCTACGCCGAAACCTCGAAACTCGGCTACTCGCAGGATGCGCGAAATAACAAGTTCAATGGGGGAAAAGGGAAGTCTAAGTATTATAGTTTTTAAGTTATGCTGGAGTATTCATTCATTTGACCGTCAGTGTTTTATGACAGGTACTATCAGGTAGCGTGGATATCTGATGATTAAAAACAAATTTATTTACTTAATTAAAAACAATTAATAAAATGTTTTTTGTAATTTTATACTACAAATTGGTGGACGTAAATAACAAATTCAAGGGAGAAAAATGGTCGTTTAAGTGCTATAGTTTTTATGTTACGTTGAAACATCCAGCCATTTATCCATCCATCCATCCATCCATTTATGTATATATATTCTTCAATTACTTCAACCACAAATGTGCTTGTTCTTGCAGATTCGGACGAAATCGATGCTTTCGACGTTGACATGAGCACTGGTGACATCCGCCTGGTGAAAGCTCTGGACAGCGTCCAGCAGAGCCACTACAGGCTGCCTCGGTCGACAGCGATCCGCCCAAATCAGACACGGCAGAAGTGAGTTTTGGTTCAAAAGACCTCTGAATAAAATCATCGGAATATTTGATACCGAGTCGGCACAGTATATGTCCAATTGTTTCAAAATACACAAAAAGAAATTTGCTAAACTATATAAATATCTTGCTGCAGTAATTTTAATTATCTCTAATGCAAAATCCTATGTCATGTATGTTACGGTCTAAGAATAAAACACATAACACAATAGTGGACTGTAAAAACACGTCTCCTTTATTCGAAAACCAAACGCACACTGCTGGTGTTACATTTCTTTCTCCCTCCAGTCAGCTCACGCCCACGCAGGTGTTTTTTAAGTATCTATCTATGAGGCAACAATACAAAAGAAATGAATTATTTCTAAAAAATCAATAAAAAAGCACGTAGTAATAAATGTTGGATAAAATAAGCCATTTTAGTTAATGATGTAAATTTTTTTTATAACTAAGTTCAAGAATTCAAAATGTTTTTGCGACTCATCGTCAGTATTCAGTAGCGTGGGATGGACAGACACCCCATCAGTAGTCTACTCATGGTTGGAGGGAAAGAGGGCAGCTTCTGTTGTCATGGGGTATCCGTATGTAGAAGTCTGATTTGGCGATGTGTCGCTGAAGAAGGAGGGCGGTACATTCTGGGAGGATTCTTAGGTGCATTTTCGTATCGTATGTGAAAAACCTGTAAAACTCCCACCAGGTAGTCCGACTCACGGGGCAACAACATCACAAACGACATCGAGTCTTTTCGTTTTTTCAAACATTGTCTACAACAAAGCCGCTAGAGGATGGAACATCAGCACTAATGCTCACCAGCAGCGCACGTTACCACTGAGCCACGAGACGGACCAGAATTCAAAATAAACTATTTAATACCATACAATTGCAGAACTTTTATTAAAAGACTGTAAATAATTTAGTTAAAAAGTAATTATTTTCACGACTTCCTATTTTACAGATTCATGACGATTACTTCCAGTATAAAAATTGAAAGTTATTTTTGATTAAATTATTATTACGGATACATTAAAAGCAAAGTAGTCCTGTTAGCGATATAATTCAAGACTGAAAGCTAATAAGGTAAGGAATGTTAATGAATAATTCTCGATTCATTGTTGAGGTTTAGTTAGGTTAGTCGCTCTACGGTCATCTTGTGCATACGAGGCCTAAGCAGACCGGAACCTACAGTTTAAAGTGGATTCCGAACCACTGAAAACAATCATGGCACCGCCGAGTCTCGAACTCGAAACTTGTGGTACCAGCCAGAGCGCCAGCCGCACGGCCATCAGGCTCCTGAGTGAGAAATAATTAATGTTGAGGATATGATCTCAACATGAATTCCACAACATATAATTAATGATTATGATCATGTTGATAAGTGATTATGCCATCATGTTGAGGTGAAATAATTAATTTCAATTTTTAATCCTTTAGGAGTGATTAATCTCTATAACGTAAGACGCACTAAATTACATTTGAGATTTCATAAACTTTGATATATCAAAGATATTGTGAAATATCACAAAATTGGTGGTGAACATATTTCGCAAAAACTAAAAGAAGGAAAAAAAATCTTCGCCTTTAAAAGAAAAGCTTTCATTTTATTTCTCAATTCTTATTCAAGTTTCAATCTTTATAAATTTAGTTCAAATTGGTTTTCACAAATTTGACATTTTCAAAAAGAAAAAGGTTTCTTTCAACTTGTAAGATTTATAGACGTATAAATTAAATTTTAATATAGAGTTACATTTTCGCGTTTTATAACTAAAAGTATCGAAGAACAAAAATATATTCAATTCTATGATATAAGGAAAATTTAAATTTTCCAATGTGAAAAATTATTTTTTTTTTTAGCCCCACGGTTTTAAGAAAACTAAACGAAATAAAATTTTCATTTTTTCATTCAGGGAAATAATAATAATAAAACTTTATGAGAAGTAGGTGAAAACGATAAAAAAATACTTTGAAATATTTTATCATTTATTTTGAGTTTTTAGTGCATATTTCCTGACATCTTTTTCCAATATATGGAGGGGGGGGATAAAAAAAGAACGAAATTTGAAATGATTGGAATTTTTCATTCTTTTTATCTTCCGAAAATCTAATTCCGATGCAGAATTCGATACTGTCAAATTTACCGGAATACAGTTTTCCCATCTAATTACACATTGAAATTGCAGCAGTTTTTCTATTTTTAGAAGCATTCAAATTTTAACAAAATGTATTGCGCTTTGAAATTCAATCCCATATGTCATTTTTGATAAAAAAAATGGAAAGAAAAAAAAATATCAATGAATAATTTGTTCACAATGAGTTCTTTTTTTTCAATACATTTCGAAATATTTTAGTATTTTAATAAATGCAGAGTGATTATAATTATAGTCAAACTTTGAAAATGCTGTAAAAAGGAATCACTGAATAATTTGTTGACAATGAATTCCTTTTTTTATCACACTTTGTAAACTTTTAGATATTTGAGAAATATAGGGTGGTTATAATTAAAGTCCTATTTTCAAAATGCTGTAAAAAAAAAAAAAAAAAACATTCGTCACAGTGAGTTCAAATTTGACCTGAAGATACTTGAAGAAGGGGAAAACGGCACGGCATCAAAAAAGTTTCACCGATTTTCCCTATCTAATTTGATATGACCTTGCCGTTGTGGATGGGCTTCCCACTAACAGTGTCACAACTGTTGAAGGACTTGGAAGTCATTTTTTCTGTCAAAAGACCGAAACAATCAAATTCTGAGTTGAAGATACTTGAAGAAGGGGGAAACGGTACGACATCAAAAAAAGTTCCAAAAATATATTAATAGATGGCTCTATAAGCGGCATAAAGAAAGGGAATTTAGCTGCCAGTGATATTTTGAACTGAAATTCCAACGTATTTCGCATGAAGTGCACTTTAAACCAACTGTAGTGTTCAATGTACTTGATCGTTTCGGTTTTTGACGGAAAGAATGACTTCCAAATCATTCAACAATTGTGACACTGTGAGTGGAAAGCCCATCCACCACGGCCAGGTCATACCCAATTGGATGGGAAAAATCGGTGGAACTTTTTTTGATACCATACCGTTTCCCCTCTTTTTTTGATGTTTTCGTCAGTAACAGCCTCTTTGGGGCGTCCATTGCGTGCATCGTCCTCGGTGCTCATTTCGCCTCGTTTAAATTTAGCAAACCACTTCTCTACGGTTGATTTTCCTAATTTAAAGTCCGAATAATGTTTATCAAGCCAAGCCTTTTCTTTAATAGTATTTTTTTCGCCAAAAAGCAATGCTTTATTAACACACGAAATTCCTTTTTATCCATTTTTTCAAACTAACAGAAGTTGCTTCACTAAAAATGCTATAACTCACATACTAATAGTGCAACAGCTGTCAAATTTATACACGTGTCTTTTGAAGGTTAGGGCTAACTAAAAATCATACGGATTTAATACTAGTAGCGCCATCTATGTGTCAGCCTACGAACGTTTCAGCCCACCTGATATGCAAAAAACTCGATTGTTTTTTATGTGAAAATTTTTGTTTATTAATTGAAGGAATATTTCAAATTTAATACCTTAAAGACAATTAAATAAATATTATTGATATAATATTAAATTATCGATTTTAAAGTTTAAATTTAAATACATATAATAGTATAATGCATATATATTATACATATATATATATATATATATATATTTAGTTGTAACAAGTGGCTCTTTTTTGAAATGTTTATCATATGTTTTTAACATTTATAAAAGGATTATAAGCATAGTTGAAAACCAGAACCTTGTTATTTGATATTTAATACGAATAAATTTCTTTTTAATTTAATTATAACTTTCTTAGATTTCTTTCCAATTTCGTGCCAAATATAACAAAAATATTATATATGTATAATTTTTTTAATGTAAAAATATGATTCATGTTAATTAATTACTGTTCCTTTATTTTATTTGTAGGTAAACATCATAGTTGGAACGGGCCATGGCGTGCGATTATTCTCCAGCCGTCTTTACGAAGTGACCGTCTTCGAAAACCGACTGGCACCCTTGTGGGTTCTTAACCTAAATGCCACAGACGAAATAGCACACAAACCCGTACTTTACAGCATCGTCGGACATGATTACAATGGTAAATAATTTGATATGTATGATAATTTAATACTTTTAATTCAACATGATAATTTGATACTTTTAAATAAACATGATAATTTGATAGCATATATAATAACAGGATTATAAAATAGATTAAAAATTATATGATTTATAAATATAGTGTATATTCAGTATAATGGTTCATGATATTTTTTTTTATTTAGAAATACAGTGTACAACAATGAAAATCATTTATTTAAAATTAAAAGACTTATGTCTGAACGAAAATAAAATTTCTGCCAATAAGCATAAAATTAATTTGCAATTAATATTAAATTATAATTATAATATATTATATAAGTAGGAAAGGACCTGACGGCTGAGTGACTAGCACTCTGGCGCTCGGTATCATAGGGTTCGAGTCGTGCCGGTTCCATGGATATTTGTAGGGACTCAGAATCCACTTTAAGCCATAGGTCCTTTCCCTGTCTAATATGGCTGTTGGGCGTAGGGCTGACAACCCTATCCCGTAAAACGAAAACATCTTATGTTCCGAAATCTAAGCCTTGACCCACTCTGGGGATGTTGCGCCATTGAAGAAGATATATAGAAACACTCTGAAGTATAAAATAGAAAAAAACTAGTAATTTTTTATACCTAAGAATTAGTATGTATATATATAATAGCAGAAAGAAGGTTACATTTTTTTCAAGAAATTGAAGGGTCATAATTATTTTTCATCTTCAGCTCTATGGTTAGCCAAGACCGTCTGCCTGCTGGCAGATTTCTGGACAAGAGATATTTTCCCTTTTTATGGGGTGGGGTTGTCTCCCTACGCCCTATAGTCGTACCAAGTACCTGATGTAAAATTGGATTCTGAACCACTACAAGCATCCATGGCACCGTAGGGGCTCTAACTTGAAACTTGTGGTACTATTCCAGAGCGCTAGTCACTCGGTCATCAAGCACCCATAAGTGCTTTTATAAGGATAACAGTAAATGTAGAGTTGTGTACTAGCTCGGTTTAAACGTCGAAAAGCCACGGGCTTTGAAACATATGCCTTGTATCTGGGTCAAAGCGAATAACTTAAGTACAGATCACTGAAAGAGGTCTGGTTAATGTTATGTAGTGTAGTGAATGCTTCTTATAATTAAACACAATGCAAACTAGATGTCATGGCGGTTGATGTTTGTAGAGAAAAACTGGTGTATATATATATATATATATACAAAGAATTGTTCCTTTACAATTTTTAATTTTACAATAAAATATAAAAGTATTGCTTTTTATCTTTATTTTTAAGACAATTATAAAGTGTTATTGGGGTTTTAGACACAGTAAAATAAATTAACAAAAATACTTTAGATATAAGTTTTAAAAGGATATGATCCTTTTCTATTTCAGATTAAGAAAGAAACTATTTCATTTAACCGCAAGTTCCTTTACTATTATAGATAAATGAGTTCTTCAAGTATCCTCATATCTTCTTTCTAAAACTTAACTAGACCACCATTAAAAAAAAGTGGCTGATTCTTCTTTGTTACTGAAATCGATTTAAGAGCTCAAAATGAAGTTCAAGCAAAAAAAAAAAAATTTACTATTATTTCATTTTTTCCAAAGCGGAATAATTCTCTCAAATGAATGTTTTCATAACCTTTTCATGACGGATCTTTCATAATTTAATGTAACGATTAAATAGAGATAAATGATTACATACGTTATTTGTATACTATGTATATTATATTATTTTATGTATTTAAATTTAAACTTTCAAATTAATATTTTAATAATATGTTAATATTATTTGTTTAATTGTCTTTAAATTATTAAATCTGAAATATTCCTTCTATTAATAGTCAAAAATTTGGTCACAAATGGTCAAAACCTTTCAGGTAAAAGAAACAATCAATCGAGTCTTTTGTATATATATTTTATTTATACTGAAAACGATATTTATAAAACACCATATAGAGCAGGGATCGGCAACCTGCGGCTCGCGAGCCACATGCGGCTCTTTGGATGTGAAACTGCGGCTCTGTAGTTCCATACGCAAATATTATTTATTTTATAAAAAAAAAACATTTAAAAATCGTTTAAACATGTATGTACGTAACGCAAAAAAAGTGGACAGCTTTAAAAGAAATGCCGCGAGTTGAGGCACTTATATTCGACGCATGGAATAACCTTCCAGATTGCTACAGTGAGGTGAAGAAGCTGGCATTTGGAGTGCTGACTATCTTCGGATCGACATATTCGTGCGAGCAAGCGTTCTCTTGCATGAATATAATTAAAAGTAAAGTAAGAAGATAACTAACAAATGAAGATTTAGAGTCGTGTTTGAAACTTAAGACAACAAGTTATGAGCCAAACTTTCGAAATCCATGCAAAGCCAACGGGTCCATTGAATTTGTTTGCTCAATTGTTTGTGATTGAAGTACAAGTTAGTGTTGTAAGTAAATGTTTAATTGTTTTAATTTTTTACTTAAATAATAAGTAATTATCTAATAAGGCCATATATTTATTATCTAATTTGTTGTGAAAAACACTACTTATATATGAATAAATAGATATTTTTTTCTTATGAATAAATAGATTATAGATTAGATAATAGATGAATAAATAGATAATAGATTATAAATAGATTTTTTTTTATCAAAAAACTTTATTTATGCGAGCACTATTTATTGTTGGCAAGAAAAATTTTTGTGGCTCTTTAAAAACCTTCGCAATTTTGTAAATTGTAATTTTTGACTCTTCCGACTCAAAAGGTTGCCGATCCCTGATATAAAGTATTGAATAATGTAGAAACATATATTACATTTCATAACTTTCTAATATTGAAGTAAGGAATTATAATATGCCAATATAATATTTAATAGTATTGTTTAATTGTTAAATAGTTTGTTTAATTATTTAATTATTTAATAGTATTTATATATTAATATCAGTTGTTTAAGTGTTTTTAAGTTATTAAATTTGAAATATTCCTTCAATTAATGGTCAAAACCTGTCAGGTAAAAAAAAAATCAATTGAGTTTTTTATATATGTATTTTAGTTTTAGAGAAAACTGGATTCATAAAGCACCATATAAAATATTTAAAATTGAAAAAACATATGTTATATTTCATAATTTTCTAAGATTGAAGTAAGAAATTACAATATGCCAATATAATATTTAATAGTATGAATAATTATAAAAAGTATAGTATAATATACTATTTAATAATATTTAGTATTATGAATTGTTCCTTCAATTAATGGTCAAAAAGTTCACATGAAAAAACAATCAATCGAGTTTTTGTTATGTATTTAGTTTTATTGAAAATTGGATTTATAAAACACAATATAAAATATTTAACATTACAAAAAACATGTTACATTTTATAATTTCCTAAGATTGAAGCAATTAATTATAAGATGCCAATATAATTTTTAGTAGTATTGTTTAATTGTTAAATAGTTGAATTATTTAATAGCATTTATATATTAATAGTATCTGTTTAATTGAAATGAAATTTGAAATGTTCCTTCAATTAACGGTCAAAATCATTTCACGTAAATAAATACAATCAAGTGTTTTGTATATGTATTTTATTTTTACTGATAACTGGGTTTATAAAACACCGCATCAAATATTTAACATTGAAGAATCATATGCTATATTTCATAATTTTCTAAGATTAAAATAAGGAATTACAATATACCAATATAATATTTAGTTAGTTCTAATACTGTATGAGAATTAAATAAAAATTCTTACAATTAGACGAATTAAATTGATAAAATTTTAATCTTTTTATACAATTCTTTATATATATATATATATATATATATATATATGCTCATTTTATTTATTAATTAGAATTTACTCTGAAACTATTTGTATATTATTATTGCAACACTTGTACAATATGCCTATAAAAAAAGTTCTATGATTTTGCATGAAATATAGACCACATAACGTCAAAAACATTTTTTAACAGTCACCTTAAAAACCTTTTTTACCATAAAAAGAGACCCAATTTTATTTAAATAATTTCTTATAAATTATTCGAATAAAATTTTGAAATTTCGCGATTCATTCCTTATTTATTCTAAATCAATCACTATATTCACCCCATTTCACATTTATTCTACAAGAAATATCACTATGATATATACCAAATAAAACACTCGAGTCTACCTTATTGGTAATCTCGAATAGGTATGAAATCGACGCCAAATACATATTGAAACGAAATTCAAAATCCTAAGCATAAAAAAAAAAATCCCTTTCAATATGTTTTCCCCACCTCACAGTTTCTTTTCCCTGCAGGTCTGTTTGTGATGGAAGCCGACACCGGGCGCCTCACTGTGACCGCCAGCCTGGATAGGGAAAAAAGGGACAGATATTCCCTGAAAGTCCGGGCGGAGAATGTCGGGCGTCACAGATTTGGAAGAGAGATAAGCAGATCCGGTAAGGCATTTTTCCCTTTTTTGCATCCGGTATTGTTGGCGAGACTGTCTTTGGATAGATTTCTGTGGAGTATTATGAAGTGGTTGAATAGAGGGATAAAAGGGAAAAAACAGAGTTTGAGTGGATAATAAAAAGGGGATATGCAGTTGTAATAGTTGCTTTTATATATTCAGTACTTTTTCTTTTGTGTATAAAGAAAAGAAAAACATTACTATTATTTAGATATTTATTCAGAAGTTGAGACAAAAGAGATACATATACTGTTGTCTAATAATGAATTGCTGCTGCCAAAAAAGAAATATATATATATTTCTTGTTATTAAAGAACTATACTACTGTGTCCGAAAAGTAAAACCAATTTTCAATTTGAAATTCCCGGGGCTTATGTAATTTGAATTTTTTTTTCTTTTCTAGGTTGTTGGCACTGTCCTTGACATCAGTGTGAAATTTGACGTTAAAATATTCATTAGTGTTTGAGTGACGCTTGGCTTTGTGCGACGCTAAAACGGATTCCGGCGATTTTTTAAATGTCTGAATTAATTGAGAAAAGAACTTTAAATTAAAATTAAATTACATAAAAAATTTTTTCAGGAATGAATATTCGTACACGGAAAGCCCGCAAGATCGCTTAGGTTGGCCATCCCTATTTTAAACTATCGCTGGAAGATATATAGCTTCAATATTTAATGCTTCATTGATTTGTAGTTAACAAATGATTTTGAATGATTTATTGTTCGATATTGTATCCCAAATGCATCCATTTTTCCCTTTCTACGATGCAAATGAATCGTTTTAGCATCAAGTTCCGAAACATCTGAATCTTCTACTTGAACTTTCAAGAGATGATGTTTAATAAACTTTTCAAAGGGACAAAAGAAAGTTTGAAACTTTTGCATCATTTTTCATCAAATACCGAACATGTAGTTTAAACGACTTTGTACGCATTGGTTTTCCGAAGACATTTTTCATTTTAAATCATGCAAAAGTTTTGTTCCTTCTAATACACCAGATGTTCCATAAATTAAGCTATCTGCCATACCATAAGGGTGGAGATGATGCTTCGATTGTGGATATTAAAGCACGTGAAGTGGGTGCATTGGTTGATCGATTTGTGTATCGATATTTGCCTCTTTAAGTATTAAATATTTGGGAAATAAATTTTAACTTAATTATGAACGATTTACTTGTATTAAAATTAGTTACAGGATACTTGATGTAATAAATAAAATTTATATCGAAGTTTATGATTGGTAAATTATTTAATTTTAAAAATATTTTGAGGATTCAATACTAATTTTTTTTTGGATTTAGAAAAAATTAATTTGATTTTTAAATTAAAAAATAATTAAAAATTTATTTTCTTAGGATGCAATTTTAATACATTAAATCGTAAACTTTTAATTTAAAATTGTTTTAAAATTTTGAATTCGAAGTTTTCAGTAAATTAAAGATAAGAAGCTCAAAGACGTATAATTAAAAGAACTTAAACTAATTTTATTAATTTTTACCATAATAATTCTGTTTTCTTCAGTAAAATTAATACTGTAGTATGCTGATGAAGAAACCAGATAGTAACTGGCTGTGGTTGGGTTCAAATACTTGAGGCACAGGTTGGAGAACTCCCACCTTTAATGACACGCGTACAAATACCAAATACACATACAATTAGAAATATACGATATTTAACACATTTTAGACAGGTAAATATAGATTCGTGGAAGCCGAAACCTGATAATCAGGTACGCGCAGGGTGCGCAAAAGATACTTCTTCTCAGTGTGAGAGTCTGTAGATCAACTAATATACAGGGTTGCGTTAAATATAATTACTCTCCGGGTGAGAGACTATAAACTAAACGTTTCTCAACAGAAACACGTGGCCGTGCTGTACTTCCTGTAGGGTAAGAGTATCGAAGCCTACTGATCATTTTCTCCTGAACACCACAGGGCGCGCTCTTGCCAATGCATAGGTTTGGTTTGTCGCTCTACAGTCATTTTTTGCACACTTTAGGATAATTAGACTTACGGTTTAACGTAGATTCTGAAACATTAACAAACATCCATGCCACCACCAAGATTCGAACCTGAATCTTGTGGTACCAAAGATCAGAGAGTTAGCCAATTAAACATAATGTCAATTGACTACGCTGCCAGTGCGTAGGAAGGAAGCACGGTTATAATACATGAAAAAGTCCATTAAAAATTAATTAAAAATAAAAGTCCATTTTATTATTAAATTTCAATATTTTTTAATAAATAATTTATTTCACACAAATGCGATTTCTTATCATATAAAGTTATTTAGGGGTAATTATAAAAATTAGCATTTACCACGAATGTTTATTATTAGATAAAATAAAAATAACTCTGAACATTGAAATCATACACAAAAATTAAAAATAAAAAAGTATTCAAACACGAATTTTTTTGCTGAAAGTAAAAATCAATAGAATTCTATTTAAAAACGTCGTTAAATTATTATGCTATTCATAGACAAGATAACCTTTTTTCAGGAAACATTATATTAATTTTGCATAGTGTCAATATTTATTGACATAATCCATAATTAATTTTGAATGATTCGCACTAAAGAAAAGAAAATCTACAAAAGTTTTCTTCCTAAACGTATGTGGCCGATAAATCAATATGTGCCCATTATAGTAACTTAAAATAGTCTTTAGTTAAATATAAAAGGAATAAAATCCATAATAACCCATAATAGAATATATTACCATTCAATATTTATTGATTGTATTTCCGAAATATTCAATAAAAGGAACTTAAGTATTATTCTGGAGTGTAATAAAGCTAGGATATCCATGGTTATTGTGTACATATATGGAAGAAAATAGTGGAAATATAATTTGACTTAAATAAAACGTGTGTCGTACTTTGTATGTGATTTGGCTAAAATAAAGATAATTTGATGTATTACGGAGACCAAACAAAAAGTAACACAAATTATTTTTTTTTCAAAAACCTTTTATTTATTCTTCCAAATTTATGTCATCTCCTTCAAAGTAATACCCTCCGGATACAATGCACTTATGACAACTTTGTCTTTAAATCCTCAATGCATGCTAAAAAGTCATCGGCAGGGATGGCCTTCAAAGCGCGCGGCGATTCCCGTTAAATCTCTTCAATCGACTCAAAACGGTGTCCCCGGAGTGGTCTTTTGAGTTTAGGGAATAGCCAGATGTCGCAGGTGTGAATACGGTAGTCGTGGAGCGACGATATGGGTTTCATTTTTGGCGAAAAAGCCACGAAGAATCAATACAGTGTGAGCTGACGCATTCAATGTTTTCGGTACCCATCGAGATTGGACGCGTTTGAGGCCCAAAATGGAATGGACCGAACCTTTTGAAATTCCGACATCATCAGCAAGGTCTCTAAATGTAAATCGACGATTTGCAAGCACCAAATCTTTAATATTTTGCACGTGAGCTTCGCCGGTTGAGGTGGAATGTCGACTAGAAGGCTCTTCGTCGGTTGAGGTTGATGGTCGACTAGAGAGCTCTTCGTCGGTTGAAGTTGATGGTTGTCTAGAGGGCTCTTCGCCCTCAACGCGTTCTCTGTCTTCTTTGAACTGTTTTTACCAGTTCTAAACCTTTCTTTCCGATATAGGAATGCTCACCGAATGCCTTCTGCGACATTCTATACGTTTCCACAAACAAAATGGAATGCAAGTTCTTTGCTCAATTGATTCAGACATTTCAAAAATCGCCGGTATCAGTTTTAGCGTCACAAAGCCGAGCGTAACTCATACACTAATGAGCATTTTGACGTGAAATTTCCCACAGATGTGAAGGACAATGCCAGCAACCTAAAAAAAGGGAAAAAAATTGAAATTCCATAAGCCCCGGGAATTTTAAATTGAAAATGGGTGTTACTTTTTGGACACAGTAGTACGTGCAATCATCCCTGTTCTCACGTAAAATATTAATATTGATTTGTACTAATTATCAGCAAGCAATGATTTTAAGAATATTGTAATTTTAAAATCGTACGTATTTTAATATTGAGGATTGTTATAGCATTAGTTATTGGTCTAGGTAGAAATAGGCAGATCGATATCTCTGATACAATGCTTTTCATCAGCATTCCTTTTTTCTTTCCCTAATCCTTTCGAATTTGGGAAGAAAGTAGCATTTGAGGCACATTTTGTTTCCCCCTTTGTACGTCGTAATATGCCCGGAATCTACTACTGCCTCCATCCGCACTTGGCATTCATCGTTCTCTCCCGTTTTTCCCATTTACGGGATATGCGCTCCCGGGAACTCGATTCTTCCTTCTTTCATCCCCTCGAAAACAATGCGTGCCTGTGAAATGAAGGAATGCCTCTCATCCCCTGTTCTGCGGCGCCTTTTCAAGTTGGAAGAAGAAAATGCGGTCAAGGGGCACATGTGGAGGGGGTGGATAATGGTTTAAGTGCGGTCGCGAATAAACAGTGGTATGCAGAATTGTTGGAATATCTTCTTTAGTATTTTTGACTTTTCGATCTATGCGTTTGATGTTGTTTCTTCTTTACAATTGATAATGATACGAAGAGATTGTACGATGGGAAATGATTAATGAATATTTTTTACTTAATTATTTTTACTTTTATGTTGTTCTTACTTATTATGTTCTTTGATGATAGATTCATGTTGTTTGTTTTTTGCAATGGATTGATGGGAAATGATTGATGAATCTTTTTTTTTTTACTTAATTATTTTTAAGCTCAATACTTTTCGATACCCAAATTTCCTAGGAAATTATAACCTATTGCCAATAAACTTTGCTTTGTGAAAATGAAACAACCTATCAGAGGTGGTGACAAGATAGTTATTGGACAAAGCAAGTTACTTTACAAAATTATCAATTATAGAACATAAAATGATTGATGAATCTTTTTATACTTAATTATTTTTAAGCTCAATACTATTCGATAAACAAATTTTGTTGGTAATTTTAACCTATTGGTTAACTTTGTTTTTTTTTTCGAAATTGAAACAGTTGATAGAGGCACAAGAAAGTTATAAGCCAAAGTAAGGTACATTTAATGTTGTTTGTTCTTTGTAGTTGCCAATGGAATGATGGGAAATGATGGATGAATCATTTTTACATAATTATTATTAAGCTCAATACTTTTTGATAGAGAAATTTTTCTTGGTAAAAGTGTGGAAAGTCTAAATTTCAAGGCTGTGTTTCAGAACATATCAGTATGTACCTGCAATCACCCCTGTCCTCACGTAAAACATTAATGATTTGTAGCATGCAGTAATCATAAAATCGTACCTATTTTAATATTGAGAATTGTTAAAATATTAGTTATTGGAATATATAGAAATAGACAGATCGATATCTCTGATATACAACACTCTTTATCAGCATTCCTCTTTTCTTTCCCTAATCCTTTCGAATTTGGGAAGAAAGTACCATTTGAGGCACGTTTTGTTTCCCACTTTGTACATCGTAATATGCCCAGAATTTACTACTGCCACCATCCGCACTTGGCATTCATCGTTCTTCCCATTTACGGGACATGCGCTCCCTGGAACTCGATTCATCCCCTCGAAAACAATGAGTGCCTGCGAGATGAAGGAATGCCTCGCGTCCCCTGTTCTGCGGCGCCTTTTCAAGTTGGAAGAAGAAAATGCGGTCAAGGGGCACATGGGGAGGGGGTGGATAATGGTTTAAGCGCGGCCGCGAATAAAGAGTGGTATGCAGAATTGTTAGGATACCTGCTTTGAGTATTTTGGACTTTTCGATTTATACGTTTGATGTTGTTTCTTCTTTACAATTGACAATGTACTCGTAGCGATGGGAAGCAATGGATGAATAATAATTTAGAAATAATTAAGTAAAGACAATTGATATTTTTACTTAATTATTTTTAAGCTCAACACTTTTAAATAGCCAAATTTCGTTGTTAATTCCAACCTATTGCCTGTTACCTTTGCTTTGTGAAAATCAAACAGATGTTAGATGATTATTGGAGTTATTAGACGAAGAAATTGACAATGGAATGATGCGAAATGATTGATGAATCCTTTTTTACTTAATTTTTTTAGCTCAATACTTTTCGATAGCCAAATTTCCAATATTTTAAAATTTCAATTTGGATCAAATCTCGTATTTTCTTTTTGGCAAATCATATTTTTAAAATTTTGAATTTTAAATCAGTAATTTTATATTGAGGGCCTGGATGATCGGGTGGCTAGCGTTATGGCACTCGGTACCTAAGGTTTCGGGTTCGAGTCCCGGTGGTGTCATGGAAATTTGTATTGGTTCGGAATCCACTTTAAGCCGTAGGTCCCGGTTTCTATGACTGTTGAGCGTTGGTCGTAGAGCGGACAACCCTACCCCGTAAAAAGTAAAACATCTCTCATCTCGAAATCTACCAGTAGGTAGACAGCCTTGGCCCACACTGGACTGTTGCGCCAATGATGATAATGATGAACTTTATATTGAAAACATTGAAAATGGTTGTTTTTAAAAATAATTCCTTTTGAGATAAAATGATAATTTTTATTATTTTGTTTTTAAATAATTTAAGGAACTTTACATTGACAACAATGAAAATGGATGTTTTTGAAAATTATTCCTTTTGTACAAAATAATAATTTTTATTATTTTGTCTTTGAATAATTTAAGAAACTGAAAAAAATTCTGATTGAAATAAATACATATTTTATTTTTATACCTATATCCATCCCCTAATAAAATAGTGCATTAGCTGATGGTTTCTTTAACTGACTTACTTCATTAAAGATGTAATCAATGTCTTTCTTGCAGCTGCAACGTACGACAAAGAAGTGACATTCACTCTATAGTTTCTTTTTTCGCCTTTGGTCACGATAATTAGTTGCTGGGAGCTCTTTTGTGGTTAGCTATTAAAGTAGAAAAATGGTAGTCTTAGAGATTTTTTTTCCAGATGTTTTCTTTGTAGAACAAGCAAGAAAGATCCATTTTTAATTCCTTCCAAATTTCCTAACACGAACATCAAACGAAAATGTTCTTATGCGAATTTAAAGATTCATATTTCGACTCTTATCGGAACTAGGTTATTCAGAAATGCAAATTATTAGTGTTCGAGTATTGGATCTGATATTTTATAAATTATTATCTGATGTTTTATTAATTTTATATCTTTTCCTTTGATCTGAAATTATGTTTCAGTGTTTTTTTGTAATTATTTTATTGAATTGTAGTTTCAAAGTAATTTTATTTTCAACCTTTATTAGGTTAAATTGAATAAAGCTTTTTCTAAAAATTTTAAGGTTAAATTAAGATTTAAAAAAAAATTTAATAAAGGTTTTTAAAGGTTTGTTAACTTTTATTAGGTTAAATATTAAAGAGCATTTAAAAAATAATTATTAAGCTTCATTTAATTTTATTCAAAACGAGATTATATTCGTATGGACTTTGAAATTCCACTTTCAAAATGCTGTAAATAAAAAAACCACTCGTCACAATGATTTCAAATTTGCACTAAAGATACTTGAAGAAGGGGGAAACAGTACGAGATCAAAAAAAGTTCTAAAGAGTATTAATTGATGGCGCTGTAAGCGGCATAACGTGATATTTTTAAGTGATATTTTGTCAAATGCGTGCTATTTACGTATTTGGCATGAGTTCCACATTTAAACCAACTGTAGTATTCAATGTGCTTGATTGCTTCTGTTTTTTGACGGAAAAAATGACTTCCTCATTCAACAGTCGGCTACATTCTACATAATTGAATTTAAAGAATAAAACATATAGTATTAGTAACAAATAAATATGATCAAATATGCCGTACCTTTTCCTTAATGAATCTGAAAAAGATGACGAAAGTCATAAATAGAATAAAAAAATGAATGTTATTTTATTTCAATTTGCAGGGCCTATCAGATCCACTGAAAGTTACCACTTGGATTTCGATGAAGCTTTAGTTGTCATTGAAGTTGGAGACGAAAACGACAATGCTCCAATTTTCGAAGTGCAGGGAAGACCCATTGTGGCAGCTGTGACTTTAGAAACTTCCTTCGGATATCAAGTTTTGAGAATAAAGGTATGTTGAACTTTTAAATAGCAATAACCATGATGTAAGTTTGTGACAAAATAAGTTATTTTCCATGTTCTTTTTTAATTTAAAAGCTAAACATGATAAGTCATTACTTCATAGATTAAGACTTGTAAAAACATTTCGAAACAATTCGAATTCGACACTGTTGTAAAATTACAACATTGTCTTAAATCAATTATCATTTGATAGTTTCAAAATTGATTACATTAATATTAATCTTCAAACTAAGGCCCATTCATAACTTCCTCATAATTAATTAGTTCAAATATTCGAACAGATAATTATCTGTAACAATATAATTTGCTACAATTTAAACTTTTGAAATCCAGTTGTAAAATCGATAATGTGCAATCATAATTAACCTCATCATCGAATCATAAATGTGACTAAATATGAACATACATTTCAAAAAACAAATTTCCTTTTTCCCACTACTTCAAGAAATATGAAACAGCGCTATAGGACAACTCAACTCAACAACGCCGCTTCACTCAAGTAGTTCTTGATACATTGCAAATCTGCAGAGAGGAGCGATTACGAGGATTTGCATTTTAATCGGCGATGCGTCGCACCAGAGCCCCAGGAATGAATGCCCTCGGACCGGTATAATGGATAAGTGTCGCAAATTATTCCTCCGAAGAGGGGACTTAAGTTGTTGGAGGATAACATTCACTTAAGCAATGATAATTTACCCTCACAACCTCTCAGCTACACGGTGTTCTTGATCTGATTTCTCCCTCATTCTGTCGAGGTTTATTTTATAATCAGCGACATTTTCTCGCATTTTAACACCTTCTTGGAGATGACAGGTGAGGACAATTAAATTAAAAGGAACGCACGTCGTATATGATTTGGAATTAATGCCTGAGGGGTAGCTTAGATTAGATTAAAGTGATCCATAAATATAAGTATTACATTGATTGGCTGTATTTCGAAACTTATTATTTTATACTTTATCACTTCGATCAACATTGATAAATAAGAAATAGATAAAAAATTAACTATATAAAAATCCCAAGGAAAATCTAAATTGTTGTATTCTTAATACGAATAATTAGAATCAGTAAAGTATCTTTGATAAAAGTTAAATTATTTTCCAAAAGCTTATAGTCAACTATTTTGTTAAGAAAATAAATGTAGATACTTTGTGAATAAGTAATGCAATTAATTTTTTTAAAAAATCTCAAATTTTAACAACTAAATATTATTTATTCGACTCATTTTCGTCCCAAAATACAGGGTGATTATAATTAAAGTCCCACTTTCAAAATGCTGTAAAAAATGAACCACTCGTCACAAAGAGTTCAAATTTGAACTGAAGATACTTGAAAAAGGTGGAAACGCTACGGCATCAAAAATGAGTTCCAAAGTGTATTAATAGATGGCACTGTAAGAGACATAAAGAAAGTGAATTATGCTGCCAGTGATATTTGGAATCGAAAGGACAGCGTATGTGGTATGAGTTGCACATTAAACCTACATTAGTGTTCAATGTGTATGATTGTTTCTGTTTTTGACGAAAAAAATGACTTCCAAGTCATTCAACAGTTGTGATACTATTAGTGGAAAGCCCATCCACCACGGCAAGGTCATACCAAATTTTATCTGAAAAATCGGTGGAACTTATTTTTGAAGCCCTATCTTTTCCCAACTTCTTCAAGTATCTTCAGTTCAAATTTGAACTCATTGTGATGAGTAGTTCTTTTTTTACAGCGTTTCGAAAGTGGGACTTTAATTATAATCACCTAGTATATCATCATCATGATTGGCGCAACAGCCCCATGGTGGGCCAAGGCCGTCTGCTAATCACCCAGTATATACAATGCTATAAATATATATAAACTATTCAGTACTTTTGTATAAGAAATACTGGCGAGTAAAATCTTAACGTTTTATTTTTTTGTATCATATAAATAAATATTCCATTAAAACGAATTTTTTAGATGAATAAAATATTCGTTCATTTATGCATATTGTAAAAGCTTCTGAATTAACTTCATAAACTTACAGAAACACCAAGGCAAAAAATATATAAAAAGTATATTAGCTTAGTTAAATATTACGAAAACAAATATTCATTTATTAAAAAAAGATACTGTTTAGAATTTTGCACTAAAAATTAAACCAAAAGGATTTTTATTTTTCCTTCGAGTAGCTGTGTTTTTTTGATTCTCGAGTGCAACATGGTTTCTAGGCGAACGAATTCAACTGGATAAACATTGAGCTTAAAAATATAGCCGTTTACTTTTTTAGTAAACATTTTATATCCAAAGTAAATGCTAAATACAGTAGCAAAAGCTTTTTCATAGGAATAAAAATGCTATAGATGCATAAAAATAATAACACAGCTCCAATTCTGCATGCTTTTTACAGATCAGTATTTTGCTGAATTTTTGGGTGTGTTCTATATCATATATAAAGAGAGATGTGAGAAAATGCATTTCGCAATCGTGAATTGAATATTTAATGGGAGTTGATGCATCCAAAAATGAAATATGTATTCGAAAAAGAATGTTTTTATTTTTTCTTAAGCATAGCAAACGATATTTCGCATAAACAACAGTAGCAAAAGATTTTTTGTTCCGTTTTTGCTTATTTGCATTCGTTCCAGAAACTTGATAATAATGGTGTTTAATTTTGTTCTGAATTGTTGCGGTACTAAGAAAGTAAAGAATTAATAAATGGTTGATTGTTCTATTTTTGTTGAGTGGGAAGTTTTGTTTTGCTGTTTCAGTAAGTTTCTATTTTAGTACTTTCTCTCGATTAGAATGTTTGCTGAATAGTAATTATTTGTGGAATGTTCTAGCAATTTATAATTCTTTTAGAAAACTTTTTTATTTTAGAATCTTATTTGCGTAATATGAATTAAAAATCGGTAGTTTAAAAAAAAAGAAAGTAAAATACTCATTGCAAAATTTAATAATATATTTTTAAAGCTAGATCTGTCATTGTATGTGAATGAATTACTTTCTTAATAACTGCAAGTGTTTTATGCCGTTATTAAAAAAAATTAAGTAAAATAAATGGATATCGTTTTTTATTATAAATATACGCTAAAATTTATACTTTAAATTTAATAATTTTTAATTTTTTAATTTTCTGCATTTAATAAATTTAATGTATTTCTACACAAATAGGCTTAATTACTAAAAAATTAAATTATTCTTAACTTCTACAAAAATATTTATACTAAATCTGCTTTAAGATCATTGTTACGATAAAATACTTTTAAAAATTCCATGTTTTTTTATAATAAATATGTTTCAAATCTAAGTTAATGGCACATTATATGATTATTTTGAAATAATTTATTGTATTCATTTTTTTCTTTTATAATTTAATTCATAATTTTCGAAATAGTATTTAATATAGTTTGTAAATTAAATATGTAAAATATTAAATGTTAATGTAAAATAATTAAAATAGTCTTTATTAGTTTAAAAATTTTTAAAAAAGAGTAATTTGCATTAAAATTAGCAAACTAATTTTAAAATTAAATTCTAATTTTAATTAACGAATTAATTTTAGTAAACATTTTACTGCATAATATAGTTTTAAATATATAAATTGTTTTACTACAGATATGGATTTAAGTATGTTTTATTTTCATTTATCTGAATTAAATTAAATTTTATATCAGAAAAAGTAATAGAGTTTATATTTGAAAAGGCCAAAGATGCAGATGTGGCTTACAACAGTGCTATCAGGTATGAAATCATTCGCAAACCAGAGGATGCCTCCGCCAAATTCCACATCGACCTGGTGTCCGGTGTCGTCCGGTCTATGGTCACCTTTGCGCTGGACGGGGGTTGAATTTACGGTTTTGATGTCAAGGCAACGGACAGAGAAGGAAGTGAGAATGGCACTCAGCTGTTGACAACGTTTTCGTAAGTAAAGCTTATATTCGTAAAAATTATTACTTAATCATAATAATTAATTAATAATCTTAATTATAATTTTAGAAATTCATGAATAATTTAAAACATTTTTTTTTAACATTTATTGTAAGAATTTTCAAAACGTCACAACTAAAGTTTTAAAATTAATATTAATTCTTTCTCATAAAATAAATTAAACACAATCTATTTATTTTTTTCACTTTGTAATTCTTTTTTAAATCACCAGAAAATTAATTAAAGATTATTTAAAAATTAATCATTTTGCCTGTAAAATGTTTTAAAATAGTATTAATAAATAATTTTCTTTTATTTAATTTTAACAAATCTTTCCACTATATTACAAGATTTAATTTCCCTGCAGTATTATAAAAATAAGAATATTATAAAAATGAGAATAATATTTTTTTTTTATAATGCTAATGGAATGAGAATAAGAATATTACTCAAAAATATAAAATCACATAAATGAAACCAATTAATATATAATTATTTAATTTAATTTAATTAACACAAACGATGTTGATTAGCTTCATTATGGAATAGCGAGAACAAAGTATAATAAGTTGAAAATGATGGAAAAATATTTTAGCCCATGAAATTGTTAAATAAAAGGTAATTAAATTTTTTCATGCGATTTATTTAATTTTATTATATTTATTTATGCTATAAATTCTTTAAAAGTGCTACTTTCTTTTTTTATATGTTACTTTAATGTTTTCAGGTTTATGTGTTACCTGAAACAAAATTGGTACTCTTTGTGGCTGGAAGAACACCTTTGGCCATTGAACAACATGTTGACAAGATTTTAAGGTAAGAACCTAATATTAAAATTTTATAATTACTGTATAAGGAATAAATACAAAAAAGTCATAAACCTGTTAGTAAAACTACTAACATTTCATTTTAAAAAGATAGTATAAATTTGGTAATGTAAATGTTAATAGAATGTTTACATATTTTTGCTTTATATTTATACCTTAGTAATCTGACGGGATATGATGTCAAAATGACGAAATTAGAACCTCATTATGATGGTGAATATGAGGACAGAGAAAGGTAATTCGTAATTCCTTTTCATTTTATAATTAATTTTATTTATTAGGTTAAAAATATATTTGTATGAAATTTGAACATATGTCTCTCATGTAAGTTTAAAAGTATATATATTATCTTTGTAAATATTTATAAAATAAATTGCAATTTATATTTTATGTATGAAAATTATATAAATTAAAAAATAATATTAATTTTTATGATCCTTAAAATTATGGATATTGTTTTGGATAGTGGGATTTTTCGCGTCTTTGATTAGTTTTTCGTTTCCTTCACCACTTCCAACGTTTCTTATAGGTTTACTTTTTTTAAATTTCTTTCACGAAGTATTCTTATTGGTTTATTTAAATTTTTTCCACGTGCTTTTTTATAAAATCGTTTTGAATTCTAAAGTTTTTTTTTATCATTTCTTAAATTTCTTTCGTGTGTTCTTTAAAAATCGTTTGGAGTTCTATTGTTTTTTTAATCTTTTTTTAAACTTTTATGTGTTCTTTTATAAAAATCGTTTGGAATTCTATAGTTTTTTTAATCATTTTTTAAACTTTTATGTGTTCTTTTATAAAAATCGTTTGGAATTCTATAGTTTTTTTAATCATTTTTTAAACTTTTATGTGTTCTTTTTATAAAAATCGTTTGGAATTCTATTGTTTTTAATCTTTTTTTTAAACTTTTATGTGTTCTTTTATAAAAATCGTTTGGAATTCTATAGTTTTTTTATTTTTTTTTAAACTTTTATGTGTTCTTTTATAAAAATCGTTTGGAATTCTATAGTTTTTTTAATCATTTTTTAAACTTTTATGTGTTCTTTTATAAAAATCGTTTGGAATTCTATTGTTTTTTTAATCTTTTTTTTAAACTTTTATGTGTTCTTTTATAAAAATCGTTTGGAATTCTATAGTTTTTTTAATCTTTTTTTAAACTTTTATGTGTTCTTTTATAAAAATCGTTTGGAATTCTATAGTTTTTTTAATCATTTTTTAAACTTTTATGTGTTCTTTTATAAAAATCGTTTGGAATTCTATTGTTTTTTTAATCTTTTTTTTTAAACTTTTATGTGTTCTTTTATAAAAATCGTTTGGAATTCTATAGTTTTTTTAATCTTTTTTTAAACTTTTATGTGTTCTTTTATAAAAATCGTTTGGAATTCTATATTTTATTTTTTATTTAATATGTTTTCTTTTTTCAGTTTTGAATGATAACCGATGAACATAATTTATTGTCTGCATATAATTTGATACTTTTGCTTGTTCAAGATTATTGTTATGCGTTTTGTTATTACATTTAAACTCTAAATTTTATGGGTAATCTCTATATAGGTATATCCTATTAAATTATTTATATTATAATTAAATTTAACTATTTGATTATTTTACAGTACTGATCTATTTTTGTACGCTGTTCACCAAGATACCAATGATATTGTCGACACCGAAGTACTATTAAAGTATAATTTTTTTTAGCAAAAATACTTTTGTTAATAAATGGCCACTCATTATTTTCTTAACTTAGTATAATGTCATTAGTAACAACTATCTAAATGTGTAGTCGAACCTTTCTTTTTCATAAAATCAAAAACTTTTATTATTTTTTTCATCTTTTAAGTGAAAAAGGGAATTCTTAAGCTTCAAATTAAAAAAAAAAAAAAAAAAAAAATCATTAAAAGATTTAAGGCAAACTGTGAATTCCATGTACTCATTAAAATTTATCATAATGACTTAACTCTCTCCCTACGAGTCTATTTAAATGTTAAATGCTTAATGATTATGAAAGAGGAATGAAATGGTTTTCAAATGAAGAAAAGTGATTCCAAATCATCGAAACTGAGTTTACTTCTTCAGAATGGTAAATTTCTTACCATTCATAATGTGAAAGCTTCATTAAACTTTTTAATTATGTAAGTCTTAAACCATTTTTTTTTTTGTGTGTGTGTGGGGAATAATAAGGCTTGGTTGTGGGATCGATTGAAATAAAAAGGTTTTATTTTTTCAGTTAAGAATTCTTTCGTATTGTGTTAAATATAAAGAAATGTAACAATGCTTTGTTATTTACAAAGTTCAAAAAAGATATTTACAAATAAAGTAAATTAATCGGAATTCAATTTAGGCTATGAAACAAATGAAGTAGGAAATTATCTTTATTTAATTGATTTAAAGACTAAAACAAATAATATAAAAAAAAAAAAATTTTAAGTTAATTCCTACTTTTTTTCACTATATTGCAGAAAAGTCATTTACAAATAAAGTTCAAATTTTCGTCTTACATCTGGCGCCATCTATTACTAGATACATGCAACTTAAATCTTAAAAAAATAAAATTAATTAATTAAATTTAATGAATGAATTAATATTTGAAAAAACTGTATTAACATCAAGTGTCCTCCATTACAAGTTCAACAAAATGTATTTCAACTTGAGTGGATGAATAAAAAATATTTTATGAACGATTGAAAATCTGAACAAGATATGTATGTAGGGAGAGTGTGAAATAATAGTAGGAATTTAAAAATATTAAGAAAATCATTTTCGTCGAATTTCACAAGTTTCACGTTTGAAAATCATTAAAGATATTGAAGAAATAGCTGAATAATTTTAAATTAAAAAAAATAATTTTATAAATATATTATAGTTAACACATAAATTTTCTATATTAATTCAAACTGTAACCAACATAGTCACTTCAAAAAAAAATATTTTTACACATTGTCACCCGTGTTGAGAGTTTTTACCTTTTATTTTTTTATGGGTATAGTAATCTTTATGATTGTAAAAGAATATGTTTGGAATTATTTTCCTTAATGTCATTTTCTGTTGTACAAACTGTCATTTCCTAAGTGTACTTTTTATTACAACAGTGCCTTACATTCAATCGAAACTATCATTTTTTTAATTATACTTTTTATTACACCAGTGACTTACATTCAATCGGAACAACCATTTCCTAAGTGTACTTTTTATTACAACAGTGCCTTGCATTCAATCGAAACCATCATATTCTAATCGTACTTTTTATTACAACAGTACCTTAAATTCAATCGAAACTATCCTTTTACTAATTGCATACTCTTTATCACAAACAGCGCCCTTGAGCAGCGTTCCGAGCTGATTGTGTCCAACCTGGACAGCTTCAACATCCAGAGGATCCAGGGGGTGTCGGTGCAGGAGAAGATCAGCCAGATGGGAACCACCGAGATCGCCATCATCGCCCTCAGCAGCGTCATCTTCCTGGGGGCGGTCCTGGGCATCGCCCTGCTATGATCCTCGTGCAAGAAGAGGTAAGAAGAATTGTGTCTGAAAACTGTTCAAGCTAATGCTATAACGACACTCGAGAGTTAGGGTTATAAGCATTAATCTTATATTAAACATAATCATTTATAATGATAGTCTACTCTTCAAATTAAAAACCTGCCAAGGTCCAATTGAAAGCTTGGATTGATTCAGGATAGCTATTCGGCCAATCGTAAAATAGGGGCCGTTGGGATTTGGGGACTTTTTTTGACGTCAACTAGGAGATAACTCGCCAAATGTGGTTTCTTGTATGTTAGAATTCACTTCACTTACAATCGCAATCCCTTACTTGCTGCACTTTGGCGAATAAAGTTTTTCATGCCAAATTTCAACGGCCCCTATTCTACAATTTTTTCAGCTATTCTTGACAATTACATCGATAATGTTTGCTTGTAAAAATCCTTCGTTTTCATCTTTATTTCGGGCAGATCAAATGACCTTAGAACAGAAATGCATATATTTGTACAGATTGTCTGTAATTAACATCCTTTGTAACTTGATTAATAAGCTTCTGATTATACAGGTTGATTATAATTAAAGTCCCAAATTCAAAATGCTGTAAAAAAAGAACCATTCGTCATAATAAGTTCAAATTTCAGCTGAAGATACTCAGAAAAAGGGAAAAGGGTATAACATGAAAATGAAAGTTCAAAAAATGAGCCACCGATTTTTCCAATCCAATTTGGTATGACCTTACCATGGTGGATGGGCCTTCCACTAACAGTGTCACAACTGATGGATGACTCGGAAGTTATTTTTTTCCCGTCAAAAAACCGAAACAATCCACAATGAATACTATAGTTATAGTTGGTTTAATGTGCAACTCATGCCAAATACTCATACCAAATAGTCATGCCAAATACCATGCAATTCATGCCTTATAATTTCGATTCAAAATATCACTGGCAGCCTAATTCACTTTCTTTACGCTGCTTATAGCGCCATCTATTGATATACTTTGGAAACTTTTCTTTTGATGCCGTACTGTTTCCTCTATCTTCAAGTATCTTCACGTCAAATTTGAACTCATTGTGACGAGTGTTTCTTTTTTAACAACATGTTGAAAGTGGGACTTTAATTATAAGTGCCCTGTATATTCATGAATGAAAAGTACAAATAAAATGTAGTAAAAAAATGAGGAATTCTCGACATAAAATATTACTATGATAAAAATTGTGTTAATTTTTTTTTTAATTTAAAAAGTTAATTAAAAATTTTTTTTAATATTTGGTTCAATTTTAGTAGCAACTAAATGCAAAAAAATGATAAGGCAAATGATTTCAATTTTTCCGTTTGGTAGTATTCATGATTAAAAATCTCAATATTAATAGATAAATACCTTAATAAAAAATATTAATATATTTTTATATCTTATTTAGGGAGGATCACAACTACTTTACTGAGAGCAATTTTAAAATGGAAAAGGTTTTTCTGTTTTTAGCAATCCAATAAAATGTCTAATGTATTCTTGCAACTACCTTTAGCCAATAAGTTTAAATAAAACATTACATAACATAAGCACTCTATAAACAACACTATTAATATTTGTTTTTTAAACGATTTTATCACGTACAAGAAACGTATTCAACATTAAAGTTTTCAAGCGATATTTATAGTAAAAGAAATAATAGTATAGCAAATTTTATCCTTACTGGTATATGTTGATTCTAAAGTTACTTGCGTTTACAATTTATTTACTGTGCATATACATATAAATAAACGTTTGAAACGAGTTTGTCTGTAAAAGTACGAAATAATTTTCATAAAATATGAATGCTTCTAAGAAGGAATGGAAAAAATAAGTACATAAAGACGGAAGAATAACCCGTGGTTATTTCTCAGAAGAAATTCTCATTTATTTTCTTACTACATGGTGGAAAAACTGTTTTTTTTTCTTCAAAGTAATGTATGCAGAAATAAAGAATTATGTTTTAAAGCTTCAGGGTATAAGAAAATAACAGTTTTCGCTGGTAGAAAGTGCATTACGATATACGGCTTATTTTCTGTTATGCAGATAATATTAGAAGTGAATTTAAAATTTTCCTGCAATGTCTGGTATTGGATCCTAGAATATTTTATATTATGGGATTATTTGCTTAGTTTTGAATGCTTGAATGTTCATTATAGTTAGATTGCAAATTCGAATAGCATAAAAATTTACATACAATATGATAAAATGGTATTTATTGCAATACTATCTCCTTACTATTCATTTCTTATGGCTATGGCTCTATGTGGTTTATTTCTCTATTCAGCTATACTTTTAAGTGTTTGTATATTTAGACATCATAAATAAAAGATCTCTATAAGCCATTATATTCGAAATGTCTTACAAATTCCATTTATTTTTAAATTGAAAGGCTAAATTTTTTAGTTATCGTTTTGTTCTTGAATAAACTAAAAGATTTTGCGAAATCGAAAAATTATAAATACATTATTGACTGAGCTTTTATAAATACGAAAATAAAACACGCTTTTTTTTTAAGACAACTAGACTCAAATACTCGTGATATTTTAGTATCCGGTAGAAACCCTCTGTAGCCCATTCAGCAGTCGAAAACGTTTTACAATTATGCTACTCAGACGGCCACCCCTTTCTGTGGAAACCGGTTTTCAATCGAAATACTTTTTCCCCCGATGTGTCTTTTAAAGTTCCATCTTTGAATTGGGTTTGTTTATTTGCCTCGTTGTGTGGTTTATTTCTCTGCACTTAATAATAATTTGATTGAAAAATATGATACTAAAGATTATAAGTATAGTAGTTATCTGATATCCATAAGTGTATTAAAAAAATAACGTAGAAGCAAATTCTCAGGTTGATAGTTATTTTCTCTGCAGACCACCCACTTTGCGTCGAGGCATTAACAATTATGTCCTTACGGATAACAAGAGAATTCAAGCGAGTAAAAAGTTTACTCTATGTCTCAATCATTAAATCCGAGACACTTTCATGATTAGAAAAAGGGGACCTGATGGCCGAGTGACTGGTATTCGGTACCATACGGTTTCTAATGGCCATGGATGTTTGCCATGGATGTTTGTAATGGTTCGGAATCCACTTTAAACCGTAAGTCCCGATCTAATAGGATCGTAGAGTGTTGCGGGGATAGTTTTACTCCGCGTCCGTGGCATATCTTCAAGCTACACGTGCCCCCTGGGTAGTGCTAAATGAATAACAGCGTTCGTCGGTGCAGCCCCCTTTGGACTGCTCACAGGGAAATGGTCAGTACGACATAGTCCTCGACGTATTTAAAAAAACTATTAGAAAAGATAATGCGAATGCTTTTTATCAGAAATAGGCTTAAAATTATTTAGCAGAATGTCTTACATTCTGAATTTAACTGAGTTATTAGTCTTTTAAAATATACCTTTTTCAACGAATGCAAAAGTTAAATATATTATAATATTGAAACAAATCTGAACACTTTTAGTCGCATCTGCTAGTTTAATAGATAATTAGTCAACAGAGAATCAACCATGCTTTTAAATATGTACTAATCATCCTTTATAGTTCATGGATTTATGAATTATTTGGAAAGCGTCCGAGTTCATTCACACACAATCCATTATTTTTCCAGCTAAATTCAAATCAATTTAGGTCCAGTAATCTCCCCAATATGTCTAATTATCCATCAGATAATGAGTTCTTTAAAGCCCGGAGTTAGATATCATCATCATTAAAGGGTATTAGCGCGGGAATCTCTCCGATCCATATTAATGATGAAGGCACGGCTCTTATTATGTTTGATCGATGGTGTTTAATGTTATATGTGTGCGTATGCTGCAGCATTATCTTTGATTGCATGACAGTGATTAAACGTATGACTAAATATAGAAGTCATGTGATGATAAAATATATTGAGTAAAATTAAATCATACTGAGATTTGAAAATTCAAGTAATAGCATTTAAAGGAACATTTAAATTTATAGAAATTGTATTGAATTATATATGTTACTTTTAATTAAACGCCCCCTCGAATTAAAAATTACTATATAATGACATTTGTGCCTGAATGGCCGAGTGGCTAGCGCTCTGGCACTCGGTACCACAGGTTTCGGGTTCGAGTCCCAGCGGGGCCATGGATGTTTGGAGTGGTTCGGAATCCACATTAAACCATAGTTCCCAATCTAACAGGATCGTAGAGTGCTGCGGAGGTATTGTTACTCCGCGTCCGTAGCTTATCTTCTAGCTACACGACCTCCTGGGTAGTGCTAAGTGAGTAACTTCGGTGAAGCTCTTGCCTTAAGGCATCCAAGACAACTGTCTAAGTGTTTGCCAGCTGCATTAGGAAAAAAAATTAATATTAAGCGCCCTTGAGTTAAACATTACTATATAATAGCATGCAAAACTAATATAATTTTGATTTACAAATGTGTTAATTTCTCAACCCAATATTTAAGAAATGAAATCATTCAGTTTTTTTTTTATTGTTGTGTTTATGTAGAATTTTTAATTTAGATATTATATGGAAATTATATTAAAAAGAAACTAAACTAAAAATACACTTAATATTGGTAAATGTTTCTTGTTATGAACAATTTCAAACTGAAATGGGATATTGCTGTTGTTCTAACGCAGCTGGCAATACAGAGACAGTTAATCTTTATGCCATAAGCAAGGGCTACACGAACATTACTCAATTAGCACTACACAGGGGGCACGTGTAGCTTGAAGATATGATACGGACGCGAGTATCACTACCCCCACAACGCTTTACGACCAGAGCGCCACTCGGCTATGTGAAAATAATGATAATAATTTTTTTTTTTGACGAAAATATATTTTCATGTTAATTTCGATATTTCTTTTTGTAAATATACTTACTTTTTATTATTTTAGAAACTTATAGTTCCTAAAGTATAAATCATTTTCAATATATATTTATTTTATTGCCGAATTTCACAAAAACTACTTATTCGAAACTATTTACTAAACTACTTAATGGAAACAATCATATATAGTTTTAATTAGATCTATATATAAGCAAGGACATATATGAATATTTAAGGATATATAAAATTCAATGTATTCCACAAAAGTTGGTGTAATATTAAAATCTTAAACACAACAATATCTTTTTTGGAACCAAATAGTATATAAATTTAATTACTAATTTTAATTCTATGGAATACAATGCCTTTTATGTCTTTATTGTTTTATTACAGAAAACTAATTGGTAATCTGAAAGTTAATAAATAATAATAACCAATTTATGATGCTAAATAAAATCACATGAATGTGCTATTAGGATTTTTGTTAAATTAATTAATGACATCAAAACTGTCATTGAATAGCTTTTCTAATACATGCTGATGAAATAATACAATCTGTATCAAAGCGTAAAGAATTATTTTGTATCAAAGAACCATTTTTTTTTTTTAAATTGCATACCTTCATAAATAAATCAGCCTAATTAAAAGCATGCATTTAAAATGCTGAAAGGATTCAAAGGTATTAAAAAAAAGTAAGATATAAAGTCTTTCAGAAATTCCCTTTAGAATTTTGGAAATGATTTATTTGTTCTGAGTGGATTTCCATATTTAATTGGAACATATCATTATTCATTCAGATGGATAAATCAATTAATTTTATTCGTTTATTCATCATAACAATATGTGTTGTTGTTTTTACTAAATTCTTTTGATATTCTTATTTTTTATTTTTTTCAAATTAGAGTGTTTTTCATGGGGTGTGTTTATATATTTTGAAAATGTATTAGTATTCTAATAAGAAGAAATGGACTTATTACAAAAAAGTTGGGGAAGGATTATAATATCGTAACCATGGTTCCATCTGTAACCTGATTCCTCCTGCGCACTGCAAGAGCACCCCTTGCGGCGTTCCGGTGAAAAGTTCAGTTGGCATCGAACCTCCCGCCCGAGGACGCAAGGCGCTACTGGCGCAAAATAACAATCTCTCATACCGAGAGCTAGAGGTAAAATCCTTCCATTCATCAATTAGTGTATATCGTTAAATATGCTACATGTGTGTTAAATAGTGTTTATAGCTCATTGTGGTATTAATGTCATACTTATGTGAGTGTAAACAATAAATGTGTTATTGTACTTGGGACTCGTTTTCACCACACACAACTATTGAATGCACAAACAAAACGACGGTATCCGGTGATTCAGTGCAATATTTCTTTTTTTTACGCCCCGGTTTCTGAAATCTCTTCCTTTAACTTAATTAAATGTGCAATCCATGCTACAGTAGCCATTTATTTCCCGGTAGAGATCTTTACGGGGTTAGCATTAGTTACTCAAGTTTCAAATCCAGCTTGTCCAGTTCTGAAACTCAACTTACTATCCAACAGCGTCTCTGACCTTAAATATGAGAAAATAAACCTTGGGAAGTTTCATCCAAATTTTGATAAACCAAATTTAAATCAATCTAAGCCAATTTGATCCATCAAATTTTGATATCAGATATAACGAAAATAAAATTTATAAATATTTTTAATTTTTATTCTACATTTAACATGAGGTTCAATGATAAACGTATTAGGTATCAGATGACTAATTTTTTTCTTATTAGAAACGTTTTAGGGCCTGATGGCCGAGTGACTAGTGCTCTGGCGCTCGATGCCAGAGGTTTTGGGTTCGAATCTCGACGGTGCCATGGATGTTTGTAGGGGTTCAGAATGCATTTTAAACAGTAGGTTCCAGCCAAATATGACTGTTAGGCGTCGGGCTGACAACCCTCCAATTTAAAACAGAAACATCTCCTGTCTCGAAATTTTACAGTAGGAGGACGGCCTTTTGATCCACCATGGGGCTGTTTCACTACTGATGATGATGATAATGACGATGAGTAATGTTTTAATTCTGAACAAAATACGTACATTTAAATAGACTTAAATGGGTCGAAGTGTACTTATTTGGATAAATCCTATTATGTGATCCCCTGTACAAGATTAGTTCATCTAAATAACTAATGGATTTTATAATCTAGAGAGCTTTAAATTACATTAAAGGATTATCTTGAAATGCATTTTAAAGTGGTGTAATAAATATATTAATATATGTAATTAATTTCACAGAATATTAAACCTTATTAGTTTAGGTAGAAGCCATAATGAAAGCAATATTGAAACAAAATCCGAGGATGTTTTCATTCTTTGTTTATAGAATTTTTAAAAAAATGATATGCTGTTTATTTTCAAAAACCTATTTTATTAGAATTTCAATAATTAAATGTGAAGCGAAAATAAAAGCAAACATATATATATATAAATAAATAAAAATAAAATAAGTCAATGGCTTTAAAATCATAGTGATAAATGCCCTGTTTACATCGCTTGAAAGCAAAGTCTCTAAAAGAAATGGAATTTTCATGTCTCTTCTCATTGAATGTTGTCATGTCTTTCAAATATATCTATTGCTGTACGAATTTATCATCCATTTCATGTGAATCGAGTAGTATTTTCTTGCAGATTCGAGAAAACTCAATGCCAAACACTTCGCCAGGATCGCCAGTATCGCCAATTTTACTGTTTTTGCATTGGCCTTTTGCAAGTTTTAAATGTATTTTTAATACGCTTTTATTAGTTTCACCTGTATGTTTGTTTGTAACTGACTCTTTGGGCTCGATTTTGCCCTACTTTAAGCAATCAGATTTAATTGAAACGTTGGAGACTTATCAAGGACCGACAACAATAAAATATTTTGATAAGTTTATTATCTCTTCAAGATTAGGATCACCAGGATTAGGGATTTTATTTTAACTTACGAAGAGCGATTTAACCCATGTAGAATGAAAGTACCTAAGACATTCAAGCCTACGTGGGACAGTGGCACAACGGATAACGCGCCTGACTACGGATCAGGAAATACCCTGTTCGAATCCTGGCTGGCTCGACAAATTCGCATTTAGCCTTTGTTTTACTCACAATTAAATTATTGCAAAAACTATAGTTCCAGTCCTCCGTACCGGGACTTCATTTAAATATTATAGTTTAAAAAAACAAGCTTTTAGAGTTAATCAAACTAAAACGTAAAAAATAATTGGTAACATAAGAAAAAAATGACTGACGAGAAAATGAATGCCCCTGTTCTAAAAGCGTGGGGTGCTTTATATGACGTTTTTAAACAAACTCTGCATTTCGGAATGAAACTAGGGAAAAATTATAACTACTGATATCGAGCACCCCACGCTTTTAGAACAGTGACATTCATTTTCTCGTCAGTCATTTTATTCTTATGTTAACAACTATTTTTTACTTTTTAGTTTGATTAACTCTAAAAGCGTGTTTTTTAGTTTTTTTAAACTATAATTTATTACAGAACAAATGCATCTTACGTAATGAATCAGGTAAATTAATAACTTAAAGAAAAATTATAAAAAAAGTATTAACTAATTTAATGTTCAGATGTATTTAAATGATTACACGATTATAAATGATTTTAAATTTTAACCATTGCCAAACACTTCGCCAAGCTTATCGCCAATTTTGTTGTTGAAGCATTTGCAATATTTTTATAGATCAAATGCATTTTACGTAATGAATCAGAGGAATTAATAACTCGAAGAAAAATTATAAAAAGTATTAAATACTTTAATGCTAATATAAATTTAAATGATTGCATTTTCTTATTTAAGAATGGATAACAATACTATACTTTAACCGTGATCCAACAGAACGCGTGCTATTTGTCATGAAAAAATAATCGGTTTACGTTAGTGACAGTAGTCATAATCACTGTTTTCAAAAGCGGCTAGTCTTGGTGATGATTGTGACTGAATATTTTGCATTGGTATTTTTTCAAAAGTTCTCTACCAAAACTATCATTCAACGGTGACATGAATCCTTCCATGTTGTTGACAACAACTTCATCATAAACTTGCTGGCTGGTGGCCAACTGGCTGGTCGTTGGTACGCACTGCCACTGCCAGGATTCGAATCTGAAGCCTGTGGTATCAACTTCAGAGTGCTTACCAATTAGCCACCAGACTCCTATGGTGCCATGAAATTTGTAGTGGTTCGGAATCCACTTTAAATCACTGTTCCAGAACTAATAGGACCGTGGAGCGTAGGGCTTAGGGCTGACAACCCTACCCAGTATAAAGAAAACATCTCTTGTTTCGGAATCTGCCAGTAGGCAGACGACCTTGGTCCACCATGGGGTTGTTACGTCATTGAAGGAGAATAAATGTCCCTCATCCTAAAGTCACAAGAAATAATAAATGGTCTTTTTTTTAAAGTTTCATGGGATAATTTTAAAATAGGGGAATTGGAAAATAAGGTAATAAATATCTAATGAAATGTTTGTCTTTAAGATATATAAAAATATTTTCGAAATTAAATTATTAAATTATCAAATTAAATTATTTTGAAAATGTTTTTGAAATTACTGCAGAATTTAAATCTTTTATTAATATATTTGCCTCTTTCTAAATTTATGAAATATTCAGAATTTATTAAATATTTATCATGAAATCGGATTAGTTATTATTTTGATTTTGATTTCGTAAAGAATTAAACTAAAATTGTTTTTCTGATACGCATTATTTTTGTGGCCCATGCTATCCCAAGTACAACCGTAAAAACAAACTAAATAAAAAAGATGAAACCATTTGTAATGTTTAGAAGTAAAAATCTGTGTATGAATTCTTTTATTTTCAGAAATCTTAGTGAATGAAAATACCTTTGAAAGTATCAAAGTAAAAGGCCAAAATATGTCCTCTGTTTGAGGTATCCTCCTAAACCTTTAATGGACGAAAAAAAAAAATACGAGAAATAAAAGTAATAATCCGCTTTTATTTGAAACAAAAATGTCTTAAAGATTTTTATTTGCTCTTGTAAAGTATTGTGTCCTTACCAAAATCCTTTGTAGAATTTACTTATCACAGAAGGATTTTACTGGAAGAATGCTTTTCTTACATTTTCAAAGCTAGAAGCCTAAATAAATTTTAAAAAAGAACGAAAAGTTTGTAATAAACTGCATAAATAAAGATATTTCTTAACATTATAATAAAAAGCAAATCTGCTTATGATTTTTTTGGTATATGAGAAATATAGTTTTAAAAATGCTTATTAAATTATTTAATTTATAATAATATATCCTTATCCATATCCATTATAATAATATATCCTTATCCATACATTGTACATCCTTTACATCCCATACATCCTTTTATTGTTCAAAATGATTTTTTAAAATAATAAAAAAAAATAATTTTGTAATAAGTTTGTAAACGAAGAACCTGACGGTAATGAGTAATACTACAACCTGCAACATTAGGTTATATTCCAGAGTAATATTAGAATCCGTAATATTAGGTTCTATTCTAGAATAATACTAAAACCTGTAATATTAGATCTTTATAGAATATAATCCCATAGATGTTCTATAGAATCGAATCCCATTTCATAATAATAATAGAATCTGCAATATTAGGTTCTATAGATTAGAATTCCATACAGGATAATAGCTGATCTATAGAATAGAATCCCGTTTTATAATAATACTAAAACCTATAATATTAGGTTCTACATTCTAGAGTTATACTAAAAACTGCAACATTAGATTCTATTCTAGAGTAATACTAGAACCTGTAACATTAGTTCTATAGATTAGAATCCCATTGATGATAATAGATGATCTATAGAATAGAATCTCATTTCATGATAATACTGGAACCTGTAACATTAGGTTCTATTCTAGAGTAATATTATAACTTGTAATATTAGGTTCTATTCTAGAGTAATACTAGAACCTGTAACATTAGGTTCTATTCTAGAGTAATACTAGAACCTGCAATATTAAATTCTGCTCAAGCGTAATGCTAGAATAGAACCTAACGATAATGCGTAATATGAACGGTAATAATAACAATTAAGAGAAATTATGAAATTTTACTATCATTTGTGAATGGGAGAAAAAGGAAAAAATCATTGTGTTTACGCTCGAAATCAACCCAATATCTAGTATATCTATAACAAGTTTGGATATGATAAATCCGTAAGCCAGAACGCTGCAACGCTGATATACACTTAGCACTACCAGGGCAGATTAAAAAGATGGACTATATGTGTATATTGAAAATATGGACTATATGGAATATACCGACGCGAGTACCACAACCACACTACAATCCTATTAGACCGGAACCTACGGTTTCATGTAGATTCCGAACCACTACCGCCGGGATTTGAACCCGAAACCTGTGGTACCGAGCGCCAGAGCACTGTCCATCAATCTCTCTAATTGGTTAGGTGTTTGAAAACCACATTTCCTACCTGTAAATAATTATACAAAAATAATTTTTAATTATAATCTCATATGAAACTTATTTGCATTTTTAAAAATATATTTTCGCCTTTTATTTACATTAACATTTACTAGTTATTGAATAAGTATTTCTTTATTTATTATATATATTAGTAAATTTGAGATAAGTAAGAAATTGTAGGCCTTGTATTAAGAAAATTGGTTTTCCTTGTCAAATTGCTTTCTTTACAAGTATTGTGTTTTCATTATGAGCGGAACATACATTACTTAATTCATCTTATTGTCGAAAACATCGAGTGAATATTTAGCACTCCATCATAAAAAAAAACGCTGCTGCCAAAAACCAGTATAAAAAAGGGATCCATCATTTTCACACAAAGGGAGAAGAATGTTTCTTTCGAAAGTAAGTGATTTCGTGTCGGTATCAGTTTTTATAGAAGGCTTGTCACCGAAGTGTAGAAATATTTCATGATATTAATGTTTCTTCTAGACCTTTACCAACTAATTCATCAGTTTTTGTATTGATGTAATGGTTATTTTCCTTTTTTTTTTTTACTTTTTATAGAAAATCGGTGTTTATTGATTTTTATATAAAAAATATTAGAGAAAAGATTAAGGCCTGGATACAATTTTGAAGATGAGAATATATCAATAAAATCTCTTTTAGACAAAAAGTTAAAACTAAAACTGCATTAATTGGAAATTGAAATTTATGTTGGCCTTTTTAAGCTGAAACTAGTAAAATATCAGTTTATAAATTTTGAGGGCAATTCTATAAAAAATTATATATTTATGCATACATATACATATATAATTTTATTTTTGAACATAAATTTTGAATTTTAATATTTTTGAACTTGTTAATAATATTTTTTGTTAATATCTTTATGAGAATGTTCCCGTCCACATTTTAGACATCGCGCTTTGAATCCACAGTTAGTTGAGTTGTGGTGAAATAAGTTGCATTTAAAGCACTGTAATGCTATAGGTCTTTTTATTGCATTTTGCAATGACAATCGTAAAATAGAGAAGTTTAAAATATCATTATTTTTCTCATTTCTATCGAGTGTTATTTGCCATATTGGCAAGGGCTGCTTAGTTTTAATTTTAATTAATTGCTCAACTTTATATATATATAAACATTTGCATTGCATAGCAGATCGTAATTTTTATCATAATACTAGCAGATATTATCAGGCCTTTTTCAAATTGAAAAAATCGTTAATTGTTATTGATATTGACATTGAAGCACCGTGGAGAAGCTACTTCTACCTCCATCTTTGCTAAAAATGATGGTACATAGAGGTGACCAATGCCCATAGTGTAACTAAAAAAAATATGAAAAAAGAAAAAAACGCCCTTAAAAATTTATATGTATAAAATATTTTAATTTTATTTCAACATTATTCAAATTAAAATTATATTAATTCAAATTAATTATTTAACTTTAATTAGTGGTAGATTTTATTTGAAAAAGAATTAAGAGAAAAATAAAATAATAATTAAAAGAAGATTAAAAATAAAAAAGAATTGCATTGAATGTGGATTTTAAATTGAAAACAGTTGCAGGGAATCAGATGATAAAACAGAAAGAACCAAGGTGAAATAAGAAGAAAAATAGCCGGGCGAAACGTTGGCAGAAAAACGAACATTTTCATCTAGACACAGTAATAAATCAATCAAAGCAGTAGAAATGGATTTAACAGAATAGAAGGGCGTGGGCGTAGTGTAATTGAAAGGAGAAAATCGTGACTCAGGGAATTAATTAAAATATTTAGAACGGTGCAAGGTCTTTACCGCCACTTTATTAATTTTAAAAGACAAAATAAAATCAAAATTTTGGAGGGTATTTTAGGATAGGGTTATTCAGTTAGTTTGAAATGCTAATCCTATTACAAAGACTTGAAGTTTCTCTGCTTTAGTTTGCACATTATTTATTTCTTGAATAAAGCCATCTAGACCATTTAATTAGATTAATATTATAGAGATTAATTCGTTCATAAGGTAGCTAGCTTTTGGGAAAATAAGAATATTCAGTTAGTTTGCACACTATTTATTTCTTGAATAAAGCCATCTAGACCATTTAATTAGATTAATATTATAGAGATTAATTATTTATAGAGATTAATTCGTTCATAAGGTAGCTAGCTTTTGGGAAAATAAGAATATGTTCAATGTTTATTAAAGAGTTAAACTGATTTTGATTCTGTGTAATTTGAATAATAATATTAGAATTTTGATGTTGAGAATTTTTAGGTGCAGCAGCAAAACTTAAATAGTAGTCATTAGTCTAGAAGAGTTGAATTTAGGGATAGTAGCAAGATTATTTGAGTTAACATTTATTTTAGGAAATGTTTTATAACCTCCCCTCTCAAATAGCGAGGTGCCCTTTTTCACTACAGTTAATACAAGTAGGAAATTCTGTTTTTTTCTTTAAGGGAATATTCTTCATGATAATGTTCCTGTCCACATTTTAGAATTCGTGCTTTGAATTCGTAAATAGTTCAGTTGTGGTGAAAAATATTGCATCTAAAGCACCGCAATTCAATTATTTAAGAATACAACCTCACTTTTTTAATACAAGAAATTCTTGTTTTCTAACAATGAAAGACAATTTATTAATGTTCCTTTTTGAAATTATTATGTCCTTTTAAACTTAAATTTTTAGTATTAGTATCTGTGCGTAAGGTTTTACTGTATCTAAATTATCTTTTTTATTACTTATTCAATTCTCCAAGTTTGATCATTATAAATCATCTGAATTCATAAATCATGAATTAATTCAAGATTTCAAAAAATTAATATTTATTTCTGAATTTTAAGCTACAAAATCACATGCTGTTGTTGCAGTATGCCCTGAAGAGTATAAGAAAATCAAATACCGTGGTGCTCCCGAATAATGTTGGCTATGTTGATTGCCAGCTCGGAGTATGAATCCTCTTCAGAGGGATGGTCCAGACAATGTATGGCGGCATTCAAACACATAATGATGAAGGGCAAGTTCGACATCAAGGCAATTGCAACATTGTGTGGTATTTTTTAACTCCATCATCAGAAATTTTCATGTTTTTGTGGTGCTTCATCCTTAATCTTGTGAGAGTAGAAGCTGTTCTTCTGTCGACGTTTAGTTCTGTAATTGGGTTAATACCAGAAGTAATTATAAGTTTAAATATTGGCAAGGCATTTGGATCTGCAAGGGAAGTAGAAATGGCGTTCTTCGCCAAAGAATCTGCAATTTCATTAAATTCCAAAGCCAGATGAGCAGGGATCCATTTCAGGAGTTGATTTTCTGCTAAAGTAAAGCCTAATATTCCTCTACTGAATGTAGAAAATTTGACCAGTACCGTTTGCCATATCAGATAAGTTTCTTTGACAATAATATGAATAAATTTAAAATTAAGAATATAGTTTTAAATATAATTCGTGAATAAAAATGTATTATCATAGAAAAATTCATCAAATTTGTGTTTATATAAACAAGTTTGTTACGTTTGCCATGACAGTATGTTTATGAAAGTATTTTGAAGCAAAAATTAATAACATTTTAAAATTAAACTTTCAATATCTTAAAATAAAAATCATAATATTTGTTTTTCCAATTTCCTTAATTTTTTAATTAATAAGTTAAATATATTTATTTATTGAAAAATAAGAATAAAAAATGCATACCATTACAAAACTGTAAATGCATACCATTTTTTTCTCAAACTTGAAATCGTGTGATTTTAAACCTAGTTAATATATCCTTTTTTCCATTTTTCTATTATAAAATAAAAGAGCATAGTTAGAAAATAAGATTTGCAAAATAGCGCCTCAATTCTTTAAAAAGAGAATCACCAATTCAAATCTTTCCACCATCGTGTATGAATCAATTTATTTAAATGAATGATTTCAACGTCATACTTCTCTAATCCTGAATGCAAATGGGCGTGAAATATGGCCGCCTGTATTATTGACGACTTACTTAAGAAGATTTATGCGCACCTGAAAAGCATCTGCTCAAAAGTAAACAAACAGGAAAAATTTATTTAATAAATCAAAACTTGTAATTCGATTTAAGTGTCCTTGGAATTATTTTACGATGAGTTTATTAAGTTTAACTGGAAATTCTGAATTTCATATCTTAAGACTAACGTTCCGAGTTGTATACTTTTATACACAACTTACTTGATTTATTGCCTTTCTGCTTTCAAGTTACTTGCCCTTTTTGAAACTTCTGTAAATTATTATTCGGAACTAAAACGCAAAAATAGATTACTTTAGATTTTTGGATCGGCTTAAGGATTGCCGATTTGAATTTTAGATGATATAAATCATTCCCTTAATTCTTAATTTACATATTTTCTCTTATCACACTGTAGTAGAAAATCTGTATTGCAAATTAGATTAGCATTATTCTACAAAGGCAACAAAAATTATTGAAACGAATAAATTATTGTTTAAATCTCAGGATAATATTTAGAAATATTTACTTTACCTTTATACATATTTAAGCTATTATTATCATAGTGATTTATTCAGAATATCATATAAAATCAGGGGGGGCAACACAAATTATCTTGCGGACCACTATGGAAATGTATCCTATCTCCGCAGGTCGCGTATAAAATTATATATCCCCCTATTAGATTTAGACGTACAATAGACATTTTTATATTCATATTACACCTGTTATGTTTGATTTTCCAAGATGTGCGCGCAGCATGAGTTCGCAGAATACAATTTAATTATTCTGTGAACTCATAAATAAAATAGGCAATATCTGTCAAGAATAATATTTTAAAACCAAAGTTAATTTTTTTGTCCCAATTTCAACCGTTCATTTTTGAATATATGGATGCAACACATAATGTATTTTTTTAATACATTGGTTTTCACTCCTTTGGCCACTATAAAATAAATATATTTTTTAAAAGGGTGATACATCTCACGGACCGGAAAAATATCCAAGGTGGGCCATCCCTGTTTTAGATGTTTAGTAGCTAAGAATTTTTAAATACAAACAGTTCTTTTAAGACATAAGCAGTTTTCTGAAAATAACATGCCCAAATAAATTAATGGAAAGCGATATAATAAATTTGGCGCGAGTATTAAACATGTTAATTTTTTAGTTTTTATTCATGCCACTTTCAGGAAAGTTTTAAAACGCTACGTAAATATTTGCAATTCTGTCGCATCTGGTTCGGTTTCAACAAGAACTGTTATCATTGGGCAAACTGTCCCGCCCTTGGATTATTAATAAGGCTAATTAGTGGGTTCATAAAAATGAGTTGATTGCGCAAATGTCGGTGTCTGCAGGAATGTTGATAAGATTAGTTTCAGACACTTAAGAGCTCGTGCAATATTTATATAATCGCTCACTATTCATTAAATACAAACAGCGCATTAGCACGCTCATAACTTATCACAATTACGGTTACTTTTGTTGCTAGTGTGAAAATATTTCCAAAAATGGATGAATCTTTGAAACATTTTTTATGAATAAAAAGAAAAAATAGAAAGAATATATAGAAATAAAATTTTTTTATTATAAATTTGCAAAATAACTTTCATTATGTTGTTTAAAAATGTCGAGTGGCCGAGTGTCTAGCGCTCTGGCGCTCGGTGCCACAGGTTTCGGGTTCGAATCCCGGCGGTGCCATGGATGTTTGTAGTGGTTCGGAATCCACTTTAAGCAGTAGGTCCCGGTCTTCTATGACTGTAAGAGCGTCACGGAGCAAAAGTCAGGCTTCTACCTACGGGTGCTCCATCACAACAGAAGCTGCTTCCTTCCCCTTCAATCATGAGTCCATATGGACTCGTGGGCTTGGCCAGCCAAGTGGGATAAGAAACAACAACAACAACAAAAATGCTTTAATTAATAACAGGACAATAAGGAATAACTATTCTGTGTCTTGAGATAATATTAAAAAATGTGGCAATTTTTTAATAAATTTTTTAGTCGTACAGTATTATAAAATGATCACAATTTGAATATTCTATCATACAGTAATAGAAATTTATATAATATTTGATAGAAATTGTGTGAAGTAAATTTTTCTAATTTTTTATATTTCAAATATAAAAATGTACGGCGGCCAAAAAGTACTGTCTTTAAGATATATGTATATATAAAACAACAAACGATAGAATAGATCGGAATAAAATATCTTTTAAATAAGCGCTGTACTGGTGTGTGTACAATCCCCAAGTGAGGCGCCAGGTTAAAGTGTGATGGGTGGGCAATCAAATTGTAATTAACTGTGGTTGGGATGAGATAACATAGTTTATTCACAGTTGAGGCACAGGTTGGAGAACTCACAAATTTATTGGCACACGCACAATTAGAGACATATAATATTTAACACAATTAAAGAGAGATAATAATAGATTCCTGGAATGACTTCACTTCTAAGCCGAAGAACCGAAACTTGGATACGCGTAGAATGCGCGAAATAAATTTCTTCTTCGGTTGAGAGTCTGTAATTGAGTTCTGTAATTTGGTATTTAGTTTTTAATCTTAGAAGAAATTATAAGTTTAGATTTTGTCGAGGCGTTTTCATCTGCAAGGGAGGTAGAAATGACAGTGTGATCCAGAATTCCCGCATTCTTCGGCAAAGAATCTGCAATTGCATTAAATTCCAAATCTACACGAGCAGGGATCCATTGCAGGATACACACAAAATACACACATATTATTCCATAAATAAATAAAAAAACATTACAAAATTTTTATTTATTACGTAAAAAGTTAATTGTCTGCGAAAGTAAACTTCAATGTAACCCATTTGAATTTAGAAAATTTGAGCAGTATCTTTTGCCATAATAGATAGGTTTCTCTGATAATAAAATAAACCTGATAATATAATTTAAAATAATAAATACAGTTTTAAATATAATTCTTGAATAAGAATGTATTATAATCATAGAAAAATACATCAAACTGTTGTTTATCTAAACAAGTTTGATACATTTGCCATGAAAGTATTTCTTTTTACATATAAAGCCATTTTAAAGCGAAAATTAATAATATTTCAAAATAAAACTTTCCCCATACTTAAAATAAAAATAATAATATGTGTTTATTCAATTTCATTAGCTCATTTTTCTGTTAATTTGTTAATTGAATAAAATATTTTTATTTACTGAAAAATAAGAATAAAAAAGCTTCAACTTTACCACTTCATTGTAACAGTGTATCCTTTTTTTTCTCACACTTTGGAAATTCTGAATTTTGTATCTCAAGACTAACGTTCCGAGTTGTACTCTTTTATGCACAACTTACTTGATTTATCGCCGTTCTGCTTTCAAGTTACTTGCCCCTTTTTGAAACTTCTGTAAATTGTTATTCTGAACTAAAACGCAAAAATAGATTACTTTAGATTTTTGGATGGGCGTAAGGGTTGCCGATTTTAATTTTCGATGGTATAAATCATTTCCTTAATTCTTAATTTACATATTTTCTCTTATCACACTGTAGTAGAAATTCTGAATTGTAAATTATATTATCATTGTGCCACAAAGGCAACAAAAAATATTGAATGAATAAATTATTGTTTAAAACTCAGAATAATGTTTAGAAATATTTACTTTACTTTATACATATTTATGGCTATTATTATTACAGCGGTTTATTTATAATATCATATAAAATCAGGGGTGGTCAACCCAAATGATCTTGCAGTCCACCTTGGAAATGAATCCTAACTCTGTGGGCCGCATATAAAAATTATATGTCCTCATAATAGATTTAGACTCACTATACATTTTATATTCATATTACAACCTGATATATTTGATGTTCCAAGATGTGCGTGCATCCTCAATTCGCAGAATATAATTTAATTATTCTGCGAACTCATAACTGTAAACTCATCAATAAAACAGGCACTATCTGTCCTATATTTGCAAGAATATTATTTTAACAACATAGTTAATTTTTTCCCATAATTTGGACAGTTCATTTTTGAATATATGGATGCACGCATAACGTATTTTTTAATACATTGTTTTTCATTTGCAAGAATATTACTTTAAAATCAAAGTTCATTTTTTCTCCCCATTTCGACAGTAAATTTTTGAATATGGGGATGCACACATAATGTATTTCTTTAATACATCGGTTTTCTCTACTTTGGCCATTATAAAATAAATATATTTTGTAAAAGTGTGATTAATCTGACGGGCCGAAAAAATGTTCATGGCGGCCTGCGGGTTGGCCACCCCTGTATAAAATCATGTGTTCTTAACCCGGAATACATGGATTCGTTTAGGAGATCAGTATGCGTGTTTCAAGGAATTCGCAAGATGGATGCAAAGTGTCCATGACTTGATTTTCAGTGAGTCCGTAAGTTTCAAGGAATTCTTCAGCTTGATTCAGAAGTCGGTAAGCTTGTTTCAAGGAATTCTTGAGCTTGATTCAGAAGTCGGTAAGCTTGTTTCAAGGAATTCTTGAGCCTGATTAAGGAGTCAGTAAGCTTGTTTCAAGAAATTCTTGAGCTTGATCAAAGGGGTCCGCAAAGTTGTTTCAAAGAGCGAGAAATTCTTGAGCGCTCAAATGCTTTATCAAAATTTGTTGAAGTCAAATTTTCCAATGACCTAACCATAATAGAAGGCATTTTAAGAGAAGTAACAACAGAATCAATATTTTCATCATTAACATTTAACAGAAAAATACATCAAATTTTTGTTTATCTAAACAAGTTTGATACATTTGAGATGACATTTTTTTTAATAAATTTTATTTTTAAATTTTAAATTTTAATGTTTAAAATTATTATTTAATTTTACATTATTAGATTTATCATTAACGTTAACAATCGAAGGATATTCAGCAACAAGTATAGATTTTGTCAAGGTATTCGTATCTGCAAGGGAAGTAGGAGTGGTAGTCTGATCCAGACTTCTGGCATTCTTCGCCAATGAATCTGTAATTTTATTAAATTCTAAATCCATATGAGCAAGGACCCATTGCAGGATACACACAAAATGATATTATTCCATAAATATAAAAATAAAAAAACATTACAAAAAGTTTTATCTATTAAGTGAAAAAAGTTAATTTTTCTGGTAAAGTAAAGTCCAGTATTCCTCTATTGAATGTATAAAATTCGAGCAGTATTTTTTGACATAACAGATAGGTTTGTCTGAAAATAATATGAATAAATATAAATAGCTTATATAATTCTTGAACAAAAATGTGTTATAATCGTAGAAAAATGCATTAAATTTTGTGTATATAAACAAGTTTGTTACGTTTGCCACGACAGTATGTTTATATATAAAAGCATTTTTAAGCCAAAATTAATATTTCACCTGCGTAAAATAAAAATAATAATATTTATCTATCAAATTTCATTAGTGCATTTTTTTTATTTGTTAATTAAGTTTAAATATGTTTATTTACTGAAAAATAAAATTAAAATGCTTCTTCTACTTTACCAATTCCCTGTCGCCATGTATCCCTTTTTTTCAAACTTGAAATCTTGCGATTTTAAACCAAGTTAATTTTTTTCCATTTTCCTCTTATAAAATAAAAGAGTATAGATAGAAAATAAGATTTGAAAAATAGTGCATGAATTTTCAAAAAGGAACACACCAATTCAAATCTTTCCACCATCGTGTATGAATCAATTTTTTTAAATGAATGATTTCAATGCCATACTTCTCTAATCCTGAATGCAAACGGGCATGAAATATGGCCGCTTGTATTATTGGTTACTTACTTAAGAAGATTTATGCGCACCTGAAAAGAATCTGCTAAAATGTAAACAAACAGGAAAAATTATTTTAATAAATCAAAACTTGTAACTCGATTTCAGTGTACTTGGAATTATTTTACGATGAGTTTATTAAGTTTAACTGGAAATTTTGAATTTTATATCTCAAGACTAACGTTCCGAGTTGTACACTTTTACACACAACTTAATTGATTTATTGCCTTTCTGCTTGCAAGCTACTTGTCCCTTTTTGAAACTTCTGTAAATTATTATTCGGAACTAAAACGCAAAAATTGATTATTTTCGATGTTTGGATCGTAATTCCTAATTTACATATTTTCTCTTATCACACTGCAGTAGAAAATCTGAATTGCAAATTAGATTATCACTATGCCACAAATGCAACAAAAAAATATTGAAATGATTAAATTATTGTTTAAAACTCGGAATAATGTTATGGAATATTTACTTTACTTTGTAGTACATATTATGGCTATTATTATTACAGTGATTTATTCAGAATATCATATAAAACCAGAGGTGGCCAACCCAAATGATCTTATGGACCACTTTAGAAATGCATCCTAACTCCGCGGGCCGCATATAAAATTATTTACCCCCGTATTAGATTTACTAGACCCACTAGACATTTTTATATTCATATTGCAACCTGTTATATTTGATGTTCCAAGATGTGTGAGCATCATCAGTTCGCAGAATATAATTTAATTATTCTGTGAACTCATAAATAAAGCAAGCAATATCTGTCCTATATTCGCAAGAATATTTTTTTAAAATCATAGTTGATTTTTTCACATCATTTCGACAGTTAATTTTAAATATAGGGATGCACACATCATGTTTTTTTTGATACATTGGATTTCACTACTTTGGCCATTCTAAAATAAATATATTTTGTAAAAGTGTGATACATCTCACGGGCTGGAAAGAAATTCAAGGCGGGCAACCCTTGTTCTAGATGTTTAATAGCTAAGAATTTTAAAATAGAAGCAGTTCTTTTTAAACATAAACACATTGCTGAAAATTTCCATGCCCAACTAAATTAATTGAAAACGGGATAATAAATTTGGCTCCAGTATTAAACAGCTTTAGTTTTCTAGATTTTATTTATGCCACTTTTTAGGAAAGTTTTAAAATGTTACATAAATATTTGCAATTCGGTCGCATCTGGCCTTAGTTTTAGCAAGAGTTGTTATCGTTGGACAAACCGTTCTGTCTCTAGATCATACATAGAGTTAATTAGTGGGTTCATAAAATTGAGTTGATTGCGCACATGTCGGTGTGTGCAGGAATGTTGATAAGATGAGCTCCAGAAGCTTAAGAGCTCGTGCAATGTTTACATAATCGCTCACTATTCATTCAATACGAATAGGGCATTAGCCCACTCATAATTTATCATAATTACGATTACTTTTGTAAAGACGTTTTCAGAAATAGATGAATCTTTGAAAGTTTTTTTATGGTAAGTACGTATAGTAAAAAAACTGTTTTTATAAATTTGTAAATTAGCTTTCATTATGTTGTTTAAAAATGCTTTAATTAATGACAAAATAGTGGACAATTATTCCGTGTCTTGTGATAATTTAAAAGAAATGTTTAAACCGTGATTTAATTTTTTTAGCGATTTAGCATTTTTTCAATATTATTTTTTAATCATTCAGTATAAAATGATCATAATTTTGAGAATGCTAGTATTTTAATAATTGGCTTTTACTACTGTGCCCAAAAGATAAGACCATTTATTTTTTTTTTCAAAAACTTTTTATTTATTCTTCCAAGTTTATTTCATCGCCTTCAAAGTAATTCTCGCCAGACACAATGCATTTACGCCAACCTTTTTTTCCAATCTTTAATGCATGCCAAAAAGTCATCGGCAGAGATGCCCTCCTTTTTTTCAAACTTGAAATTGTGCGATTTTAAACCAAGTTAATATATCCTTTTTTCCATTTTTCTATTATAAAATAAAAGAGTATAGATAGAAAATAAGATGTGAAAAATACTGCATCAATTCTCAAAATATAAAAACACCAATTCAAATCTTTCCACCATTGTGTATATGAATCAATTTATTTCAATGAATGATTTCGATGCCATACTTCTCTAATCCTGAATGCGAACGGGCATGAAATACGGCCGCTTGTATTATTGGTTACTTACTTAAGAAGATGTATGCGCACCTGAGAAGCATCTGCTCAAAAGTAAATAAACGGGAAAAATTCATTTAATAAATCAAAACTTGTAACTCGATTTAAGTCTGCTCGGAATTATTTTACGATGAGTTTACCTGGAAATTCTGAATTTTATATCGTAAGTCTAACGTTCCGAGTTGTACACTTTTATACACAACTTACTTGATTTATTGCCTCTCTGCTCGCAACTTACTTGCCCCTTTTTCAAACTTCTGTAAATTAATATTCGGAATTAAAACACAAAAATAGATTACTTTAGATTTCTGGATCGGCTTAAGGGTTGCCGATTTTAATTTTAGATGGTATAAATCATTTCCCTTAATTCCTAATTTAAATATTTTCTCTTATCACACTGTGGTAGAAAATCTGAATTGCAAAGTAGATTATCATTTTGCCACAGAAGCAACAAAAAATATTGAAATGATTAAATTATTGTTTTAAACTCAGAATAATATTTAGAAATATATACTTTACTTTGTAGTACATATTTATGGCTATTATTATTACAGTGATTTATTCATAACATCATATAAAATCAGGGGGAGGGGGCAACATAAAAGATCTTGCGGGCCACTTTGGAAATATATCATAACTCCACGCGCAGCATATAAAATTATATATCCCCCTATTAGATTTACTAGACCCACTAGACATTTTTATATTCATATTACAACCTGTTATATTTGATGTTCCAAGATGTGCGTGCATTATGAGTTCGCAGAATATAATTGAATTATTTTGCGAACTCATAATTGTAAACCCATGAATAAAACATGCAATACTTGTCCGCAAGAATATTATTTTAAAATGAAAGTTAATTTGTTCTCAATAATTTCGACACTTCATTTTTGAATATATGGATGTACGTAATGTATTTTTTAATACATTGTTTGGCCATCATAAAATAAATATATTTAGTAAAAGTGAGATAAATCTGACGGGCCGGAAAAATACTTAATGCGGCCACTCCTGTTTTAGATGTTTAATAGCTAAGAATTTTCAAATCGAAGAACTTTTTAAATATAAACAGTTTGCTGAATATTCCATGCCCAACTAAATTAATCGAAAGCGGGATAATAAGTTTAGCTACAGTATTAAACATCTTAATTTTTTAGTATTTATTGATGCTACTTTTAGAAGAGTTTTAAAACGCTGCTTAAATATTTGCATTTCGATCGCATCTGGTTCAGTCCTAACAAGAACTGTTATCACTGGACAAACCGTTCTGCCTTCTCATCATTAACAAGGTTAATCACTGGGTTCATAAAAATGAGTTGATTGAGCGAATGTCGGTGTCTGCAGGAATGATGATAAGATGAGCTCCGGACGCTTAAGAGCTCGTGCAGTATTTAAGTAATCGCTCACTATCCATTAAATACCAATAGCGCATTAGAGCACTCATAATTTATCATAATGACGATTACTGTTCGATAGCTCACACATAAAACAAACTCCAATAATGACACATACACAGATAATAATAATAATGGACTGTAAATAATTAATCTCCTTTATTTAGGCAGCCATCAAACTCGAATATGAACTGACCACACAACCTCTCTCTGGGGTTACACTTATTGAACTCATTTATTTATGCAGCCATCGCACTCATGGATGGACTGCCACACGCAACCTTTCTCGTTGGTTACAGAAGTTCAACTCTTTTAATTATGCAGCCATCAAACTCGAAAATGTACTGCTACACGACCTCTCTCTTTGGTCGCAGTTGCTCAACTCTTATTTATGCAGTCATCGCGCTCGAGGATCGACTGCCACACAACCATTCTCTTTGGTCGCTGAGTTTCAACTGATTTTACTTACATTCCTTCTTTCTCTCCCTGGCCCTCACCCCCTGCCAGACACCCCCGCAGACAGGATGTTTTTCTGGACATAGGGCGTTGACCTCCCCTAAGCAGGGGAACCTGGGTTTCGACGTAACAATTACTTTTGTAATATTTTCAGAAATATAGGAATCTTTGAAATATTTTTTATGGGTAAGCGTAGAAAGAAAATTTTTTTTTATAAACTTGTAAAATAATTTCATTATGTTATTTAAAAAGGCTTTAATTAATAACAGGAAAATAATGGGAAATTATTCCGTGTCTTGTGATAATTTAAAAAAATAAATGGAAAATAAATTTGGCTACAGTTTTAAACATTTTAATTTTTCTAGGTTATATTTAAGCCTCTTTTAGAAAAGTTTTAAAATATTGCTTAAATATTTGCCATCCGGTCCCATCTGGTTCAGTTTCAGCAAGATTTGTTATCACTGGACAACCCTTGAATCATTAATAAGGTTAATTAGTGGGTTCATAAAAATGAGTGGATTGCGCACATGTCTGCAGGAATGATGATAAGATGAGCTCCGGACGCTTCAAGAGCTCGTGCAATGCTTAAATAATCGCCAACTATTCATTAAATACAAGTAGCGCATTAGCACGCTTTACTTTTGAATATGCTGTGAAGATATTTCTAGAATTGGATAAATCTTTGAAGAATTTTTTATGGTTAAGAATAGAAAAAAAATTGTTTTTATAAATGTGTAAAATAACTTTCCTTATGTTGTTTAAAAATGCTTTAATTAATAACAGGGAAATAATGGAAAATTATTCCGTGTCTTTTGATTATTTAAAAAAAAATGTATAAAACATGATTTCACTTTTTTACTGATTTTGCATTTTTTTAAAATTGTTAATAATTCATTTTAAAATGATTACTATTTTGAGAAAAAAATATTTATTTTACTAGTGCAATATGTGTTTCTTCACTCTTTCACTTAGCTTTTGCAAATCGACCTCAATTTAGGTATTTGTGCATCATAATGAGTGTTCTAGGTTAGCGTCCGTTATGTTTGGTCAATTTCATTTTTGGAGAAAATGATTCGCGCATGTAAGTTGAAACCAAAGCTCTAACAACTTCAACTAAGAGTCTGGTTTGCTCTGCTATCAACAATCCAATGAACGTATCTAGGGATGTACATTGCATCACTGAGGCCACTTGACATGAAACATAATACCTATTATATTAGATGTTCCAAGATGCCATATATTCGCAAGAATATTATTTTAATATCAAAGTGAATTTTTCCTCATCATCTCGACATTTGATTTTTTAATATATGGATGCACATATAATGTATTTTTTAATACATTGTTTTGCTTTACTTTGGCCATTATAAAATAAATATATTTTGTAAAAGTGTGATTCTCACGGGACAGAAAAATATTCAAGGCGGGCCACATTTGTTTTAGATGTTTAATAGCTAAGAATTTTCAAATGGAAGCACTTATTTTTAAACATAAGCAGTTTGCTGAAAGTTCTATGCTCAATGAAATGAATAGAACGCTTAATAATAAATTTAGCTCCAGTATTAAATATCTAATTTTTTAGATTTTATTCATGCCACTCTCAGAAAAGTTTTAAAACGCTGCGTAAATATTTACAATTCCGTCGCATCTGGTTCAGCTTTAACAAGAATTGTTATCACTGGACAACCCTTGGATCATTAATAAGGTTGATTGCATAGGTTTATAAAAATGAGTTGATCGCGCAAATGTGTGCAGGAAAGATGATAAGAGGAGCTGAAGACGCTTAAGAGCTCGTGCAATACTTAAATAATCCATGAAATAACAATTCATTAAATACAAATAGCGCATTAGCAAACTCATAATTTATCATAATTGCGATTACTTTGGAAAAGATATTTCTAGAAAAGGATGAATCTTTGAAGCATTTTTTTATGGCTAAGTATAGAAAGAAAAAAAGTTTTTTTTTTATAAATTTGTAAAATAAATTTCATTATGTTGTTTAAAAATGCTTTTATTAATGACAGGAAAATATTGGAAAATTGTTTAGTGAGCTATTTACAAAAAAAGTGTAAGCCGTGTTTTAACTTTTTTGCTGATTTGATTTTTTTTTAACCATACACTATTATAAAACGATCAGAATTTTGAGACTGAAAATCCTTCACCAATGGGCATTTATATAATATTTTATATTGTATGTAACCAGTAAATTTTTGCAATTTTCGTATTTTAAATATAAAAAAAAAAATACGATGACCAAAAGTTTCGCCATTCAAATATGATATATATATATATATAAGAGAGAAAGAGAGAGAAAACGATAAAATAGATCGGAATAAAATATCAGGAACGGAATATAATTATATGTTTATCATTAAACTACAATTAATGTTATTTTCTGATAATTTAATAATGGTTTCGAGAAGGTATACAATAGTCTTAAATAAAGCCATACTACTTCGTGTGTAATGTGTTAATAACATTAATTGTAATTTAATGATAGTTTGATAAGGGTTCCAAAAAGATATACAGTAGTCTTACATAAAAATAAAACTTCATTTTGTTACTGTTTAGTTGTTTCGCATATATATTTCAGGGGCCTGATGTCCGAGTGGCTAGCGCTCTGGTGCTCGTTACTACAGGTTTCGGGTTCGAGTCCCGTCGGCGATTGGGAATCGACATTAAACTGCAGGTCCTGTTTAGCCTAAAGTGTGCACAAGATGACCGTGGAGCGACAAACCAAACAAAAGCATATATATTTCCTTTGTACGAGTTCTCTTCTACAAATTAATGAGTCTCTGAAGGTTTACGAATAGCGCTTTGAAAAACTTGTAGCGAGTCGTTTTGGTTGGTGATTTTGTTAATTTGGTTTTATTTAGCTATTGCGGAAAGCAACAAATATTTATATGAATCAGTATGGTTTTTACTAATGTGGATATTTGTTGAGTAAGAATTTATACTATATTAGATAATCAACGTCTGAATAATGTCTTCCAGTTCATCTTCCAAGAGTACATCACTGTGTTTGCACTCCAATATACAGTGCAACTTAAATTGAGCCTTTATGTTACGATTTCCACCAATTCAATTCCTCTTTCTAATGAGGGATTCATCCTATGCCATCAACTTGGATCAAAATTTAATGCACTCATTTGCTGATTATGTGGTGTGGGCCAGAGGCAAATTATAAGAAATATTGTTTATTCAGAGTAATAAATAAAAAGTACAAGCAACGTTAATAGTAAAATAATAAAACAATTTCATACGCAACAAAATATAGATGCCCCAAACCAGAGTTGAGAGTAAAAATGCAACCGAGCTGCTAAGAGATCGCGGCGTGGGTGCAGAAAAGAGATGGGTTGCAGCGCGGTTTGTTGATAGAAAAGATTTAGGAGCCGTCAGTCACGCTTATCGTCTTACAGCAGGCATGTAAACATCGACAACAGAAAAGAGAATGTTTAGGGATTTATAATCCAGGCCGTATTGGATGCAGTTATTCAGTGAGAGTGTATGCCCAAGCCTGGAAAAATGTCACTGGATATAACATTGAGATATTAGATGACTTTATTTATATTATATATACAGACAACAAAATATCAACAGTAGGAAAAAATATTTTGACAACAAAAATTTAAAAAAAGAAAACGTAACAATAATAATGGAAAAAAAGTATTAACAATAGAAAATAAATCATCAGCAATTGAACAATAATCAGAAATAGAAAAAAACAGGTATCAACAGTAGAAATAAATTTATTAAGAGTAGAAAAAATGAATCAAATATAGAAAAAAATAAGTATCAACAGTAGAAAATAAATCATCAGAAACAGAAAAAAATGTATCAACAATAGAAATAAAATGCATGAATAATAGAAATAAAATGTATCAACAGTAGAAAATAAATATTTAGAAATTGAAAAATCATCAGAAATAGAATAAATTTTTCCAGAAAAGAAAAAAAATTATTAAAAACAGAAAAATCATCAGAAATTATAAAATTTTTTATTAAAAACAGAAAAATCATCAGAAATTATAAAATTTTTTATTAAAAACAGAAAAATCATCAGAAATAAAAAAAATTTATTAAAAACAGAAAAATCATCAGAAATAGAAAAAAATGTATCCACAATAGACATAAAATGTATCCACAATAGACAAAAAAGTTATCAAAAGTAGAAAAAAAAAATCAGAAATTGAAAAATCATCAGCAACAGAAAAAATATATCAACAATAGAAATAAAATCTATATCTCTAATATATATTCATATTAAATGATTTGGAAAAAAATATTCATATTAAATGATTTGGATCATATAGTTTTACTCACAAAAAATTTTTTTTTAAAAGTAGGAGTTAGAAAAATTTAATTTATTTAAAAATTCAGTTAAGGAGAAAATAAAAAAAGTTAGAATTGAGACCTTATTTGAAATCCTTTCATTTATTTATTTAGGCATTGAAAGCAAAAATTATTTTAAATTAATTGATTTTAACAGTGATTTGCTGTAAATAAGTCATTGGTGATAAAAGATTCAGCATAAATTATTGCACGAATTTCTTTCATCGTAGCTTCATTTTCAGCGTTAATAATTAGAATACTACTGTGCCCAAGAAGTAAGACCAATTATTTTATTTTCAAAAACTTTTTATTTATTCTTCCAAAATTTATTTCATCGCCTTCAAAGTAATCCCCTCCGTACACAACGCACTTAATATTTGTTTTAAAAAGAAAAAACAATTTAACTTTAAGATATAAATATAAATTAAAGAACCAATAAAGTCAAAAATGTTTGGATTTTATTAAATGAATTAATCGAATTTAAAATTTATTGCCGAAGTTTAAAAGAAATATAAATATTTGTGAAGTGCCTTTGCAATTAAAAAAATTATTACAAAGTCAAACAGATAATTGAAAATTATTACAAAATTTTTCACCGCATTTATTTTTAATTCAATTTAATATGGCGCCCATATAGAGATATCGGCACCATTAGTAGCACCAGGCACATGAAGTTGTTTCGCACTACCTCATCAGTAATTAGATTATTATCCAGGCTTCAAGTTCGATTCCTGCTGGTGGCATGGATGTTTGTCTGTGGTTCGGAATTCACGTTAAACTGTAGATCCTGGTGTAATTAGCCTAAAGTGAGTAAAAAAAGGACCGTAGAGCGATAAACCAAAACACTCCATAAAAAAAATCGCTTTCATACAATCATCATCTAGTGCAATTCACATTGCGCATAATTTAAAATTACACAATTATACATGTTTACTATAGAACAGTAGTTCTTAACCTTTTCTGTTCCACGTAACATCAGGGCCCGTATTGGTGCCTCTTTTAATGAAGCCTCTTTTGCAGAATAATATGTTTAAATGAATAAATTTAAATAAAATTAAGTCAGTTATATTAAAAGAATCCCTTGAAACAAGATTACAGACCCCTTAAAGCATGCTCAAGGGCACCTTGAAACACGTTTAGGGACCCTTTAAATCAATCTAAAGAATCCCTTGAAACAAGATTACGGACCCCTTAAATCAAGAGCTCAAGAACCACTTAAAACAAGTTTATGGACCAAGCTCAAGAATTCCTTGAAATAAGCTTACCTGATCCCTTAAATCAAATCATGGACACCTTGAAACCATCTTACGCATCCTTGAATCACGCCTTACGGATCTCCTAAACGAATCCATGGATTCCTGGTTAAGAAGACATGATTTTATACAGGGGGGACCAACGCGCGGGCCGCCATAAACATTTTTCCGACAAGCGAGGTTTATCACACTTTTACAAAATATATTTCTTTTATGATGGTCAAAGTAGTGAAAACCAATGTATCAAAAAAATGCACTATGTGTGCATCCATACATTCAAAACTGAACTGCCGAAATGATGAGAAAAAATGAACTTTGATTTTAAAATAACACTCTTGACAGATATATGACAGATATTGCTTGTTTCAATTGCTTCTATTAGCTCACACTCTCCCTATATATATCTTGTTCAAATTTTTAAACTTTAACACATTTTATTCATCCACTCGAGTTCAAATACATTTTTTTTTTAACTTGTAGTGGCTGACACTTGATGATAATACAGCTTTTTCAAATATTAATTCAGTAATTAAATTTAATTAATTCATTTTAGGGTTTTTTTTAGATTTAAGTTGCATGTATCTACCAATAGATAGCGCCAGGTAAACTTAAAAAATAAATGAAAAATATTTATACTTATATTATTTTTTTACTGCAATATAGTAAAAAAAAAAAGTACGAATTGCCTTTAAAAATGTTTTTTTATATTACTTGTTTTATTTATGAGTTCACAGAATAATTAAATTATATTCTGCGAACTCATAATGCACGCACATCTTGGAACATCAAATATAGCAGGTTGTAATTAGAATATAAAAATGTCTAGTGGGTCTAGTAAATCTAATACGCGGATATATAATTTTATATGCGGCTCGGGAAATTATGATACATTTCCAAAGTGGCCTGGATTTGGGTTGGCCACCCCTGATTTTATATGATATTATGAATAAATAACTGTAATAATAATAGCCATAAGTATGTAGAAAGTAAATAAATTTTTCTTAATATTATTCTGAGTTTTAAACAATAATTTATTCATTTCAATATTTTTGTTGCCTTTGTGGCATAGTGATAATCTAATTTGCAATTCCGATTTTCTACTACAATGTGATAAGAGAAAATATGTAAATTAGTAATCAAAGGAATGATTTATATCATCTAAAATTAAAATCTTCAACCCTTAAACCGATCCAAAAATCTAAAGTAATCTATTTTTGCGTTTTAGTTCCGAATAATAATTTACAGGAGTTTAAAAAAGGAGCAAGTAATTTGCAAACAGAGAGGCAATAAATCAAGTAAGTTGTGCATAAAAGTGTACAACTCGGAACGTTAGACTTAAGATATAAAATTCAGAATTTCCAGTTAAACTTAATAAACTCATCGTAAAATAATTCCGAGTATACTTAAATCGAGTTACAAGTTTTGATTTATTAAATGAATTTTTCCTGTTTGTTTACCATTGAGCAGATTCTTCTCAGGTGAGCATAAATCTTCTTAAGTAAGTAATCAATAATACAAGCGGCCATATTTCATGCCCGTTTGCATTCAGGATTAGAGAAGTATTGCTTTGAAATCATTCATTTAAATAAATTGATTCGTACACGATGGCGAAAAGATTTAAATTGGTGTTTTTCTTTTTGAGAATTGATGCACTATTTTTTAAATCTTGTTTTCTATCTGTGCTCTTCATTTATTTTTATAATAGAAAAATGGAAAAAAGGATTTATTAACTTGGTTTACAATTGCACGATTTCAAGTTTGAAAAAAAAATGGTACATGGTTACTGTGAAGTGATAAAGTTAGAGTATTTTTATTCTTATTTTTCAGTAAGTAAATATATTTAACTTATTAATTAACAAATTAATGCAAAAAATTAAATTGGATAAACAAATATTATTTTTATTTTACGCAGGTGAAATATTAATTTTAAAATATTAATTTTTGGTTTAAAATGCTTTTAAATATAAACATACTGTCATGGCAATCCTAACAAACTTGTTTATATAAACAAAAAAACGGATGTATTCTTTTATGAATATAATACATTTTTATTCAAGAATTATATTTAAAACTGTATTCCTTATTTTAAATTTATTTTTTAATAAAATTTATTATATTATTTTTATTTTATTATCAGAAAAACCTATTTGTTTTGGCAAAAAGATACTGCTTAAATTTTCTACATTCAATAGAGAAACGTGGAACTTTATTTTTGCAGAAAATTAACTTTTTTTTTACGTAGAAGAAAAAGTATTTTTTGTAATAGTTTTTTATTTATGGAATAACATAATTTTGTACGCATCCTGCAATGTATTCCTGCTTATACGTATTTGAAATTTAAAGAAATTCCACATTCTTTGCAAAGAATGCCAGAAGTCGGGATCAGACTGCCATTCCTACTTCCCTTGTAGATGCGAATGCCTAGGCAAATTTTTAACTTATTGCTAAATATCCTTCTATTGTTAACAGTAATGATGAAACTAATAACGTAAAATTAAATAATAAATTTAAAACTTTGAGCAATGCAGAAGTTAATGATGAAAATGTTGATTATATTGTTGCTTTTGTTAAAATGCCTCCGATTATGGTTAGGTCAATGGAAAATTTAACTTTAAAAATTTTGATAAAACATTTAGTAAGTAAGGTACATAACTCGCAGGCAAAATTCTTAAAATGTACCACGCAGATGAAGATCAGCACCTCGAAATAGCTCGTTATTTACGGAAGAATAATATAGAATATTTCATCATAACATGTGAAACATCAAAGAACTTTGAAAATAATTATCAAGTGGTTACCTAGAAATACTCTTGAGGTTTGTTTTGGTTTGTCGCTCTACGGTCATCCTGTGCATACGAGGGCGAAACAGACCGGGACCTACAGCTTAAAGTGGATTCCAAACCATTCGCAAACATCCATGCCACCGCCAATTTTCTTGAGAAGGATATTAAAACTGCGCTTTTCGAAGACGGATTTGGAGGGTGGGAAAGTTGTGCAATTAATTGAAACTAAAACTAAGCAGTCCTTTCCAATATTGCAAATAACACTCGTTACAATTGAGAAAAATAATGAGATTTTAAACTCAATAGACTTATCTAGTTAGCGATTGTCATTGAAAAGTGAAATAAATGACCTATAGCATTGCAGTGCTTTAAATGCAACCTGTTTCACCACAATTCAACTAATTGTGGATTCAAAGCAAGATTTCTAAAATGTGGACAGGAGCATTCGCTTAAAGATTGTCCATTAAAGAAAAATCGAAATTCCTACTTGTATTTATTGTGGTGAAAAAATATATCCTCGCTGTTTGGTATGGGAGGTTGTAAAACATTTCCTAAAATAAATGCTAATTCAAATAATCATACTACTATCCCTAAATTCAACTCTCCTAGACCAGTTATTACTATTTATCTTTTGCTGCTGCACTCAAATATTCCCAACCTCAAAATTCTAATTTTAGAACTCAAATTCTACAGAATCAAAAGTAATTTAGCTCTTTAATTAATATTAAACATATTCTTATTTTGCAAAAGGTTTGTACCTTACGAAACAATTTATCTCTATATTTATCAATTTAGATGGTCTAGATGTATTCTATCAAATTCTATCTATTCAAAAAGTAAATAATGTGCTATTCAAAAAGTAAATAATGTGCTAGGTAGTAAGGTAGTATTCAAAAAGTAAATAAGGTCTATTCAAAAAGTAAATAATGTGCTAATTAAAGCAGACAAACTACAAATCTTTGTTGTAATCGGATTAGAATTTCAAACTAACTAAATAACCCTGCCTTAAATACCCTCTTTTCTCTTTTATCTGATAATTGTTAAAGACCTTGCACAGTTCTAAATATTTTAATTGAATTCCCTGCGTACGATTTTCTCCTTTCAATTACGCTACGCCCACGGATCGCTACCCTGTTACATCCATTTCTCTGTTCTGATTGATTTCTTAATCTGTCTAGATCACAAAGATCGTTTTCTCCGAACGTTTCGCCCGCCTATTTTTTAATTCCCTCTATTAGTTCACACTCTCCCTATATATATATCTTATTCACATTTTCAATCGTTCATAAAATACTTTTTATTCATCCACTCACGTTCAAATATATTTTTTTTGAACTTGTAGTGGATGACACTGGATGTTAATACAGTTTTTTCAAACATTAATTCATTCATTCCTTAAAGTTAATTAGTTAATTTTAGTTTTTTTTAGATTTAAGTTGCATATATCTACCAATAGAGGTCACCAGATAAACTTAAAAAAATGAATGAAGATTATTTTTAAAGAACTATATAGTGAAAAAAAGCAGGAATTGACTTTAAAATTTTTTTTTTATATTACTTGTTCTTATAATTTGACCTTGGTTCTTTCTGTTTTATTAACTGATTTCCTGCAACTGTTTTCAATTTAATGTCCATATTCAATATAATTCGATTTTATTTTAATTTTCGCTGAATTACTATTCTCTTTTTCTCTTAATTCTTTTTCAAATTTTCATTAATTAAATAAAATCTAATTCTAATTAAAGTTAAATAATTAATTTGAATAAGTATAATTTTAATTTGAATAATGTTGAAATAAATTAAAATATTTTATATACATAAATTTTTAAGGCCATTTATTTCATTTTTCATATTTTTTTAATAATACTATGGGCATAGGCCACCGCTATGTACCATCATTTTTTGCAAAGATGAAGGTAGAAATAACTTCGCCACGAAGGTACTTCAATATTGATGTCAATATCAATTAACGATTTTTCAATTCGTAAAAGGCCTGATAAGAACTGCTGCTAGTATTATAATAAAAACTACGATCGGTTATGCACTGCAAATGTATATATATATATATATATATATAAGCAGCCCTTGTCAATATGGCAAATAACACTCGTTAGAAATGAGAAAAATAATGAGATTTTAAATTCAATAGACTTCTCTATTTAACGATTGTCAACGAAAAGTTGACGAAAACACTCTAGAAGAAATGAATTCGCCAACTTCCGGGTTCTTTTAGTTGTTCACAAATTTTTTTAAGTTGTCGGTGGTTCAAAATAAATCAGCTCTCTTGAATTCATTCTTGATTATTTTATTACACATACTAGGAATAATTAAAACTTTGTACAATATTTACAAACTTAATATTAATGCCATAAAACTTAATTTCTCTCAATATACCTCTCACACTTCTAAGATTACCTCTCTCTCTCTCTCTCGCTTTCCAAGCACGCTCTCAAACTTGCACTTCTTTCGCCCAATTAACTTTGGCGTAACAGTGCCCTCTACAACATTCATTCTTCTTTCTTCCACAAAAGTGAAATAAAAAGACCTATAAGCATTGCAGTGCTTTAAATGCAACATATTTCACCACAACTCAACTAATTGTGGATTCAAAGCACGATGTCTAAAATGTGGACAGGAACTTTCTCATGAAGATATTAACAAGGAACATTTTTATTCAAAAATATTAAAATTCCAAATTTATGTTCAGAAATAAAATTATATAAATACATATATATATACATATATACATATATATACATATATACATATATATATATATGATTTTTTTTTATAGAATTGCACGCAAAATCGATAAACTGATATTTTATTAGTTTCAGCTTAAAAAGGCCAGCATAAATTTTAATTTCCCATTAATGCAGTTTTAAATTAGCATTTTGCCTAAACAAGAGTTCATTGATACACATGCACATATTCAATACTGTATTCCAGCCATATTTTAGTAAGGAATAAATTATATTTTTAATATAAAAATCAATAAACACCGATTTTCTAAACAAAGTTAAGAAAAAGAAATAAAATGAGTGATACCTAAATACAAAAACTGATGAACTATCTGGTAAAGGTCTAGAAGAAGAATATCGTGAAATATTTCTACACTTCGGTGACAAGCCTTCTGTAAAAACTGATAGCGACACAAAATCACTTACTATAGAAAGAAACTTTCGGTCTCTTTTGTGTGGAAATGATGGATCACTTTTTTGTGCTGGTTCTCGGCAGCAGCGTTTTTTTATGATGGAGTGCTAAATATTCACTCCATGTTTTCGACATTAAGATGAATTAAGTAATGCACGTTAAACTCATATTGAAGACAAAATACTTGTAAAGAAAGCGATTTGACAAGGAAAACCAATTTTCTTAATACGAGGACTGCAAGTTTCTTACTTATCTCAGATTTTCTTATATATAATAACTAAAAAAGCATTTATTTATTCAATAACTAGTAAATGTTACTGTAATAAAAAGCGAAAATAAATTTTTGAAAATGCAAATAAGTTTTATATTAGATTATGATATTTTTTCTATAATTATGTACAGGTAAGAAAGCCCGATTCTTTCCTCAGTGATAACGTGCGCCACTGGTGAGCATTCGGGCTGAGGTACCATCCGCTGGTGGCATTGTTGTGGACGCTGTTTCAAAAAAACGAGGAGCCTCGATGGCGTTTGGGATGTTCAGCATCTTGCCTCGTGAGTCGAACTACCTGGTGGGAATTTCCGGGTTTTCTCCCATACGATACGCAAATGTGGGGTAATTCCTCCTAAAATGTCCGAGTAAATAGAATACTCGAGTTAATAGAATATCTTCAAGCTACACGTGACCCCTGGATAGTGCAAAATGAGTAAAGTTGGCATGGCTTGATATGGTTGTCTATGCAGTACCAGCGCATTTAAAAAATAAAAGATATGAAAACAGATATATTATTATAGAAATAAAAGATATTCAACTCTGAAAAAGTGTGTGTATAGATATACTTTTTTTAGATGGACTCTTTTTATCTCTGAACAATTATAGATACAGCATAAGCTTTAATGTTTTTATCCTAAAATGCATGAAAAGGGGCCAGATAGCCAAGTGGCTAGCGCTTTGGAGCTCGGTACTACAGGTTCGGGTTCGAGTCCCGACGGTGCCATAGATGCTTGTAGTGGTTCAAAATCCACATCTAATAGGATCGTAAAATGTTAGGGGGGTAGTGTTACTCGCGCCCGTAGCCTATCTTCAAGCTACACGTGTCCTTCCCCCCCCCTGGGTAGTGTCAAATGAGTAACAGCGGGGAAGCTCTTGCTGATGCTATAAAGATTAACTGTTTCTGTATTGCCAGCTGCATTAGAACTACAACAGAACTTAATATTACAGGTTCTAGTATTACTCTAGAATAGAACCTAATGTTTCAGGTTCTAGTGTTACCGTTAGATTATTCCTTTAGAAACTTATTACAAAATTATTTTTTTTAATATTTAAAAAAAATCATTTTGAACTATTAAAAAAAATCATTTTACTAATAAATTCAATTTAATAGCAAGATTTTCAATAAAAAGTTTTTATTAAGATACATTATTTCAAATTAACTACTTTAATAAACATTTCTTAAACTATATTTCTTATGTACCAAAGAATTATAAAGCAGATTTTGTTTTTTTATTATAATTTTAAGAAATATCTTTATTTAACCATTTTATTACAAAATTTTCGGGGGTTTTTTTCTTTCTTTTTTTTTTTTTTTTATTTAGGTTTCTAGCTTTGAAAATGTAAGGAAAGCATTCTTCCAGTAAAATCCTTCTGTGATAAGTAAATTCTTCAAAGGATTTCGGTAAAGACACAATATCATAAGAAGTAAATAAAAATCTTTAAGAAATTTTCGTTTCAAATAAAAGCGGATTATTTCTTTTATCTCTCGTACTTTGTTTTCCATCCATTAAAAGTTTAGGAGGATAACTGAAACAGAAAGCATACTTTTGCCTTTTGATACTTTCAAAGGTATTTTCATTCACTAACATTTCAAAAAAGAAAACAATTCATAGGCAGATTTTTACATCTAAACATTACAAATGGTTTCATTGTTTTTAGTTTGTTTTCACGTTAGTACTAGGGACAGTGTGTGCTGAAAAAATAATAAGGGGCATTATTAGGGGGGTTGTAGGAATAATGTGTATTAGAAAAATAATTTTGGTTTAATTCTTTACTAAATATAAAAAAAATAACTAATCCAATTTAATGATAAATTCTGAACATTTCATGAATTTAGAAAGAGGTGAATTTATTAGTAAAAGATTTAAATTTTTAATTAATTTCAAAACTCAAAATAATTTAATTCAATAATTTAATAATTTTCGGAAATATTTTTATATATCTTAAAGACAATAATTTCATTTGATTTTTATTACCTTATTTTCCATTTTTGCTTGTTTACATTATCTCATGAAATTTTAAAAAATGAACATATAATATTTCTTATGAATTTAGGATGAGGAACACTTCTTTTTCAATGGCGCAACAACCCCATTGTGGACAGCAACGGGTAACTACTAAGAGAACACTATTAATGAAAGATTACTAATGGGTTACTACTAATAGGACACAAATGTGACACTACTCATGGATTACTGTTAAAAGGACACTAACAATGGATCACTTCTTATAGGTTATAATAGGACACTATTAACAGGATATTACTCGTATTAGTAAAACACATGGTATATTTTTAATAGGTGGTTACTTATAGAACTTTTAGTATATAACTAATGGCTGCTATGAATGGAACACTACCAATTTACTGCTAATCTGCCAATAGTTTTCTAGGAGATGGGGCTATTGTTAGCAATACAGAAGGATTACAGAAGGAAAAATTGCCAATGCAAACTATTCTGCCACAATCACCACGAAGACGTCGGTTTTCAAAGCAGTGATTGTGATTCCTGTCACTGACTTAAATCGATTCTTTTTCATGCCAATTATTACGCGTTTTGTTGTATCACGGTTATAGTGCAGTATAATATTCTTACGGTACGGTTAAGTACGGTATTGTTAATCATTCTTACATGTAAGCATTTAAACATATGTTAATATTAAATAAGTTAATATTTGTTATAATTTTTCATTAAGTTATTAATTTATCTGATTCATTACGTAAAATGGATTTTGTTTTGCAAAAATACACTTAAAGCGTGCATAACCCCGATACGATTGCAAAATTGGCGATAAGCTTAGGGAAGTGTTTGGCAATGGCTCTTTCTGGAAACTGAAAGAAAATAGTGCTGGAGCGACATGAAATGGATGATAACTACTCACAGCAAGCAACCTGCTGGTCAATTGGCTAACGCTCTGGCCGTTGGTACCGTAGGTTTAAGGTTCGAATCCTGGCGGATGGTATGCCCTTTAAATTGTATAATAAACTGGATAATATATCCACGTTAAACTGTAGGTCCCGACCTAATGAGCCTAAAGTGTGCACAAAATGACCTTAGAACGACAAACCAAATCGGACAGCAATAGAAATATTTGGAAAATCTGAGAACATTCAATGAGAAGAGACATGAAAATCCCATTTCAGTTAGAGGCAGTTGAGGCATTGCTTTCATGCCATAAAAACGGTGCATTTATCTCTATGCTTTTTAAGCCGTTGACTTAATAACTTTTTCTACTTGCTTTGACATTTAATTATTGATATTTTAATAAAGATTCTCATCTTCATTAAAATTCTATAAACAAAGAATCAAAGCAACCTCTGATTTTGTTTCAATAATGCTTTCATTATGCCTTCTACCTAAACTAATAAGGTTTAATATTCTGTAAAATTAATTACATATAATAATATATTTATTATACCCCTTTATAATACATTTCAAAATAATCCTTTAATGTAATTTAACGCTCTCTAGATTATAAAATCCATTAGTTAGTTATTTAGATGAACTAATCTTGTACAGGAGATAACGTAATAGGATTTATCCACAGAAGTACCCTTCGGCCAATTTAAGTCTATTTAAATGTACGTATTTTGTCAGGATTAAAGATACATAACATGAAAATATTTAGTTACCCGATACCCAATGCTTTTATAATTGAAAGTTATGTTAAATGCAGAATAAAAAAAATAACCTCATTTTCATTTTAGTTAAACTATTCTTTATTGTACGTCAGAGAATTTGAGATTCTACCAAGAGTAAATTAATATAAAAAACTAATATAAAAAGGCTGAAACTGCTCAGCAAATTTCAACTATGTGTGAACATTGGAGAACGGATGAATAAACTCAGGAATATGCCAATGTTTAATAATGCACGAGATATTATGCAGCAATTGATTGGAATACTACAAGAATGACCAAATTCAATATGAATGATATAGCAATGTTGAATAGATCAAGAACTTCTTGAAGAATGAATTGTTCAAGTATCTCTAAAAGGAAATACAAAAGTAAAATAAATGTATTCGTAAATGAAAAATGAAGTAATCCAAATTTTGCAAGAATCACTATCACATTCAATAGCCAAAAGAATACATCAAAGTTTGAAAATTCTAGGCATGAATGAAGAACGAAGTATTCCAAATACAATAAGAAGCACTCTATAGCTCCATAGACATGGGAAATGCCAAAAGTGATAAATGTGAAACTTCAAGAAGAAGGCATTGATCAACACACTACGAGTACTTATAGCCATTGGATATTCAAATGTTTAAAATCCCAACCCAAAACATGAAAAGTGCTTCAAAACCATTCTACAAAACACTTCAATCAAAAGCCAAATTCTTCAGAAAATTCTTGAAGATTGAGGTTATTCAGGAAGCATTTCAAGAGTTAAGGGGCCGAAACTATCCTTTTTCGCCAAAATTTGCAATGGAGTTTTGTTTGCTTCATTTTCGGATAACGTCACAGACCCCTAACCAGGAGAACATCATGTTGCCTCATGATAATAAATATATTTATTAATTTCCGTTGTATTTGATATCCAGTTTGATGGATCAAAATTTGGATTAAGCTTTCCAAGATTTATGTTCAAATATTTTAGGTCAGGAAGACTGGTGGATAGTAAGTTGAGTTTCAGAACTGGTCAAGCTGGATTTGAAACTTGAGTAGCTAATACTAACCCCATAAAGTCCCATACAACCCCCCTCTTCCCTTAGCCCCCGAAAGATCCCGTATCGGGGAATAAACGACAACTGCAGCCTGAATTGCACTTTTTAATTAAGTTAAAGGCAGAGGTTTCAGAAACTCCAGATTGTGATGGGGTATAAAAAAAAAGTAATATTGTAGTAGATGTCGTCGTTTTATTTGTGCATGAAATTGTTGGGTGTGGTCAAAACGAGTCCCAAGTACGATACGCATTTTTTGTTTACACGCGCACAAGTACGACATTAATAAAACCATGAACTATAAACACTATTGAACACACATGTAGCATATTTAACGATATACACTAAAAGATTAGTGGAAGGATTTTACCTCTCGTGCTATCATGTGCTCGTGATGAGAGATTGTCATTCATTGTCAGTTGTACCATGCGTCCTCTCAGGCGGGAGATTCGCTGCCAATTCAACTTTTCACCGGAACGCCGCAAGGGGCGCTCTTGCAGTGCGTAGGAGGAAACACGGTTACACGTGGAATCACGGCAGGTAGAACCACGGTACTACAATATTTTTTTTCGCAAGGACTGAAAAGTTGTGGAATGGTTTCAGAAAATACGTAAAAAATTTCAGTTTAATAAATAATTATCTTCCGATTCCACTTTGGGTTTTAAATAAATGAAATTAGCTGAAAATTATGAAAATTTTACTTTTTCAGTGATATATTTTTTTTCCTTCCTGCTAACGAGGAGAAAGTTGAAAATAAAAGACACATAAATACAAAATTTTAGAATATGCATTAAATATTTTTGGGTGCCATTTTGAAATCTAAATACACAATATTATCAGAAAATAATTTTTACTTTCCAGTGTTTATTTATTTTTTATTTTTTAATTTCTGTATTTTCGTAAATGCGGGAAAAATTGGAAGAATATATATGAAACATAAGAGCAAAAATTTAGTGTAATCCACAAATATATTTTAATTAGACCTTCAAGTCTTAAAAGAAAAATAGCTGACGCTTAAAAGTATTGTAATATAGTTGATTTGAATAGAAATAAAAAGACAAGTAATTCTTAACATTAGATACATAAAAATATGAAATACATTTAATATCAATTTCATCCTTACTTTGGCTGTTCTGGATGCTCATTGCATCATTTAATATCGCCTTTGTTATATTCTGCACATCTTTCCGATTAGAGAGCTATTGGGTTGGAAAGAAAGTAATTTCGTTTTTCACCATTTAAGAACATGATAAAAATAGATGCCACTTTTAGCCAACTCAATAGAATTTACTGCAACTGCATAAAACTTTAAATAAACGTAATTGTTGTTAGTGCGACACGCGAAAGCTTCGAAATGCTCTTGGAGGCCTGATAGTCAATTGACTAGCCCTCTGTCTTTTGGTACCACATGCTCCAGGTTCGAATTCTGGTGGTGGGATGAATGTTTTAACTGTAAGGCAACTGTTTTAACTTAAGGTCTGTAACTACTTTAAATAGGTATGTCTGTTGTAGGTCCCGGTCTGTACTGGTCTGGTTATTTGGTCTCGGTCCCAAAGTCTGGCACTTTGTAGGTCTCGGTCTGTTTAGCCCTCGTATGCACAAGATGACTGTTGAGCGACAAACCAAACCAAATCCAAATGTTTTTGAAAACTTGAACAATAATGCCTACATTCGTCTAATTGAATTGACAAAAACTCCTGTTTTTGAATTTACCAGAAAGTGCTAATGCATCCTTTGACTGAAACAAGACCGTGCATACAAATAGCCATTTTTTAGACTTTTAATATGAGTACAAATTGTTTGAGAATAATACGAACAACTGGAACAATAGTTCCTCGATTTTGAGTTAAAAAAAATTAAAGAAGTATAAAATGACAAAAGTGTCGTGTACATCTTTTTTAAAGGGTCAGCATTATAAATTGTGTTTATTAACTCCTTACTTAAATATAAATATTATAGAATGGTTTCCAATAATATCCTTTTGTTGAAAACTCTCTCAGACGTTAAGTGTTTTGTATATAAAAAATAAATATTAAAAGTATACGAATGATTTCGTAATACTTGAAATGTGGAGAAAAACGTGTTTATTGTTTGAATGTAAAAAAAATATAATTGAAAATTATTTAGAAATAGGAATATTTTGGAACACAAATATTTACTCAGTTCCGCTAAAACATGCTTTACCTTCAGCAGATAGTATACATAATTTTAAACGAATGATTAAAAATTTAGAAAAAGAATTCATGATGATGAAATTCTGAGCAGTTAAAATTAAAAATATCATTATACGAATACAGATTTGGTTTACATATTATTGTAAACTTAATTTGATGCAAAACTCATACCATTTCTTACAATCACAATTTTCTTAGTGCTGTTAAATGACTATCGATTATAAGATTAATCAAGTGTACATTTTTATAACTGCAATATTTGACATCTTTAATATCTACTTAATAAAACATAATTATTTATTTATTTTAGTGTCAGATATTGAACATTTTAGTATTTATTATTTTGAATTGCAGTTTTATATTACATTTTAATCAGTAGTTTAAGCCAGCATTCTATATAATTATTTATGTTATAATTTAAAATTCATTTATCTATTATTATTATATTTATATGAGTTTATTTATGTACTATTTATTTAGTGCATTAAAAAATTCATATGAATGCTTTTAGTTTCGATTACCATTTTCGTAATGTTTAGGAAGAATTATAATAATAATTAATAATTTAGAATAAGGAAGAATTATAAATAATAATTCATCAGTCTTTCAGTTGAAAAGACAATTAAAAAATAATAAAATTATAAACAGAATGAACATCATTCATTAATTATAATTTACAACAAAACTTACAAATTTTTGGTAATGTTTATTTAATAAAATGTTCCGCTGAAATTTCATTTGTTTGTTATTTGATTAAAAATACTCCAAAAAATAATATTATTAGAATTTCAGATTCGTATATAATATTTTAGGTGTAGTTTAATTATTTATTATATTTAAGGTTATTTGTCAAATGTAAAAATTTTCCTTCACTAAAATTGTTCTAATTGAAAAAATTTAATTTTTGAAAATGCTGCATTAATGTATTAAAATTTTTGTGTAATTTATTTAATTTTTAATATGTTATATTGTGTACGTTTTTATAGCTAATTTTATTTTCTATTTATAAATAGTTTAATAAAATAATATTTATGATTGTTGCCTCGTGGATAAATAGCTACACGTGCATAGTCGGAAAAAAAATCTAAGTGGCAGCCTGCGCCCGATAATGTCTAACATCCTGTCTGCGTGGGGTGAGCTGGCTGGAGGGAGAAAGAAATGTAACATCAGCAGTGTGCGTTTGGTTTTCGAATAAAAGAGACGTGTTGTGTTTTACAGTCCACTAGTGTTTTTATTCCTAGACCATACAATGACCATTTACAAAACAATACATTGTTCCTTGAAAATATTTTCAACCCATTTTTCTATTTACATAAAAATGAAATATTATTATAGGCCAATTTTAACCAAATAATTTTTTTAACAAAAAGCTGAATCATACATATGTTAATCAGCTGCTTAATTATAGGTTAATCAGCTAGTCTGAATTATATGCTGTAATAACTGAAATATATGTTAATCAGCTAAGCTGAATTATATGCTAAGCTAAGTTGAATTATATGCTAAGCTAAGTTGAATTATATGTTGTTTATTATGTAATTTATTACTAGGTTTATTAACGTAATACAATTATTTCACACTAAATTGTAAAAATTAAATTATATGATTTTTTTAAAAAAAATTATGTGTATACTTAAAAAAACACTTCATAAAATATTTAATAAATCCTTTATTTTTATTAGTCTGGGAGATATATTTACATTTATCTTTGATTGACATAATTGATTTTGTAATAAAGTATTTAAATATATATATATAAGTATTGTACACTTTCATTCAACATAAACATTCAAAATGAGCTGCATTTATTAATTACAGATACGAATCTGTACAAAGCAACTGTGACTTGATACTCTCTGATATTCTTTTTTTTCCAGAATTGCATAGGCTCAAATACTCTGATTTGTTAGTTCAAATGCATCACTTCAAAAAAAAAAATTAAAACATCACTAATAAATAATCCACTCTTTTAAGTACAAAAGTATAAAAAAGTAAAAAAGAAAAAGACAAAAACATTAAGTATTGGCCACTGAGTACAATTAAATAAATAAAAGGTAAAAAAAAAATATTTCCAAAAAAAAAAATAAGTACAAAAGTTTCCTATGCAGAGAAAAGATATATATATTTAAGAATTTTTTTTCGATTCCTACTATTAGTTCACATTCTCTCTATATATATTTTGTTCAAAATTTTAATCGCTAATAAAATACATAAATAATCGTTAATAAATATTATTCATCCACTCAAGTTCAAATACATTTTTTTAAACTTGTAGTAGATGACACTGGATGTTAATACAATTTTTTCAAATATTCATTCATTCATTAAATTTAATTAATTAATTATATATTTTTTAGATTTAAGTTGTATGTATGTAATAATAGATGGCGCCAGATGTAAGAGGAAAATTTCAACTTTATTTATAACGGACTTTCTGGAATAGAGTGAAAAAAAAGTAGGAATTGATTTAAAAAAAATGTTTTTTATATTACTTGTTTATAAATAATTTTTAAAAAGATCTTATATAAAGCTTAAAAATGGAGAGTAAAGATTTCCATATAAAAAAAAAATTTTAAAAATGTCTACAAATTTATATTATGATTGAAAATCATATTTTTATCAAATAAGCAACAAAAAAAAAGTTGTAAAACCAAAGCCAATTAAATTAATTAAATTAATTAATTTACAAATTAAACATATAAAAAAAATGAAAAAGTAATTTTGTAACAAAAAAAATTGAAGGAAAAAAAAATGGAATGTTAAATATCCACTACTTCAAATGTGCTCCAACAAAACACATATTTTTTTTTTCAAAATCAAAAATTCCTTGTTAAACAGCGAGCTATTTCAGGTTATTTTCATACAAAATTCTTCTTTTGTATATTAGTGAGCTGTGAGGGATAAAAGCACAAATGTGTGAGGGGTTAGTTAGCTACGCTGCTGAACTCACGAAGTTCATTAAAAAGAGGTATAAAGCATCTGTACTGTTGAACATCTCAAAAGCTACACAAAAAGTCCACTTGAACGTGTTCAGTGATCGACGTATCCACTTATTTGACTAAGAGCTGATTGTGAAGAGTCAAGGCTTATTGAGCATACAACCGTCAAGTAGTTGCGGAATTAATGTTCATTCACACTGCACGGCACTTAGGATTTGAACACAAAGTCAAAAGTCCGAGCTTTATTAAGTGTTCAATTGAAAGTTCCTTGTTTTAAAGATCACAGTGTCAACTTAGTAGTAGGCCCTTAGTAGTTTGGATCGATGAATAGACCTTGAGGTTCGTTGTTAATTCCAGAACCCTTGTTGTTCAGTGTTCATTGACTGGAGTGTGGTTTCCAAATGCATGGTCTCTATTATAGTTCAGTAACTGGATTGTTGTTTCGTCTAGAGGACCAACTGGTGAATCTGGAGGCTCCAGAAAATCCAGAAGCTCTGTAAAAAGAAATTATTAAAAAATTATAAAAATATCTAATTTATGTGTTATTTGTGTCTATCCACTTTATATCACATATTTTTTAACATATATTAATAAAAAATATCAATACAATAATAAAAAAAATTTTTAATTTAAAATTTTTCTTATCCAAGCTTACAAAAAGGTCCACTGACTTTAACCAAACGGACTACATAAATCAATGCAGCATTTTATCTTCGACAATTCTTACAACTAAAACATACATTATCACTACTTCAATTATTATCAAAACGCGTTGTTTATGAAACATGCAGAAAACAAAAAGAAAGCGGACCGATCACTACCTACATGGAATCCGCTCCGTCCCTCATATCATACCACTGGCTGTCGTTCTTGTTGTACTTCTCGAACTTGGGGCTCGCGTTGGAGGGATTGAGGGACGAGGCGCCGTCTGGTGGCACCTGCTGGCGAGACCTGCGGTTGTTCCTCTTCATGGACTGGCTGTCTCCCAGGCTGTCGTTGTAGTCAGGGCTGGAAACATCACTCGGGATTACTTTTCACTCTCCCATTATAACATTAAAAACATGCATACATTTTAAAATGCAAGTTATAAACAAAAGAATTTGACTGGACTTGCATAGAAGTCAGTCAAATTTTTTTGTTTATAACGGGTCAAATTGTTTGGTCTTTTCTTTATAGTTGGTCAAAATGTTTGGTCTTTTGTTTATAACTGGTCTTTGTTTGTAACAATCAAATTCTGGCCATCCATAGCTTCATTGGATTTTCATATTAGGGGAGCTGGTTCTTAACTTGACATAACAAAGCCTAATCAAAAGATTCTGTACCTATGCCACTAATTCAATAAATCCTAAGCTCTTTCGTTAGGTTCGAGAAGGAGTAGGCGGTCACTTTTTGCACAATTTAGGCTAATTATATCGGGACCTAGTACAGTTTAAGGTGGAGTACGAACCACTAACAACCATTTATGCCACCGCCAGAATTCAAATCTGCAGTGGTACCAAAGGCCAGAACGCTAGCTAATTGCCAATCAGGCAGCGGTACCATCGTAGATTTGGTTTGGTTTGTCGCTCTTCAATCATTTTTGGCACACTTTAGACTAATTAGATTAGGCACTACAGTTTAATGTGGAATACGAATTACTAACAAAAATCTATGCCACCTCCAGAATTCGAACGTACAGCCTATGGTACCAAAGCGCTAGCTAATGGCAATCAAGTAGCAGTACCATCGTGGGAGATGTTTGTTGAAAATTGTAATGGCAAAATGTGTGTATAGTGTACTTGGATGGCAGTAACAATAGGTAAAAACAAATCAATTATACCTCAGCCTTTCTAGTGAAGAATAACCATGGGCCAAAATGCTTATGGTATGGTATAGTTATATAGGCTTATGATATAGGTATGGCTTTAATTATCCTAGTCACAATATTATTACATCCTATTTATTTTCACGTATTTGAAAATATCTGCTAATTTTTTCGAGTAAGTAATTACATACTTCAAAGGGAAATAAATAGTTGGAAGATATAATGTAGTTAATGGAAAAATATATGCATTGAATGTATCCGAACTTTAATTTGAGATTTTGAATTACTTTAACAATTTTGATTTTAGTCAAACAGACACATGTAATCCAGACAATTTAAAGAAAGAAAATCTTATCATCAGAAAGCACATTGTAGTTTGAAACGACGAAAAAATCAATAGTATCTCGAAAACGATTTATCTGTCCATCTTAACAATGTTTCCAAATATATTTCAATATAATATACTATTTTTTTAATATTGGAATTTTGTGGAGATCATTCCAACATTCTAGAATACAAATAAAGGGCAAATACGTACACTGATAAATCTCCATTGGCGTAAGCCGCTTTGATGTTGTCAACAGTTCCGTTGGGCGTGCTTCGACTGCCGTACGGGTTGCCGATGCTCTTTCCCATCAGAGGGTTCTTGATGTTGTAGAGTCTCTGCTGCTCCCAGGACGTGTGCCTCCGTCTGACTTTCCTGTAACGAAATCAAATATCGGTGTAAGTTCATTTACCCACTATAAAAATTTTATTAGTATGACGAAATTTTAAATTTATATAAAAGATTTCTGAAGTTATCTGTAATATCATTAACTAGCACAACGGGTAGGCAACCCAAATGCAGGCCACTTTGTAAATGCATCATAACTCCTCGGGACGCGTATACAATTATATATACCCTTATTAGATTTAAACCCACTATAGACATTTTTTTGAGTGAAAAATTGAAGCATAATGAGTTATTATTTTTATGCATACTTATTATTCGTACATGTAAACACGGATATTATAATAATAATGATATTAAACCCACATTGTAAAGAAATATATAACATTCAAAATGAAATATACAAATATATAAATCTATATAGGAAAAAATATTTATTTTATTAGTACGATATTTGTTTCTTCACACTTTCACTTAGCTTTTGCAAATTGATCTCAATTTGGTTATTTGTGCATCGTAATTGATGTTGTAATCTTAAATTAGTGTTCATAACTTAATTATTCTAGAAATGTAAAACACTAAAAATGAAATACAAAAAATATATAAATATAAACGAAATGCTACAATATGCTTTCTGGTTTTAATATAATAATAATGGTACTAAACGCACATTGTAAAGAATTGTATAACACTAACAAAGAAATATAAAAAAAATGTATTAATATAAGCGGGAATAAAAAAAGCGAAATCATTAAAAAATATTTATTTTACTAGTGCGATATTTGTTTCTCCACTCTTTCACTTAACTTTTGCAAATCGTTCTCAATTTGGGTAGTGTTCGTCATGTTTGAGCGTATTCTGAGTATCGCCAATTTAATTTTCGGGGGGAAAAAATCGATTCGCAGGTGTAAATTGAACCCAAAGAGTTAACAACTTTTTGTGCCAGATTTCTCAAATTGGAAAAAATTTCTCTTTTGTGACGTAAGTGTTATAAAAATCTATTTTTGATTCTGATGTTTCAAAAATGTGTTTTTATTCAATATTGCATTGAAAGCCAACCAGTTCAATTTGGAGATATTCTGGGGCCTACTCGATTGCAACATGAAAAGGAGAGGTACATATTTCAAAACTTTTGTTGTATTTGTCTAATTCTAAATTACTGAATTGGCTTTCAAAAGACTATATTCGCAAGAATATTATTTTAAAATCAAAGTTAATTTTTTCTCATCATCTCGACCGTTAATTTTTGAATACATGGATGCACACATAAAGTATTTTTTTCATACATTGATTTTCACTGCTTTGGCCATTATAAAATAAATACATTTTGTAAAAGTGTGATACATCTCACGGGCCGGAAAAATGTGCAAGGCAGGCAGCGGGTTGGTCACCCCGTCCTAGTAATATGAAACAAAATAAGTAATATTCTATTAATTTATGCATTTAAACAGATTATTAGAAGCCGTTTTATAAAATATTAATATTATATTTGATAGTTTAAATTTTCTTCATAGCTAAGATAAACGTCGATTTAATTAAAAACAAGTAAGAAGTCCATTTCTTCTTATTGGAATACTCGTACATTTTCAAAATATATAAACACACCCCATAAAAAGCACTCTAATTTGAAAAAAAATACGAACATCAAAAGAATTTAGTAAAAAAATAAACCCATATTGTTATGGTGAATAAACGAATAAAATTAATTGATTTATCCAACTCAATGAATAATGATATGTTCCAATTAAATATGGAAATCCATTCAGAACAAATAAACCATTTCCAAAATTCTAAAAGGAATTCCGAAAGACTTTATTATCTTATTTTTTAAAAGTACATTTGAATAATTTTTGCATTTTAATGCATGCTTTTAATTAGATTTATTTATTTATGAACTATACATTTAAAAAAAGAAGTCTTTTTATACTAAATAATTCTTTACGCTTTGATACAGATTGTGTTATTTCATCATCATTTATTAGAAAACTTTTCAATGATAGTTTTGATGTCATTAATTAATTTAACAAAATCCTAATAACATATTCACGTGATTTTAATTTGTTTAAAAACATCATAAATAGGTTATTAATTTTCGTATGACCATTCTTTCTGTAATAAAACATTAAAGATATAAAATGAATTTAGACAATTGCATTAAAATAAGTAATTAAATTTATACTATTTGGTTCAAAAGATGTATGTTTTTCAGATTTTAACACTACACTAACTTTTTTGTGGAATACTTCAAATTAGGTATATCATTACAAACAATGATATATACATCTAATTATAACTATATATGATAGTTTAGTAAGTAGTAAGTAGTTTTTGTGAAATTCTGCAATAAAATAAATATATTTTGAAAAAAAATTATACTTAAGGAACTATAAGTGTCTAAAATAATAAAAAAGTAAGTATATTTACAAAAAAAATTCGAAATTAGCACGAAAATATTGGTTTTTTTATCAAAATTATTATTATTATTATTATTATTTTCACTAAAATCAGAGGGGCTAGCGCTCTGGCTCTCGATTGCTACAGGTTTCGGGTTCGAATTAAACAAGAAAGAAGGTTCGGGTATTTCTTATATAGACGTCCGGACGTCATTATATAGTAATTTTTAAATCGTGGGTGTGTTTTATTAAAATTAACTGCATATATAATCCAATACAATTTTTAGAAAAAGTTAAATTATCCATTTAATTTTTTTTACTTGATTATTTCAATCTCAGTATGATTTGATTTTAATCATATTTAACGTCACGTAACTTCCAGACTAAGTCATACATTTAATCACTGTCATGCAATCAAAGATAATACTGCAGCATACGCACACATATGACATTAAACACCATCGATCAAATATAATACGAGGCTGGCCTTCATCATTAATATGGATCGGAGAGATTCCCGCGCTTATACCCTTTAATGATGGTAATATCTAACTCGGGGCTTTAAAGAACTCATTATCTTATAGATAATTAGACATATTGGGGAGATTACGAGACCCAAATTGATTTGGATTTAACTGCAAAAATAATGGATTGTGTGTGAATGAACTCGGACGCTAACTAATCCTCTTGCCAAATAATTCATAAATCTATGAACTATAAAGGATAATTAATCTATATTTAAAAGCATGGTTGATTCTCTTTTAAAGGGTTTTATCTATTAAAATAGCAGACGCGATTTGGAGTGTTCCGATTTGGTTTAATATTATAATATATTTAGCTTTGTATTGGTTGAAATAGGCATATTTAAAAGATTAATAACTCAGTTCAATTAAAAATGTAAGGTAATCTGCTAAATACTTTTAAGCCCATTTCAGCTTTGTGATAAAAGTATGTTCATTATATTTTTCTAGTCTTGAAAATGGCTCACATTTAATGGTTAAGTCATAAAGTAAACTTCATGTCAAACTACTACTATGCCACATCACATCACTGTGCCTAGAGCTGAGTTGTCCCTTTACAGCTTGGGAATGATGTGGGTGAGAAGAAGTCTGATTGGGCTGTGTGCCACTCTACATGGCACAGCCGATACAGAACCGTTAATACCGTTACATACCGGTACATGGCACAGCCGAATGACATTAATACCGTTACATGGTCGGTACATGGCACAGCCGAATCCGATACATCCATGCCACTGCCAGGATTAGAAACTGAATCTTGTGGTTACCAAATGCCAGAGTTTTAGCCAATTGGCCATCAGGCCGCTATTCTTGTTCATGACCACAGAGATTATTGAATTCAAGAGGAGAGTTTTATTATTCAGTAGAAACCCTACTTTGAGTCTAGTTGGCTTATAAAAAAAAGCATGTTTTATTTTCATATTCATAAAAGCTCAGTCAATAACGTATTTATAATTTTTCGATTTCGCAAAATCTTATAGTTTATTCAAGAACAAAACGATAACTTTCAAAAATTAAGCCTTTCAATTTAAAAATAAATGAAATTTGTAAGACATTTCGAATAAAATGTCTTATAGAGTTCTTTGTATGGCTGATACGAAGCAATTTTATAACACAAAATAATGGTTATAGTAAAGATATAGTATTGCGATAAATACCACCATTTTATCATATTGTATGTAAATTTTTCATGCTATTCGAAATTGCGATTTAACTATAATGAACATTCAAGCATTCAAAACTAAGCAAATAATCCCATAATATAAAATAGTCCACCATCCAATATCAGGCATTGCAGAACATTTTAAATTCACTTCTAATATTATCTGCATAACAGAAAATAAGCCGTATATCGTAATGCACTTTCTACCAGAGAAACTGTTATTTTCTTATACCCTGAAGCTTTAAAACATAATTCTTTATTTCTGCATACATTACTTAAAAAAAACAGTTTTTCCATCATGTAATAAGAAAATAAATGAGAATTTCTTCTGAAAAATAACCACGGGTTATTCTTCCATTTATTTTTCAGGGTGCCTTTATGTACTTATTTTTTCCATTCCTTTTTAGAAGCATTCATATTTTATGAGAATTATTTCGTACTTTCACAGACAAATTGGTTCCAAACGTTTATTTATATGCATATATAAATTGTAAATGCAAATAACTTTAGAATCAACATATACCAGCAAGGAAAAAATTTGCTGTACTATTATTTCTTTAACTATAAATATCACTCGAATTCTTAAAGGTTGAATACGTTTCTTGTACGTGATAAATTCGTATAAAAAACAAATATTAATATTGTTGTTTATATAGTGCTTATGTTATTTAATGTTTTATTTTAACTTATCGGTAAAAGCTATTTGCAAGAATTCACTATACATTTTATTGGATTGCTAAAAAACAAAAAAAGAACATTTTTTCATTTTAAAATTGCTCCCAATAAAGTAGTTGTGATCATTCCTAAATAATTTAGTAAGATATGTAGATCTATGTTTCTAACATATATTTGAGTTCAAATATTTTCAGTCATGAATATTACCAAACGGAAGCACCACTGATGACTCAGTGGTAACGTGCGCCGCTGGTGAGCATTAAGGCTGAGGTTTTCAATACGCTGGCAGCTTTTTGTTGAGACCGTTTCAAAACATGAAGGGACTCAATGGCGTTTGTGATATTCAGCTTCTTCCTTGATAGTTGGACTAACTGATGAAAGTATTGCGGATTTTCTCCCAAACGATACGCGGATGTGGGGTAGTTCCATATAAAAAAAACCCTCTAAAAAGGCACTTCCCTCCTTTTTCAGCGACTCAGAACAGGTCAGACTTCTACTTATGGGTGATCCATCACAAAAGAAGGTGCCCTTCATGGGATGTCCATCCCACACTACAGGACTAGACAGAACACCAAACCGAAAAATTGAAATCATTTATTTACCCTATCATTTTCACTTGGTTGCTACTAAAATTGAACCAAATACTCAAACAATTTTTTTAATTAACATTTTAAATTTTTAAAAAAATAACACAATTTTACCATTGCAATGTTCCACGTCGAGATTTCTTCATTTGTCGCAGATTTCACAAATCGCAGAATAGGTGCCATTGGGATTTGGTATCAAAAAACCAACGTGCGTTACGTAAGATATAGCGACTGTAAGTGAAGTGAATTGCTAACAGTACTAGAAACCACATTTAGCGAGTTATCTCCTAGTTGACGCCAAAAAAAAAGTCGCCAAATCCCAACGGCCCCTATTTTGCGATTTGGCCGAATAGCTATCCTGAATCAATCCAAGCTTTTAGTTGGACCTTGGCATGGTTTTAAGTTGAAATCATTTTAAATGATGATGTTTAAGAGAAGACTAATGCTTATAACCTTGACTCTCGAGTGTCGTTATAACCCTAGCTTGAACAGTTTCAAATGTAATTTAATGTACCTCTTCTTGCAGGATGAGCAGAGGAGGGCGATGCCCAGGACTGCCCCCAGGAAGATGACGCTGCTGAGGGCGATGATGGCGATCTCGGTGGTTCCCATCTGGCTGATCTTCTCCTGCACCGACACCCCCTGGATCCGCTGGATGTTGAAGCTGTCCAGGTTGGACACGATCAGCTCCGAACGCTGCTCCAGGGCGCTGTTTGCAATGAAAAAGTATGCAATTAGAAAGTGATAGTTTGAGAGTGAAGATATGGCGCTGTTTGCAATGAAAAAGTATGCAATTAGAAAGTGATAGTTTGAGAGTGAAGATATGGCACTGTTTGTAGTAAAAAGTGCAATTAGAAAATGATAGCTTCGATTGAATGTAAGGCACTGTTCTGTTATAATAGAAGGTACAAGTAGAAAATGATAGTTTCGATTGAATGTAAGGCAAATTATGGCAAACATATTCTTTTACAAAAAGATTACTAAGCCCATAAAAAAATAAAGGTTAAAAACTCTCAACACAGGTGACGTTAAATGTATAAAAATATTTTTTTTTAAGTGTATATGTTGTTTACAGTTTGAATTAATATAGCACATTTATGTGTTAACTAAAACCTATTTATAAAATTAAATTTTTTTAATTTAAAATTAACTATTTTTCAATTCCTACTATTAGTCCACACTCTCCCTATATATATCTTGTTCCAATTTTCAATCGTTAATAGAATACTTTTTATGCATCCACTCAAGTTCAAATGCATTTTTTTGAACTTGCAGTGGAGGACACTGGATGTTAATACAATTTTTTTCAAATATTAATTAATTCATTAAATTTAATTAATTTAATTAATTAATATTAGTTTTTTTAGATTTAAGTTGCACGAATCAAATAATAGATGGCGCCAGATGTAAGAGGAAAATTTCAACTTTATCTGTAAAGGATTTTTCTGCAATAGAGTGAAAAAAAAGTAGGAATTGATTTAAATTTTTTTTTTATATTACATGTTTTCTGTATCTTTAATAATTTTCAAACGTGAAACAGAAACATTGTGAAATTCGTTAAAAATGATTTTCTTAATAATGTTTTTTAGTTTTTAAATCTATTAATAAACATGATTTCCTACTTTATTCATTTCTTAGTCAGAATTAAATTCCGTTCATTTACTTTATTTGTAAATATCTTTTTAGGCTTAGTAAATAACAAGGTATTATTGCATTTCTTTATATTTAACTTCCTTCTTCATTCGATTCATAGTTTGAATTGAATTCCGATTAATTTACTTTATTTGTAAATATTTTTAGAAGCTTGTAAATAATAAAGTTATTGCATTTCTTTATATTTAATACAATAAGAAAAAATTCCTAACTGAAAAAAAAACTTTTTTTTTCCAATCGATCCCACAACCAAGTCTTATTATTCCAAAAAAGGGAAATATGGTTTAAGACTTACATAATTAAAAAGTTTAATGAAGCTTTCACAATATGTGTGGTAAGAAATTTTCCATTCTAAAGAAGCAAACTTAGTTTCGATGATTTGGAATCACTTTTTCTTCATTTGAACTATTTCATTCCTCTTTCATAATCATTAAACATTTAAATAGACTCATTTAACATTTACTCATTACGCATTTAACATTTAAATAGACTCGTGGGGAGAAAGTTAAGACATTATGATTAATTTTAATGAGTACATAGAATTCACAGTTTGCTTTAAATCTTTTAATGATTTCTTTTTTCTAATTTGAAGCTTAAGAATTCCCTTTTTCGCTTAAAAGATGAAATTAATGATGGAAAAAAATAATAAAAATTCTTGATTTTATGAAAAAGAAAAGCTGGACCACACATTTAGATAGCTGTTACTAATGACATTATACTAAGTTAAGAGAATAAGGGGTAGCCATTTATTAAAACAACTTATTTTTGCTAAGAGTAGTTATACTTACTTTAATAGTACTTCGGTGTCGACAATATCATTGGTATCTCGGTGAACAGCGTACAAAAATAGATCAGTACTGTAAAATAGTCAAATAGTTAAATTTAGCTATAATATAAAAAAATTTAATGGGCTGACCCTATATATACAGTTTAAATAGCAAAATTTTAAATTATTTAATTTTTTTTTAATAATACACATGAATTAATTTTCTTCTGCATCACAATGTGAACACTTTTGAATAGATATTTAGTATTCCAATTTTATACAAATATATTTTTAAACTAATAAATAAAATTAATTAAAGAATGTCAAGGAATTATGAATTACCTTTCTCTATCTTCGTATTCTCCATCATGATGAGGTTCTAATTTCGCCATTTTGACATCATATCCCGTCAGATTGCTAAGGTAACTATAAATATAAAGAAAAAATATGTAAAAATTATATTAACCTTTACATTAAAAAAAATGTATACTTTGTTTTTAAAATGAAAGAATTTCTTATAGGTTTATAAATTTTTGTATTTATTCCTGATACAGTAATTATCAAATTGTAATATTAGGATCTTACCTTAAAATCTTGTCAACATGTTGTTCAATGGCCAAAGGAGTTCTTCCAGCCACAAAGAGTACCAATTTTGTTTCAGGTAATACATAAACCTGAAAATATTAAAGTAACATATAAAAAAAAATAAAGTAGCACTTTTAAAGAATTTATAGCATAAATAAATATAATAAAATTAAATGAATCACATGAAAAAATGTAATTACATTTTATTTAACAATTTTAAGGGTTAAAATATTTTTCCATTATTTTCAACTTAATATACTCTGTTCTTGCTATTTCATAATGAAGCTAATCAACCTCGTTTCAGTTAATTAAATTAAATTAAATCATTATAAATTAATTGGTTTCATTTATGTGCTTTTATATTTTTGAGGAATATTCTTATTCTTATTCCATCAGCATAATAAAAAAATAATATTCTCATGTTTATAATATTCTTACTTTTATAATATTACAGGTAAATTAAATCTTGTAATATAGTGGAAATTTAAATAAAACTCAAATATAAATAAAAAAATAAAACTTAAATATTTCTCAAATTTAAATAAAAGAAAATTATTTATTAATACTTTTTTTTAAATTTTACAGGTGAAATCATTAATTTTTAAATAATCTTTAATTAATTTTCTGACGATTTAAAAAAGAATTATAAAGTGGAAAAAAAAATAGATTTTGTTTAATTTATTTTATGAGAAAGAACTAAAATTAATTTTAAAAATTTAATTGTGATGCTTTGAAAATTCTTACAATATACTTTAAAAAAAATCTTTCAAACTATTCATGAATTTTTGAAATTATAATTAAGATTATTAATTAATTATTATGATAAATTAATAATAACTCGTTAATATTTATGAATATAAGCTCTACTTACAAAAACGTTGGCAACAGCTGAGTGACCATTCTCGCTTCCTTCTCTGTCCGTCGCCTTGACGTCAAAACCGTAAATTCGACCCCCGTCCAGCGCAAAGGTGACCATAGACCGGACAACACCGGACACTGGGTCGATGTGGAATTTGGCGGATGCATCTTCCGGTTTGCGAATAATTTCATACCTGATAGCACTGTTGTAAGCCACATCTGCATCTTTGGCCTATTCAAATATAAAGTTTATTACTTTTTCTGATATAAAATTAAAGACTAATTTAACTCAGATAAATATAAAAAAAACATATTTAAATCCATATCCATAGTAAAAATATTTATATATTTAAACCTATATTATGTAACAAAAGGTTTACTAAAATTAATTTGTTCATTAAAATTAGAATTTAATTTTAAAATTAGTTTAATAATTTTAATGTAAAATACTTTTGTTTAAACACTTTTAAACTAATAAAAATAAGAATAAGAATATAATTAATATATATTATAAGCTAATAATAATTTAATTTGTTTAATCACTTAATTTCTAAAGTATATTAAATGTTATTTCAAAAATTATGAACTAAATTATAAAAGATAAAAAGGAATACAATAAATTATTTATAAATAATCATATATAATGTGTCATTCACTTTGATTTGAAACATATTTATTATAAGAAAACACAGAATTTTTTAATGTATTATCATAATAATAATATTTAAATTTTATTATTATTTTTTATTAATAATATTAAGATTTAATATAAATATTTAATTGTAGAAGATAAAGGTTTAGTTAATTAATTTAATTGTTCTTAATTTTTAATTCTTAATTAATTCTTAATTTTTTTAGGAATTAAGCATATTTGTGTAGTAATACATTAAATTTATTGAGTGCAGAAGTTCATTAATTTTAAATTATAAAGTTTAGCGTTTATTTATAATAAAAAACTGAGATCCATTTGTTTTTATTTTTTTAATATTGCTTAAAATAACTATTAAGAAAGTAATTCATCCACATACAACGACAGATCTAGTTTTAGAAATATATTATTAAATTTTGCAATGAGTATTTTACCTTCTTTTTAAAACTACCGATTTCTAATACATATTACTCAAATAAGATTCTAAAATAAAGAAAAAAAAAGTCCTAAAAGAAATATAAATTGCTAGAACATTCCACAAATAATTAATATTCAGCAAACATTCTAAGTGAGAAAAATAACAAGGAAAAAGTACTAAAATAGAAACTTACTGAAACAGCAAAACAAAACTTCCCACTCAACAAAAATAGGACAATCAACCATTTATTTATTCTTTACTTTCTTAGTACCCGCAACAATTCAGAACAAAATTAAACACCATTATTATCAAGTTTCTGGAACGACTGCAAATAAGCGAAAACGGAACAAAAAATCTTTTGCTACTGTTGTTTATGCGAAATATCGTTTGCTATGCTAAAGAAAAAGAAAAACATTCTTTTTCGAATGCATATTTCATTTTCGGATGCATCAAGTCCCATTAAATATTCAATTCACGATTGCGAAATGCATTTTCTCACATCTCTGTTTATATATGACATAGAACACACTCAAAAGTTCAGCAAAATGCTGATCTGTAAAAAGCATGCAGAATTGGAGCCGTGTTATTATTTTTATGCATCTATAGCATTTTTACTTCCATGAAAAAGCTTTTGCTACTGTATTTAGCATTTACTTTGGATATAAAATGTTTACTAAAAAATGAACGGCTATATTTTGATGCTCAATGTTTATCTAGTTGAATTCGTTCGCCTAGTAACAACGTTGCACTTGAGAATCAAAAAATAGAGTTATTCGAACGAAAAATAAAAATCATTTTGGTTTAAATTTTAGTCAAAAATTCTGACAGTATCTTTTTTATTAATAAATAAAAAATTGCTTTCGTAATGTTTAACTAAGCAAATATAATAATTTTTTTTTTGCCTTGGTATTTCTGTAAGTTTATAATGTTAAAGCAGAAGTATTTACAATATGCATAAATGAACGAATGTTTTATACATCTAAAAAATATGCATAAATGAACGAATGTTTTATTTATCTAAAAAATATGCATAAATGAACGAATGATTTATTCATCTAAAAAATTCGCATAAATAAAAGAATATATGCATAAATGAACGAATGTTTTATTCTTCAAAAAATTCGCATAAATGGATGAATATATGTATAAGTGAACGAATGTTTTATCATCTACAAAATTCATTATTCACCTAGTCATCATTACCTAATAATTCATTATTAGCCTCATCACCCAAATGTGACACCAAAATTCGCCCAAATGTGACTAACTATTCAAAAAACAAATTTCGTTTTTCCCACTACTTCAAGAAATATGAAACAGCGCTATAGGACAACTCAACTCAACAACGCCGCTTCACTCAAGTAGTTCTTGATACGTTGCAAATCTACAGAGAGAGGCGATTACGAGGATTTGCATTTTAATCGGCGATGCGTCGCACTAGAGCCCGGGGAATGAATGCCCTCAGACCGATATAATGGATAAGTGTTGCAAATTATTCCTCCGAAGAGGGGACTTAAGTTGTTGGAGAATAACATTCACTTAAGCAATGATAATTTACCCTCACAACCTCCCAGCTACACGGTGTTCTTGATCTGATTTGTCCCCCATTCTGTCGAGGTTTATTTTATAATCAGCGACATTTTCTCGCATTTTGTCACCTTCTTGCAGAAGACAGGTGAGGATAATTAAATTAAAAGGAACGTACGTCGTATATGATTTAGAATTAATGTCTGACGGGCAGCTTACATTAGATTAAACTGATTCATAAATATAAGTATTGCAATGTTTGGTTTGGTTTCGAAACTTAGTATTTTATACTTTATCACTTCGATCATCATTGATAAATAAGGATGGATAAAAATTAATTATATAAAAATCCTAAAGAAAAACAAAATTGTTGTATTTTTAATACAAATAATTAGAATCAATAAAGTATTTTTGATAAAATTTAATTATTTTCCAAAAACTTATAGTTCATTAATTTTTTAAGAAAGTAAATGTTGATATTATATGATTTTCATCCCAAAATATATATTACAAGCAAAATTGCCTTAGAGTTGACAAAACAAACTTCTTTATTTTGGCTAAATTTTATTATGGAAAAAATATTTGCTAAAAGTGCAAAAGAATAAAAACGAAAATTCCAACTAGAAGTGCAACCAATCAACAAAAGATTACGATTAAAAATCATCGTTTAGCAAGAAAAATTATTGTAGTTATTAAATGATTTTGAATAAAAATTAACATAATAAAAATAATAGCTAATAAAATTAATAATAAATAAATAAATTAATTAATTAATAATTAATAATAAATTAATAACTTAATAAAAAAGAATACAATCATAAAACGTCATCAGATGACACTAGATTTTAACAATAATAAAATAAATAATGGTTATTTACTTCTTTTTTATTTTTGGTCATATACCAGATAAAAAATAAAAACAAGTAATATAAAAACAAATTTTTTTAAAGTCAATTCCTTTTTTTTTTTTTTCATTACATAGAAAGTTCTTTATAAATAACATTAATTCATTTTATTAAGTTCATCTGGCGCCATCTATCGGTAAATGTACGCAACTTAAATCTAAAAAAAACTAAAATAAATGAATTAAATTTAATTACTGAATTAATATTTGAAAAAAAATATATTAACATACAGTGTCATCCACTACAAGTTCAAAAAAAATGTATTTGAACTTGAGTGGATGAATAAGAAGTATTTTATGAACGATTGAAAATTGGAACAAGATATATATAGGGAGAGTGTGAGCTAATAGGAATTGAATAAAGTAAAGAAGCTTAAAAATTATCGTTTGGCAAATTGTGAAGAAAATCTTTTATATTTATTAAATAATTTTGAATAAAAAAGTAACAATAAAATAATAATTAATTAGTTAATAATAAATAAATAAATAAATTAATTAATAACTTAATTAAAAGATACAATCAGAAAACATCAAATAATAATAAAATACAACAAATAAATAAATAATATTTATTTATTTATTTTTGGTCATACCAGATAAAAAATTATACATTAATTATTATATTATAATTTTATATGTTATATTATAATTTTATATTATATTATATTTTTATATTATATTATATTTTTATATTATAGTTTTCATTATATTATAATTTTTTAGTTTTAAGAAAATATAAACAAATCTTTTATTTTGCATACATCGAATGATTAATTGATTGAATCTGATAGGTATAAAAATTATTTTTAACAAAAATAAAAAAAATGGATGCATTTTTCATACGATAAAATTGCGTTTATATAAATTTTTAATAATTTTTTATTAAACAAATATAATATTTTACAAAATGTTCCTTAAAATTTTATTGAAATTAGTTCGAAATGTTTTTACAAGTCTTAAATCTATGAAGTAATGGCTCATTACGTTTAACTTTTAAATTAAAAAAAATATATGGAAAATAACAATATTTTATCACGAACTTATACATTATGGTCATTGCCATTTAAAAGTTCAACATACCGTTATTCTCAAAACTTGGTATCCAAAGGAAGCTTCTAAAGGTACAGCTGCCACAATAGGTCTGCCTTGCACTTCGAAGATTGGTGCATTGTCGTTTTCGTCGCCCACTTCAATGACAACTAAAGCTTCATCAAAAGCCAGGTGGTAGCTTTCAGTGGATCTGATAGGTCCTGCAAATTAAAATAAAGCAACATTCATTTTTAATTCGATTTATGACTATCGTCATCTTTTTCAGATTCATTAAGGAAAAGGTATGACATATTTGATTATATTTATTTCTTATTAAAACTATATGTTTCATTCTTTAAATTCATTCATGCAACTTGTAGCTGGAAAGTTTCATAAGTCCTTCTTACATTACTTAACGAATCAATCTTTTGCAGTTCCAATATGTATTTTTTATACTACAGGGAGATTATAATTAAAGTCCCCCTTTCAAAATGATGTAAAAAAAAACACTCGTCACAAGGAGTTCAAATTTGAACTGAAGACACTTGAAGAAGGGTGAAGCAGTGTGTCATTAAAAAGTTCCACCGATTTTTCCCATCTAATTTGGTACGACCTTGCCGTGGTGGCTGGGTTTTCCATTAACAGTGTCACAACTGTTGAATGACTTGGAAGTAATTTTTTCTGTCAAAAATTCGAAGCAATCAAACACATTGAACACTACAGCTGGTTTAATGTGCAACTTATGCCAAATGTGTTGTCATTTCGATTCAAAATATCACTGGCAGCCGAATTCACTTTCTTTATGCCACTTACAGCGCTATCTGTTAATACACTCTGGAACTTTTTTCAATGCTCTACCGTTTCCCCCTTTCTTCAAGTAACTTCAGTTCAAATTTGAACTCATTGTGATGAGTGGTTCTTTTTTTGAAAGTAGTATTTTGAAAGTAGAACTTGAATAATCACTCTGTATATTTACCATACTACTAATATATTGTACATGATGATATCCGTTTAACATTCTCTTGTTACATTTAAAAATGAATAAATATATGTATAGAGTTTAATAATATTTCAAGACTCTATAAAATAATCATATAATATTTAACATAAAAAAAGTTGTCATGATAATTGATTATCAATATTTCAGTGTGAAATGAAAATAATTTACAACAAGCCAGTATTAATAAATCATAAACACAATTTGGCATCATTTTCGTTTCTTTAATATTATTATAAATAAGTAAATTTAAAATTTGTTCAATGTTTAAAAAATAAAAATGTTTTTTTCATATTTTTAGGAAAGCTATAAGAAATAAATACTTAATTTTAATCTTTTATTCTTTTATTACGGTAATATTCTTTTATTACGATAACTTTTTTTTGGCGAAATTATGCTTTGATTTTTTTTTTTTTTTTTTTTTCAAATCTATTAAAATCAGAACAATATATGAACAAACTGTTTGGTTTGATTTGTCGCTGTACGCAATTTTGTGCACACTTTGCTAATTAGATCAGGACCCACAGTTTAACCTAGATTCCGAACCACTGACAAACATTCATGCCACCTCCAGGATTCAAACCTGAAACCTGTAGTACAAAGTCCAGAGAGCATGACAGGAGAATATATTTATGATAAGAATATTTTAGAAAAACATATGGATGTAATAGCATATGAATATAATCTCGCATTGAATGTTATAAAATTATATGAAACTAAATAAATATTTTTTTAATGTTCTTTAATACTTACAACTGTATTGAATTTAAATTTAACCAAATAAAAGTTAAAAATAAAATTACTTTGAAACTACAATTACTAAAACCATTACAAAAAAACACTGAAAAATAATTTCAGATCAAAGGAAAAATGAAAAATATTTTTAAGCCGATAAATGAACAGATTTGATTTAATATTATGAATAAAAAAACAACGTTTTAATTCTATAAAATAAATTAAAATAAAAATTTAATTCTTCTAATAAATAAAAATAAAGAATAGATTTTTTTTAATATGAAACAGCTGACACGATACACGAACATTAATTATTTCTATTTCTGAATGACCTAGAGAGTTGAAATCTTTAAATTCTTATAAGAACATGTTCGTTTTTAGTAATTTGGAAGGATTAAAAATAGATCGTTTTGCTTGTTCTACAAAGAAAACATTTAAAGAAAAACCTCTAAGACTACCATTTTTCTACTTTAATAGCTAACCACAAAAGAGTTCCTAGCAACTAATTATCGTGACCAAAGGCGAAAAAAAGAAAGTATAGAGTGAATGTCACTTCTTTGTCGTATGTTGTGGCTGCAAGAAAGACATTGATTACATCTTTAATGAAGTAAGTCAGTCAAAGAAACCATCAGTTAATGCAGTATTTCATCAGCGTTAAGGGGATAGAAATAAAATACGTATTTATTTCAGAATTCTTTTTAAGTTTCTTAAATTATTGACAAATAACATAATAAAAAAGGATTATTTTATTTTTAAAAATATCAATTTTCAATGTTTTCAATGTAAAGTTCCTTAAATCATTTAAAAACAAAATAACAAATATTATTATTTTATGACAAAATGAAATATTTTTAAAAACATACATTTTTAATATAAAGTTACTGATTTAAAATTCAGAATTTTAAAACTATAATTTGAATAAAAAGGAAAAAAAAAGATTTGATCCAAATTGAAATTTAAAAATATTTAATGCGATGTTTTAAAAGAATAGAAAATAATTAAGTACGTCATTTTTTTAATTTCAAATAGGATTCTTTTTTGTTTGTTAAGTCACAAGAAAAAAAATAACTTGAAAAGAAACAATTGTGCAGATTAAAAAAAAAAAAAGATTTTTTTTATTTCTTAAAATCTAATATTTAATTATAAATATTTGTAGATAAATTAACTTATCACAAAAGTTAATTTTAATAATGATCAATAAATGGTTCAATTCGTGATTCTAAAAGATTTTCACCATTTGTACTATTGTGTATATTATTGTCGTAAAATACAATTAAAAATAATTTAAGGAGTTAAGATTATCAAAAGGTTTCAACTTTTGAAAAAGATTATCTAAATTGTTCAAGAATAATTTACCAGGAACACATTTGCTTTTAAAAGCAAATCTTTTATTCCAGCATTTTGTGGATAAATTGACTTTAACAAAGAAAAAAAGATAGATTTCGAAAAGTATTGATTTCAATAATAAATAATAATAAATATTTCCTGACTTCGAAAAATATTGAGCTTAAATATAATTAAGTAAAAAAAAAAAAAGGTCCATCAATCATTTCTAACCATTCCATTGTCTATTGCAAAAAAACAAACAACATTAAAGGTATCTTTGCTTTGTCCAATAATTATCTTGAACATCTAACAACTGTTTCAATTTTTACAAATCAAACATAACTCAATAGGTTAAAATTACCAAGGAAAGTTGGTTATCGAAAAGTATTGAGCTTAAAAATAATTAAGTAAAAAAATATTCCTCAATCCTTTCCCATGATTCCATTGGCCTTTTCAAAGAACAATAAACAACACTAAATGTATCTTGCTTTGTCCAATAACTATCTTCTTGTAACAACTGTTTGATTTTCACAAAGCAAAGGTTACAGGCAATAAGTAAAAATTACCAAGGAAATTTGGCTATCGAAAAATATTGAGCATAAAAATAATTAAGTAAAATAATTCATGAATCATTTCCATTGGCAACTGTAAAGAACAAACATAAAATATACCTTAATTGGCCAATAACTATTTTGAGCATCTAACTGTTTCATTTTCACAAAAGCAAAGGTAACTCAATAGGCTAATATTACCAAGGAAATCTGGCTTTCGAAATCATTGAGCTTAAAAATAATTAAGTAAAAATAATTCATCAATCACTTCCCACCATTCCACTGTTCAACTGTAAATAACAAGCAACATTAAACGTATCTTGCTTTGTCCAATAACTAGCTAGAGTTACATTTGCTTTTGCTTTTGTGAAAATGAAACAACTGTTTGATTTTCACAACGCAAAGATTGAAGGCAATAAGTTAAAATTACCAAGGAAATTTGGCTATCGAAAAGTATTGAGCTTAAAAATAATTAAGTAAAAATATCAATTCTTTTTACTTAATTGTTTTAAAATTGTTGTTCATTCATTGCTTCCCATCGTACCATTGTCAATTGTAAAGAACAAACAACATCAAAAGCATAAATGGAAAAGTCAAAAACACTCAAAGAAGGTATCCTAACAATTCTGCATACCACTCTTTATTCGTGGCCGCACTTAAGCCATTATCCACCCCCTCCGCATGTGCCCCTTGACCGCATTTCTTTTTCCAACTTCAAAAGGCGCCGCAGAACAGGGTACGCGAGGCATTCCTTCATTTCGCAGGCACTCGTTGTTTTCGAGAGGATGAATCGAGTTCCCGGGAGCGCATATCCCGTAAATGGGAAGAACGATGAATGCCAAGTGCGGATGGAGGCAGTAGTGGATTCTGGGCATATTACGATGTACAAAGTGGGAAACAAAACGTGCCTCAAATGCTACTTTCTTCCCAAATTCGAAAGGATTAGGGAAAGGAAAAAAGAATGTTGATATAGAGCATTGTATAAGAGGTATCTATCTGTATATTTCTACCTAGACAACTAATATTTTAACAATCCTCAATATTAAAATAATACGGCCAATATTAAAATAGGTATATAAATATATCTTACTAGGCCCGATAACTATCTTGAGCCTCTAAAAACTGTTTCATTTTCACAAAGGAAATGTTACAGGCAATAATTTAAAATTACCAAGGAAATTTGGCTATCGAAAATAATTGAGCTTAAAAATAATTAAGTAAAAATGATTCATCAATTATTCCCATTGTTAATTGAAGAGAACAAACAACATCAAGCGTATCTTATTTTGTCCAATAACTATCTTAATGATTCTATCTTGATGATAACTATTTTAAGGATTCTATCTTGATGATAACTATCTTAATGATTCTATCTTGATGATAACTATTTTAAGGATTCTATCTTGATGATAACTATCTTAATGATCAAACGTATCTTATTTTGTCCAATAACTATCTTAACGATTCATCAATCATTTACATTGTCAACTGTAAAGAACAAACAACATCAAACGTATCTTATTTTGTCCAACAACTATCTAACTATAACTATCTCAAACAACTGTTTCATTATCACAAATCAAAGGTAACACAATAGGTTAAAATTACCACGGAAATTTGGCTATCAAAAAAAAAAAAAAAAAAAAAACTGAGCTTGAAAATAATTAAGTAAAAATGATTCATCAATTGTTTCCTATCGTTCCATTGCAAAGAACAAACAACGTATATATCGAAAAGTCCAAAATACTCAAAGAAGGTATTCCAACAATTCTGCATATACCATTCTTTATTCGTGGCCGCACTTAAACCATTATCCACCACCTCCACGTGTGCCCCTTGACCGCATTTCTTCTTCCAACTTCAAAAGGCGCCGCAGAATAGGGGATGCGAGGCATTCCTTCATTTCGCAGGCACTCGTTGTTTTCGAGGGGATGAAAGGATATCCCGTAAATGGGAAAAACGGGAGAAAATGATGAATTTCAAGTGTGGATTCCGGGCATATTACGATGTACAAAGTGGGAAACAAAACGTGCCTCAAACGTTACTTTCTTTCGGAATTCGAAAGGATTAGGGAAAGAGAAAAGGAATGTTGATAAAGAGTGTTGTATATCACAGATATCGATCCGTCTCTTTCTATATATTCCAATAACTAATGCTTTAACAATCCTCAATATTAAAATAAGTACGATTTTAAGATTCAATAATCTTAAAATCATTGCTTGCTGATAATTAGTACAAATCAATATTAATATTTTACATGAGGACAGGGGTAATTGCAGGTACATACTGAAATTTTCTGAATCCTTTAACATGAACAAATTCAGTGACGGATTTAGGCTTAGGCCCGCGAGGCACGGACCTAGGGCGGCAAATTTTTAGGAGCTCAAAAATTTTCGAGGCTGCAAAAATTTGAAATCGATTTTGTTTTTTCGATTGTTTTGATTTTGTACACTGCGTAAAAAAAATAGAAGGACAGTGCTTTTTTGCCAATTAATATCTCTTATTTTCTCCTAACTACCAGATATTTATGCAGATTTAGTTTAATGACCCTTTTTTTCATTTTAGGCAAAAATTAAAAAACTACCACTAATATTAATAATAAGATTAGTATATATAATTTCCGATGCGTAAAAAAAGTAGAAGGACACTTGCTAATATATTTAATTTACTGAGTTGTTCTTTAATTAAATAGTGATTTTGTACTTTGTTTTATCCTTTTCTGTCAAAAAAATCTAATTTGTTTAAAAGTTACGCTGTTTCTCCGTTCTCAGAAATGCCTAAAGGAATACCTTTGAACGATTTTCAAAAAGGCCAAATTTCCGCATATCAAAATGATGGTAAAGGTGTCAGAGAGATTGCTCGATTGTTGCAGGTGAGCCCCAATACTGTTTCAAACTTTATTAGAAATCCTTATAAAAATGGAAAGAAGAAGAAGACTGGTAGACCGAAAAAGTTAACACCACGTGATGAAAGAAAACTTGTTCGTGTGTTTAAGAAGAACAAAGGAAGTGTTTCAAAGGCAAGAAATCAAGCAGGACTTAATCATGTGGCGAAACAAACAGTTTACAGCTATATGAAAGGATCTAAAAAATTCATTTTCAAAAAACGGAAACATCGTCCTAAGTGGACACAAGCTCACATTGATAACCGTTTAGCTTGGGCTAAGGAGCACATGTCCTGGACTACAGAATGGACTTCTGTGATAACTTCGACGGTCCAGACGGATATCAGCACTACTGGCATTGTCTGGGGAATGAAGACGAATACTATTCAACACGACAAATGGGAGGAGGGAGTTTAATGGTTTGGTTGGCTGTTGGATACGGAGGAAGGACAAGTCTGTTTTTCTTAAATGGTAGGCAAAAACATACAGACTACATTCAAGTGCTGAATTCAGAGCTTCTACCTTATGGCTCTGACTTGGGGGGGTGAAGAGTGGAAGTTTCAGCAAGACGGAGCTTTCATTCACACCGCCACTGGAGTCAAAAATTGGTTCCTAACAAATAATATGGATGTTTTACCATGGCCAACCAAAAGTCCTGACCTTAATATAGTGGAAAACATCTGGGCAATGCTAGTTCGTCGAGTTTAGGCTGATGGAAGGCAATTTGATTAGCTAACTCAGCTTCGAGAAGCATTGAATGACACGTGGGACAATTTTTGTCAAACAGAAGTTCAATCTCTATACAATTCACTTCCAAACAGAATATTTGAAGTTATAAAGGCCAATGGGAAGAACATAACTAATTAAAATCACTATTTTTTCATTCATTATAATGCTGTCCTTCTACTTTTTTTACAAAGTTTCAAAAAAGAGAAACTATTTTTGTTGCCATTAATATTTCATGTTTGAATATCATAATTCTGATGTTAAAATTTTATTTTTAAAATATTTGTAAAATGTCTCTAATAAAAAATTTTAGTAAAAATAAAATATTTTTCGGTTATTGTTACAAAATCAAGTGTCCTTCTACTTTTTTTACGTAGTGTAAGACCGAATTTGGATGCTTCTTTTCTTGCTTTGACAACCTCAAGATGTCAATATTTAAAGGGTAGAATTATTTATTTTTTAAAATAATTATTCCTGTAAGTAGTAAAATTAATAATATCTAACAAATAGATACTAAAAAAATTTTTGTTAAGTATAGCATTTATCTATTGACGCTAGATTTTTCATAAATTTGAAACTGAAAAATTATGAAAAAGCAAACGCGCGAAAAATTATGTACGTGCAGGTAGGAAGCAAGATAGGCTCAATGCACTTGCATTATTAAGCATTGAAACACAACGAGTTCAAGAAGTATGAGGATGTCATGAATACTTTCGCACGGATGAAAGCAAGGAACAAATATATTATAGGATTAATTAGATAGATATGATTTATTTCTTAATTAAAAGCAATTTATTATAAATTGCATATTTAGTTGTTATATCAGTATACATATATTAAATTCATGCGTAAATTCAATACCTAAATTTAATTCGAATCCCTTATTACTATTCGCATTATTATTATTATTATATATAAGGACATCAAATTAACTTTGGTCTAGAGCGTCATCGAACCTAAATCCGTCACTGCTCAAATTAATACATCAATTTAGTAAAATTAGTACTTCAATTTAGTACATCAAATGAGAACATAAATTTATCAATCAATCTTTATTTTAGCCTAATCACATACAAAATACGACACACATTTTATTTAAGTCAAGCTATATGTGCAAATTTTTTGTCCTCCATTTTTTTCCACATATGTACACATTAATCACGGATATTCTAGCTTTATTACACTCCAGATTAAAACTTAAGTTCCTTTTATGTAATGTTGCGGAAACACAGTCAATAAATATTGAATGGCAATATATTCTATTATGAGTTATTATTGATTTCATTCCTTTTATATTTAACTAAAGACTATTTTAAGTTGCTATAATAGGCATATATCGATTTATCGCCGACATACGTTTAGGAAGAAAACTTTTGTAGATTTTCTTTTCTTTAGTGCGAAACCTTCAAAATTAATTATGGATTATGTCACTCAATATTGACACTATGCAAAATTAATATAATGTTTCCTGAAAAAAGGTTACCTTGTCTGTGAATAGCTTAATAATTTTTTTAAAATAGAATTCTATTGATTTTTTCCTTTCAGCAAAAAAACACGTGTTCGAATTTTTTTTTTTATTTATTAATTTTAGTGTATGATGTCAATGTTCAGAGCTATTTTTTATGTTATCTAATAATAAATATTTCTGAAAAAAAAAAGGGAATTTAAATCCTAATTTTTATAAGAACTCCTAAACAACATGATACAATAAGCAATAGTAAATTTTTATTCAAAAATAGTGTTGTTGTTTCTTAACCCACTTGGTCGACAGCAACATCTAGACTTAGTCCATGAACCCATCCCTTGAAAGGAGGGAATGTCCTCCCTCTTACCCCCTTGTGTCTAATCCTCAGTGTCCTGCAGTGCGGAACGGACATCCCATGAGAAAAAGGGGAAGCTTCTGTTGCGATAGAGCGCCAGTAGGTAGAAGTTTGACTTGGCTCCATGCAGGAGGAGGAGCAGGAGGGCAGATTCTTCCGTGAAAACGTTTTTGGAAAACTATCTGCATTTGCATATCGTATTGGAGAAAACCCTGGAAACTCCCACCAGGTACTCCTACTAACGAGGCAAGATATTGAACATTACAAACGCCATCGAGTCTCTTCCTTTTTTGAAACTGAGTCTACAACAAAACCGCCAGTGGATTGATTCTCAGCCCTAATGCCACGCGGCATGATGGCCAATTCGCTAGCGCTCTGGCCTTTGGCACCACAGGCCTCAGGTTCGAATCCTGGTTGGGTATGTTTTTTTTGTTAGTAGTTCGGTATCCACGTTAAATTGTAGGTCCTGGTCTAATTAGCCTAAAGTGTGCAGAAAGTGACCGTAAAGTCACAAATCAAACCAAATGTAATGTTCACCAGCAGTGACTTTGCCACTAATCCACGAGTTGGGCTCAAAAAATTTCATAATAAAATGTAAATAATCTTAGTTTATGTTAAAAACTTTCTTAAAATGTATTCATTATTTAAAAAAAAACAGAATTATTATGGCAAAAATTAATACATTAGTTACAATTCTTTTAATTATACGCCTTTGACGTTTTTTTTTTTAATATTTAATTTACTGAAAGCTTCGATATTAAAATTTTAAGACAATTTTAAATTAAAAATCTTTAATGTCCAATGTTCACCAACGGCGCACTGAGCCACGAGTTGGATTCAAGAATATTGAAATTCAATAATAAATGTAAATAATCTTAGTTTATTTTTTTAATTTTTTTTTTAAATTTATTAATTTAAAAAAAATCCTAAATAATATTACAGAAATTAATGAAATTAGTTTTAAATTCATTAATTATACGTCTTTGAGGTTTTTTTTAATATTTAATTTATTGAAAACTTCGAAATTTAAATTTTTAATTTAATAGATTAAAACTACATCGTTTACAAATAAAATTTAATTATTTTTAATTTAAAATCAAATTAATTTATTATAAATCGAAAATATATATATATTATTGAATTCTCAAAATATTTTCAAAATTTAATAATTTGCACTTCAGTATAAATTTATTTATTACAATAAGTTTCATGTATTTATTTTAATAGGAGTAAATCGCTCATAATTAAGTTAAAATTCATTTCCCAAATATTTAATACTTAAAGTGGCAGATATCGATACACGAATCGATAAACCAATGCACCCAATTACTTCACGTGCTTTAATATCCACAATCGAAGCATCATCTCCACCCATTATGCCATGGCCGATAGCTTAATTCTTCGAGCTTCTGGTTTATTATAGAACGAACAAAACTTTTGCATGATTTAAAATGAAAAATGTCTTCGGAAAACCAATGCGTACAGTCGTTTAAGCTACATGTTATTCGGAGGGGAAGGTTATTTGATGAAAAATGATGCAAAAGTTTCAAACTTTCTTTTGTCCCTTTGAAAAGTTTATTAAAGATCATCTCTTAAAAGTTCAAGTGGAAAATTCAGATGATTTAGAACTTTAACGTTAAAACGATTTCATTTGCATCGTAGAAAGAGAAAAATGGATGCATTTGAGAGACAAGATCGTCAATAAAGAGTTCAAAATCCTTTGTAAACTACAAATCAATGAAACATTAAACATTGAAGCGATATATTTTAAAGCGATAATTGTCTATTTGCGTCTTAGCAAAAGCGATCCCTTACTTGGCGCACTTTGGCGAAAGGAGTTTTTGATGCCAAATCCCAACGACCCCGAATCTGCGATTTTACCTATATTGGTGAATGAAAAGTAATAATGTAATAAAAAAAGGAATTATCGACGTGGAACATTGCAATGGTAAAATTGTGTTAAAAATTTGCGTCTTGCAAAAGCAATTCCTTACTATATAATTTAATTTTATAAATCTGATTTTTCATTAAATAAATAAAGAGACAGATTCATGGAGATCTGGTGCATTAGAACGAACGAAACTTTTGCATGATTTAAAATGAAAAATGTCTTCGGAAAACCAATGCGTACAGTCGTTTAAACTACATGTTATTCGAAGGGGAAGGTTATTTGATGAAAAATGATGCAAAAGTTTCAAACTTTCTTTTGTCCCTTTGAAAAGTTTATTAAGGGACATCTCTTAAGAGTTCAAGTAGAGGATTCGAATGTGTTCGGAACTTGATGTTAAAACGATTTCATATGCATCGTAGAAAGGGAAAAATGGATGCGTTTGAGATACAAGATCGACAATAAAGAGTTCAAAATCATTTGTAAGCGACAAATCAATGAAACATTAAACATTGAAGCTATTTATTTTCCAGCGATAGTTTACACCACGGACGGCCAACCCAAATGATCTTTCGGCCCACTTTGGAAATGCATTCGAATTAAGTTTTAAACGGTCATGAATACGAATATCATGAGTTAAAAAAATGAATAACATTTAGTGTCATTTTATTACGCTAAATCAAACGATAAAAAATCGAATTAAAAATTATTCGAAGTAAATTCGAATTAAAAAATATTAAACAATTCATGAAAACGAAAATCAGTTCAAAAAGAATTAATCAATTCATTTGAATTTTATTATTCTAAATCAGGGATGACCAACCCAAATGATCTTGCGGGCCACTTTGGAAATGCATCCTAACTCCGCGAGCCGCATATAAAATTATACATCCCCATATTAGATTTAGACCCACTACAGACCTTTTGTGGAGTGAAAAATTGAAACACAACGAGTCATTATTATTGTGTTTACTATTATTTTTGCATGTAAACATAGATAATAAAATAATAATTATACTGAACGCACATTGTAAAGAAATGTGTAACACTAAAAATGAAATATAAAAAATATATAAATATAAAAGAAATAAAAAAAAAATTATATCATTAAAACATATTTATTTTACTAGTGCGATATTATTTAATATAACCAATTATTACAATCATATAATCCAGTTTTACTTATTTATTTATTTTTTTGCCAACAGCAATTCATTATTAGACAATAAGATATTTACTCTTTTGTCTAAACTTCTGAATAAATATCTAAATAATAATGTTTCCTTTTCTTCATACACAAAAGAAAAAGTACTGAATATATAAAACCAACTATTACAACTCTATATCCCCTTTTTATTATACACTCCGAACTCTGTTTTTTTTCCTTTTACCCCTCTATTCAACCACTTCATAATACTCCACAGAAATACATCCAAAGACAGTCTCACCCACAATACCGTGGATACAAAAAAGGGAAAATGCCTTACCGGATCTACTTATCTCTCTTCCAAATCTGTGACGCCCGACATTCTCCGCCCGGACTTTCAGGGAGTATCTGTCCCTTTTTTCCCTATCCAGGCTGGCGGTCACAGTGAGGCGCCCGGTGTCGGCTTCCATCACAAAGAGACCTGCGAGGAAAAGAAACTGTGAGGAAGGGAAAACATATTGAAAGGGATTTTCTTTTTCTTTTCATGCGCAAGGATTTTGAATTTCGTTTCAATATGTATTTGGCGTCGATTTCATACCTTTTCGAGATTACCAATAAGGTAAGGTGGAGTGTTTTATTTGGTATATATTATAGTGATATTTTTTGTAGAATAAATGTGATATGGGGTGAATGCATAGAACAAATAAGTGAAATGTATAGTGATTGATATAGAATAAATAAGGAATGAATCACGAAATTTCAAATTTTTATTTGAAACATTTATAAGAAAATATTTAAATAAGATAGGGATATTTAAATAAGATTTTTTATGGCAAAAAAAAGTTTTTAAGGTAACTGGTAAAAAAGGTCTGTAATATTTCATGCAAAACTAAAGTGCCTTTTTTTATAAGCATATTGTACAATAGTTACAATAACAATATATAAATAGTTCAAAAGTAAATGAGAATTAATGAGAAAAATAAAAAACATATACAAAAGTAATTGTATAATAACTTTAAAATTCTATAAATTTAATTCGTCTAATTTGATGAATTTTTATTTAGTTCTAATACAATATTAGAATCAAACTAAATATTATATTGGCATATTGTAATTCCTTATTTTAATTATGAAATATAGCATATGTTTCTTCAATGTTAAATATTTGGTGCGGTGTTTTATAAATATAGTTATCAGTAAAAATAAAATACATATACAAAATACTTGATTGTTTTTATTTACGTGAAATGATTTTGACCGTTAATTGAAGGAACATTTCAAATTTCATAACTTGAAAACAATTAAAGAAATACTATTTAACAATTAAACAACACTATTAAATATTATATTGGCATATTATAATTCCTAACTTTAATTTTAGAAAATTATGATATATAAACAAATGTTTGTGCAATATTAAATATTTTATAGGGTGTTTTATAAATGCAGTTATCAATAAAAATAAAATGCATATACAAAAAACTCGATTGATTGTTTTTTTTACCTGAAAGGTTTTGGCCATTAATTGAAGTAATATTTAAAATCTAATAAGGACAATTAAATAATATATAAAATTACTATTAATATATTATTAAAATATCGATTTGAAAGTTTAAATTTAAATAGAGAAAATACATAAAGTATAAATACAACAAATTTAGACATTTATCTCTCTCTCCACGTTTTATTGAATTATGAAAGGTCCGTCATGAAAAGGTTACGAAAACATTCATTCGAGTGAATTAATCTAGTCTAAAAAGAACGGAATAATAGTAAAAATGTCTTTTTTTTTCAACTTCATTTCGAGCTCTTAAATCGATTTCAGCAACAAAGAAGAAGAGTCATCCACTTTTTTTTAATGGTGGTCTAGTTAAGTTTTAGAAAGAAGATATGAGGATACTTGAAAAACTCATTTATTTGTCTGTAATAGTAAAGACATTTGCGGTTAAATGAAATAGTTTCTTTTCTAGTATGAAATAGGAAGGGATTATATCCTTTTAAAACTTATATTTAAAATATTTTAGTTCATTTATTTTATTGTGTCTAACATCAATCCTTTATAATTGATTTAAAAATAAAACACAATATTTTTATGTTTTATTATAAAACTAATAATTGCAAAGGAACAATTTTGGTGTGTATATAATAACACCAGTTTTGCTCTACAAACATCAAATACCGTGATATTTAGTTTGCATTGTGTCTATTTATTAAATGCATTCACTAGACCACATAACATTAAAAAGACCTCTCACTGATCTATACATAAGATGTTCGCTTTGACCCATATGCAAGGTATAACTTTCAAAGCACGCGGCTTTCCGCCGTTGAATCCGAACTGGTTCGCAATTCTTCAAATATTGCTATACTTATTAATTAATAAACTTTGTAAAAACGCATATGCTTTGAAACGTATGCCTTGTCAATTAGCCATCACTCAACTTATATTCTTACCATTCTACTTATATAATATATTAATATTACTAATTAGAATTACAAGTTAATTTTATTCTTATTGGCATAAATTTTGTTTACGTTCACAGATAAGAATTTTAATTTTAAATAAAGGATTTCCATTGATTGAATGCTGTATTTCTAAATAAAAAAATATCATCAATCAAAAATATACTGGAATATATACTATATTTATAAACCATATAATTTTTAATTCATTTATTTTGTAATCATGTTATTATAAGTATATATATATCAGATTATTTACCATTGTAATCATGTCCGACGATGCTGTAAAGTACGGGCTTGTGTGCTATTTCATCTGTGGCATTGAGGTCAAGAACCACCAAGGGTGCGAGTCGGTTTTCAAAGACGGTCACTTCGTATAGACGGCTAGGGAATAATCGTACACCATGACCGGTTCCAACTATGATGTTTACCTAGAATTAAAATAAAGTAACGGTAATTAATAAACATTATATGTATTATATATTTTTCTTATAGAATTTGGCACGAAATTGGAAAGAAATTTAAGAAAGTTATAATTAAATTAAAAAGAAATTTATTCGTATTAAATATCAAATACCAAGGCTCTAGTTTCCAACTATGTTTTTAATCATTTTATAAAATTAAAAAAATATATATTATTTAATCATTAAAATAATTAATTTAATCATTTAAAATTTTTATTTTAATCATTTTAATTTGAAGTGAAGATACTTGAAGAAGGGGGAAACTGTATGGCATCAGAAAAACGTTTCACCGATTTTTCCCATCCAATTTGGTATAACTTTGCTGTGGTGGATGGGCTTTTCACTAACAATGTCGTAATTGTTGAATGATTTGGAAGTCATTTTTTTCGTCAAAAAAACCGAAACAATAAAGCACTTCGAACACTGTGCAAGTCATGCCAAATACGTTGTACACTTTGGAACTTTTTTGTGGTGCCACACCGTTTCCCCTTCTTCAAGTATCTTCAGTTCAAATTTGAACTCATTGTAACGAGTGGTTCTTTTTTTTTTTTCAGCATTTTGAAAGTGGGACTTTAATTATAATCACCCTGTATACAGGCAGACATGATAAAATTGTATTAACTATGCATTTCTCAAATATGTAAAATCGTGCAAAGTGCGATGAAAAAATGAATTCAATTTCAACACATTATTCATTGATATTTTTTTTTCCTTTCCGTTTTATCAAATATGACATATCGGATTGTATTCCAAAGCGCAATACATTTTGTTAAAATTTGAATGCTACTAAAAATAGAAAAGCTGCTACTATTTCAATGTGTAATTAGATGGGAAAAAATGTATTCCGGCAAATTTGACAGTATCGAATTCTGCATCTGAATTAGATTTTCGAAAAATAAAAAGAAAGAATAATTCCAATCATTTCAAAATTTCGTTCTTTTTCTTATCCCCCCCCCCCCTCATATATTGAAAAAGGTGTCAGTACTAAAAACTCAGCAGTACCAGAGACAGATGATAAAATATTTCAAAGTATTTTTGTATTATTTTCACCTTATTCTCATAAAGTTTTATTATTATTATTTCTTGAATGAAAAAATTAAAACTTTATTTCGTTCAGTTTTCCTAAAACCATCGGGCTAAAAAAAGTAATAAAAAAAATTTTTCACATTCGAAAATGTAACATTTTTTATATCGAATTGAATATATTTTTGTTCTTTGATAGTTTTAGTTATAAGACGGGGGAAATGTAACTCTATATTAAAATTTAATTTATACGTCAGTAAATCTTACAAATTGAAGGAAACCTTTTTCTCTTTTTCAAAATGTCAAATTTGTGAAAACCAATTTGAACAAAATTTATAAAGAGTGAAACTTGAATAATTCCATTGTAAGAAATGAAACGAAAGCTTTTATTTTAAAAGCGAAATTTTTTTCCCGTCTTTTAATTTTGCGAAATATATATTCAAAACCAAATTTATGATATTTCATAATATCTATCTTTGGTACATCAAAGTTTATGAAATCGCAAAAGTAATTTGATGCCTCTTGCGTCATGGAGATCAATCATTCCTAAAGGATTAAAAATAAGATTAATTATTTCTCTCCTATATTGAATCGAGAATTAACCACTGACATTCCTGACCTTATTAACTTTCAGTCTTGAATTATATGGCTAATAGAACTGCTTTGATTTTAATTTATAAGTAATAATGATTTGAACAAAAATAAGTTTAACTTTTTATACTGGAAACAATAGTCACGAATCTGTAAAATAGGAAGTCATGAAAATAATTATTTTTTAATTAAATTAATAATAGCCTTTTAAAAAAAAGTTCTGCAATTATATCGTATTAAATAGTTTATTTTAAATTCTAGCCCGACTCATGGCTCAGTGGTAACGTGCGCCGCTGGTGAACATTAGGACTACTACTACTACTACTACACCACACCACATCACTGTGCCTAGAGTTGAGTTGCCCTTTTACAGTTTAGGAATGATATGGGTGAGAAGTTTGATTGACCTATGTGACGGAGACCGGGACCTGCGGCTTAAAGTGGATTCCGAACCACTATAAATATCCATGGTGCCTGATATTCAATCCGCTCTCGGGTTTGTTGTAGACATTGTTTCAAAAATGAGGAGATTCAATGGCGTTCGTGATGTTCAGCATCTTACCACCTTAGTCAGAGTACCTGGTGTCAGTTTTCAGGGTTTTTTTCCCATATGATACTCAAATGCACCTAAAAAGTCTTCCCGGAAGGCATTGCCCTCCTTCTTCAGCGACACGGAGCCAAGTCAGACTATTACCTCAAGTCAGAGCCGCCTCACAACAGAAGCTGCCCCCTTTTTCTCTATCCTTGAGCAAACAACTCATGGGGTATCCGTCCAGCATTGCCGGACACTGAGGATGAATCGCAACAACATTTTTAATTCTGGTTGTACAAAAAAATTTTGCCTCATTAACTAAAGTGGTATATTTTATCCAGCATTTATTACTACGTGCTTTTTTTATAGAATTTTTAGAAATAATTCATTTCTTTTGTATTGTTGCCTCATGGATAAATAGTTCCACGTGCATAGTCAAAAAAATTATCTAAGTGGAAACCAACGCACATAATTTACACATCCTATCTGCGTGGGCGTGGGCTGACTGGAGGGAGAAAGAAATGTAACACCAGCAGTGTGCGTTTGGTTTTCGAATAAAGCAGATGTGTCTTTACAGTCCACTTTTGCGTTATGTGTTTTTATTCCTAGACCATAACATATATGACATAGGATTTTCCATTTCAGATAATTCAAATTACTTCAGCAAGATTTTTATATAGTTTTGCAAACTTTTTTTCCCTGTACTTTGAAGCAGTTTGGCATATTGTGTGCCGAAACGGTATCAAATATTCTGATGATTTTATTCAAGAGCCTTTTGGACCGACTTACTTCTGCCGTGTCTGATTTCGGCGGATCGCTGTCGACCGAGGCTTCCACCAGCAGCCTGTAGTGGCTTTGCTGGACGCTGTCCAAGGCTTTCACCAGACGGATGTCACCAGTGCTCATGTCAACGTCAAAAGCGTCGATTTCGTCCGAATCTGCAAGAACAAGCAAATTTGTGGTTAAAATCGATTGAAGAATATATAAATTAATGGATAGATTGACAAATGGCTGTATGTTTCAGCATAACTTAAAAACTACACTCATGTCCATAAATTAAGGATAATGAAGTTCAGGCAAAGAAAGAGACAGAAGCAAAACAAATTTGACTTATTTGTAAAGTCTATTTATTATACAAAAGGTAAAGAGCAAAAAAGATGCTATATGTTTGACATAATTAATAAAAATTGCGATTTTTACTCCCTGGAGCAAATTTAAAAAAAGAACCTATTTACAAAAAACAGTATAACATGGTTAGTATGATGGTTAATATGGACGGACGATGCAATACAGGCCTTACAACGCCTAGGCATGCTGAGTATCAAATTATCAATCTGATCTTGGGGAATATTACATCACTCATCAAGCAATGCCCTCCGAAGTTCCGGTTGACAGGTGGGAGGGGGTTCACGGGCTGCAATTCGTCGGCCAAGCATATCCCACACATGCTCTATTAGATTCAAGTCCGGTGAGTATGCTGGCCAATCCATACGGGTGATATCCTCCAATTGAAGGCATTCGTCTACAATGTTTGCACGGTGTGGACGGGCGTTGTCATCCATGAAATTCAACACCCATGGCGCCCCGAAACAAACGTACATGTTGTTCCAGAATGACATCCCGATAGATGTAGCCTGTCATCGTTACACTCTGAACATGCAGGTCAGTTCTGGAACCAAGAATAATTCCTCCCCAAACGAGCCCTCCTGCACCACCGTAACGGTGTCGTTCAATGGTGTTCTCTTGGTACCTGGTCCACAGTAACTGGTCGTACCTGGCGCTCTCCATATGAAAGTCCGGCGAGAATCAGACTGCAAACTAAACCTGGACTCGTCGGAAAACATCACACAAGACCACTGTTGCGGTGTCCACAATGCATGCTCTCTACTCCAGGTTAATCGCAGGCGACAGTTAGTTGCGGAAAGTAGAACACATCTGACAGACCTACGAGCATATAGACCAATGTGCCCTAAGCGTATGTACACGGTCTGCCTTGAAACTGCCGTACCGGTAGCTGAAGACAGCTGACGAGACAGGTCTGATGCTGTGCTCCGTCTGTTTCTTTTGGCAGTAACTGCTAAATACCGGTCCTCATTCGGCGTTGTAACTCGGGGGCGACCTGTGCTGTAGCATCTGCTCACATTACCATCATCTTGGAATCGTTGCTAAAGCCTGGAGATGACACTCTGGGCGATTCCAAGTTCCTCGTATACTTCCAGCTGGGTACGTCCACATTCCAGTCGTACGATAATTCTACCACGTAAAAAATCATCCAAATGCTTCCTTTGTGTCATAACTATGCGGTTATTGCACTGAAAGGCTTTTAAAGCGGTTGTGAACAATTTTACTTCTTTGCCACCATTCCTTATATGCCCCTCTCTTACACTCTCGTCATTGTGACGTACTATCTGCGCCATCTGGTGGTTTCCTGTAATTTGCATATTCTTCTTCAAGATGTGTGTGATAATGCTACAGGTGAAATTTTTATTTTAGAGTTCAATTTCTGTGTGATTCTGAATTATCCTTAATTTATGAACATGAGTGTATAACACAGGCGTATTCAACCCAAAAGATCTTCCGGGCCACTTTGGAAATGCATCCTAATTCCGCGGCCTCATATTAAATTATATATCTCCATATTAGATTGAGATCCACTATAGGCATTTTTTTGGAGTGGAAAATTGAAAAAGAATGAGTTATTATTTTTGTGTGTACTATTGTTATTTCATGTAAACATAGATGATGTAATAATAATGATACTAAACACACATTGTAACGAAATATATAACACTAAAAATGAAATATAAAGAATATATAAATATAAACGAAATAAAAAAATAAAATCATTAAAAAATATTTATCTTAGTAATGCGATATTTGTTTCTTTCACTTCATGAGTTCGCAGAATATAATTTAATTATTCTGCTAACTCATAACTGTGAACTCATAAATGAAACAGGCAATATCTGTCCTATGTTCGCAAGAATATTATTTTAAAAGTTAGCTTTAATAAAAGTTAGTTTTTTTAAAAGTTAGTTATTTAGTTTTTTTTAAAGAAATTAAACTCAAGTATATGTTGAAATATGTCATTTCCGTTAATCTTTAGTATTAATATGATGAAAATATGAAACGTTTATAAATAAAATGTAATTTAAGAGTGATATTTTAATAAAAAATAAATATTTGTATAAATATTTATGCAAGTGTATAACTATTTGTATAAGACCAGTCCTTTTATTAACTAAATAAAAATATTATTAAGTAACTTATAAAAAAATTTACGAGTTTTAAAATCATAAGATATAAAAAAATATACTTTATAGTTACTATATTTAAGTTTGGAAATCTTTTTTTACTTATTTTATTTATTTTTTTAAAATTGTGACAGCAAAGATATGAGAGTTTTTCTATCTAATTAATATTTCAAAAACATTTAAAAAAATAAGCATCAATAATTTTCGACAAATATTTAAAAATACTGTTTTAATTCCATTTTAAAACTATCTTTTAAATAGCAGTTTCTACGCATAAAAATTGTTTATATCTAAATAAAATAATAATAAAAATACTTGATATTTAATTACTCATATCCATATTCACAAAAATAGTTTTTAATTTCAATTCCTATTTTTCTGTAACAAATTATAAAAGATAACATTAAATGGAATTTTTTTTTGATTATGAATAATTTTTCCCATTAAAATAATTGAAAACAAAAAAATGAATCTTTCTAATCAATTGATGTGAAAAATCATAAATAAAAATATATTCCACATTAAAATATCTATCAAAGTTTTCAATTCATGGAAAATACTTCATTTGAATGTAAACAGCATTACATTAAATAAACAGAAACTTTGAATTCATAAACAAACATCCGCAAAAATAAATATCGCCAATTACGAAATACTAAACAAAATAATTCAAAGTTTTTAAATTGCCTTTTAAATAAACATTTCCATAATCTTTATTATTTGTCAAATATTTTCTTTTAATTTATCATAGTTCAACGAAAAAATTAAGCTATTAAGAAATTAAAAAAATTTGCATGAGCGTGACATATCAAAAGACGGAAAATTCATAACTCACTCAATAAAGCATATTTGAAATCTCCCTTTCCGGCATCCAGTTTGAAGACCGTATCGCCCGGTTGGCGACTTTCTGCGACTTCTAGAGTGTAAACTGCTTTCGAAAATTCCGGCACAGCATCGTTGGTATCGGCGATGGTCACCCACAATTTGGCGGTGGAACTCAGACTTGGCGTTCCTTGATCGTAGGCGATGACTGTCATGTTATAGAAGGCTTGTTTTTCATAGTCCAGAGTTGATAATGTCCATACAGTACCATCTTTAAAGATAAAAGTAAAACTTAATTATTGTTCTTAAATAATTACAGTTAGTTACAGTATATTGATAGTTATATTCATAGCTAGTTTATAAACAAAGTCACATTTTTTCGGCAAAAAAACACATCTATTAGTTGCAAAGTAATAGGAAAATTAAGCTTTATTTTAAAAATAATTAACCCTAGTAACAAATGTCATTGCGGCCTGATGGCTGAGTGACTAGAGCTCTGTCAGGTTTCGGGTTCGAGTCTCGACCATGGATGATTTGTAGTAGTTCTGAATCCACTTTAAACCGTAGTTCCCGGTATAAAATGGCTGTTGGTCGTAGGACTGCAAACTCTACCCCATAAAAAGAAACCAACTTCTGTTTAGAAATCAGCCAGTAAGCAGAAGGCCTTAGCCCACCATGGGGGTCGTTGTGGCAATGAAGATTTGGTTTAGTTTGTCACTCTACGGTCATTTTTTGCACGCTTTAGGCAAATTAGACCAGGACCTACAGTTTAACGTGGATTCCGAACCACTCACAAACATCCATGCCACCGGCAGGATTCGAACCTGAAACTTGTGGTAGCAAAGACGAGAGCGACAGCCAATTGGCCACCAGGCAGCCGCCAATGAAGAAGAAGACTAATGTTATTACTATCACCAATACAAGTTTGTTAAAAAAAAGTAAAATTTAATTATTGTTTTATATTCATGAACGAAGTCACATTTTTTTTCAATCTCAGCCTTATATATAAGGTTCAAGATGAGAAAAAAGGTAAAAAATAATAATAATAGTAAAAATAAAAATTAAAAGAATAAACTATCATAAAAGTTTAAAATGCAAAAAAAAAAAAAAAAAAAAAGAAGAAGAAATTCATTCAATCTAAAAAAATTTAATTCAGAAGTTTAGATCAAATTGTATAGAATTGCATTAGAACTACAAGATAAAAAATTAAATAACATTAAAAAAAACTTACCTTTACTATCAATGTAGAATTTATTATTGTGTCCAACACCTAGTTTGTAGAAAACAAGTCCGTTGTTACCAGAATCAGAGTCATAAGCAGTGATTTGGGTTACCTGAGGAAAAAAATACCAGAAAATTTCCTTTACTTCCAGTTTAAAAATCGCAGTATTTATAAGTAATAAAATTTCATGAAATTCTTTAGCAAAATAGTTCCAATGATTTGGTGAATGCTATATGTTTTGATGCTCTTAACCAGAGGTGGCCAACCTAATTGATCTTGAGGGCCACTTTGGAAATGCATCCTAACTCCGGAGGGGCCCATGTAAAATTATGTATCCCCCTATTAGATTTAGACCCACTATAGACATTTTTTGAAGTGAAAAATTGAAACATAATGAGTTATTATTATTGCGTTTACTATTATTCTTACATTGAAACATAGATAGTATAATAATAATGATACTAAACGCACATTGTAGAGGAATATATAACACTCAAAAATGAAATATAAAAAATATATAAGTATTAACGAAATAAAAAAAATGAAATCATTAAAAAATATTTATTTTATGAGTGCGATAATTGCTTCCACACTCTTTCACTTAGTTTTTGCACATCGATCTCAATGTGGGTATTTGCACATCGTAATATGTATCGCACATGGCTAAATATATTTCCACTTGGGATGAGAGATTATAAAGTAATCATTTCTCAGCGGGAGCTCAGGTTACGTTGTACTTCCTCACGGGTAAATCTCGAGGCCGGCTAATCATTTCTCCTGAACACCACAGGGTGCGCTGTTACCAGTGTGTAGGAGGGAGAACGGTTACAATACATTTAAATGAGAATTTGCGGATAAATAATTAAATGAATATAAAACTTTTATACAAAAACTATCCTATGCTTTGTATAGATATATAAACAAAAGCAACTATGCACATTTGATGTAATGCATTTAGTAAAATAATAAAAAGTAACAGTCTTACATGAGTTAAAAGTGGACTTATGATTCTGATGCAGGAACTAATGTTATTTTTAAACTTAAAACAAGGTTTTTTTTTATAACAGAATAAACTTTAGTAAGGAGAAAAAAAATTATATTTCCTTTCAAATAAATCAGAAATGTGAAGATAATTGAAAGAAGGTCTTTTTTATAGATGGATCAGAAGTTGGCACATAACAAAGTGATGAAGAATGCCTCGCATAAGTCAATAAATCGTCTTCGAGTCGTTCGGAATTTCTTCCTATTACTCCGATAAAAACGCCTCCGATTGTGCGTAAAAATGCAAATATTTATTCTTTACTTCAGATGCGACGCAGTCATTTAAGGAATTTGATTAAAATGTGTTCGAATAAGTTTTGGCGCGAAAGTGTTCTTCCGGCAATAATTTAATGACTGATTTTTCCCTTTTTATGATTGGAATTTCCTGAAAAAAAATTATCTATTAAAGAAGATGAATTCCTTCTTTTTTGTATGAAAATGAAATTGAAATTCACTTGCAAATAGTTGTTTTAGAATATGAATGGAATGTCACTTCTTTCTTCACACTAAACGAATATTCGAAAACGAAAGGAATTCGAAAATGAAAACGATTTGTAATTGGATTTAGAAAAGTTGTTTAGCCCAACAAGTTGGAAATTGCTGAAATTATATAACAAAATGTAAGTACTGTATTTCTGTTAAATCATTAAAATACAATATAATTTCTTACCGTTTAATTTTATTTATTATCAGGTCTTCATTATTTGGGATTTACAACAATTATTTTTTTAATAATCGACATGGTTAAAAAATATACAAATGTAATCTTTACTTCATATACCGTGTTATGTTTCAATGCAAAATTCAAAGCATACAAATCCTTTAAATCATTAAAGAATTTTAAGTGATTACTAAGAGCAAGGCCAACCCATGGCCAACCCACGGCCTACCTTGAATATTTTTGCGGCCCGTAAGATTTAAGGCCGAATGACTAGCGCTCTGGCTCTCGGTGCCACATGTTTCGGGTTCGAGTCCCATGGAATGGTTTGGCCACTGGAATTATGGAATGGGTCCCATGGAATGGTTTGGTACCATGTACTAGTTTGTATATTAAATCGTAGGTTCTGGTTTAATATAACTGTAGAGAGATGGGTATAGGGTTGACAATCCTACCCCGTAAAAAAACACGTCTCTTTTTTCGAAATCTACCTGAAATTTTTCGAAATTTTCGAATGGCCTTTCCCTACCATAGGGCTGTTACGCCAATGATAATGAAAAATGTTCAAGTTCAATTATCTATTGTAGGTTAATAAATTGATTTAATTTTTTTTTTTAAATTTAATTGATTTAAGTTAATCTGCTGACTACTTTTGCTCAAATTTTAATAAAAGAAAATTTTTGCAAAATTAATTGATAATTAATTACATAATGAATTGGAGTTAAATATATTGATATTTTATATAATTCTTATACATATATATTACTTGATAATTTATTATTTAATTTTTTTATATAAATATTATTTAGATAGATAGAATGTTCAGAAAAAATATATGTGGGAGAAATAAATAATATTTTACATGTGTTCTGTTTTTTATATAGCATTTTATGTGTTGCTTTTAATTTATTTAAAAATGATATTTTATATATTGTAACCGTGCTTCCTCCTACACACTGGCAAGAGCCCTTGTGGCGTTCAAGAGAAAATGGTCAGTCGGCCTCTAAACTCTCATCCGAAAGGAAGTACAAAGCAACCTGCCCTTCTGCTATGATACGTTTAGTGGATTTACAGTCTATCCCATTGAGAGGAAATATATTCAAGCGCAACCCTGTGCATTAGGTTGCCTACAGACTTTCACCCGAGGAAATATATACTGAGTATAGTGTTTTCGGCTATAGCGCTCTGGTTCGAATCCTGGTTCCGATGGCATGAATGTTTGCTAATGGTTAGGAAACCCCTTTAAACTGTAGGTCCCGGTCTGTTTAGGTCATCACAAGATGACCATAGAGTGACAAACCAAACCAAACCTACACACAGACAAAAGCGCCCCCCGTGGCGTTCAGCAGAAATGGTCAGATGACCAGGAGACTCTGACTAGGTGAGAAAGTATATTTCGCGCATCCTGTGCGTAGCCGAGCTTCGAGTTTTCGGCTTAGAAGTGGAGTCCTTCCACGAATTATCTTTCTTTAAATGTGTTAAATATTGTATGTCTGTAATTGTATGTGTGGGGTGTTGTGAGAGTGTAAGTAAAGCTGCGAGTTCTACAACCTGTACCTCAAGTATCTCAACCGAACCGCCCCCACTTATAATCTGGTTGCTCAACCTACACACTAAAATATTTTTTTTTTCCATTACATTAAACATAAAGAACTGACCTTTTGCCCTGGATCCAAATTTTCCTGCACATGTGCCAGGTACGGATCTGTGTAAAATCGAGGAGGTTCATCATTGACGTCAATCACTTCCACGATGACGTCAGCTGTTGAGTTGAGTTGCGGTTCACCAAAATCGGTTGCCTTCATTAAAAAATACACGTCATCAAATACTGATAACATAAGAAAATTATATAAAAAGATGATTCATTTCTTAGCTAAAAATATACTCACGAGTACTTGGTACTTGAAAGAACTCTTCGATTCTCTGTCGATAATTCCTTGAGCAAATAATTCCCCGGTCTTGCTATCCACAGTAAAGGGGAATTCTGGAAATAAAGAAAACAAATTCCAATAAGGACAAAAATTTCATCGAAATTGGTAAAAGGATTAGTGATTAATATACCAATCAAGCAATAAGCCAAAGTTGAGACTTAGTTCTCTATCAACACCACATAATATATATATATTATGTGGTGTTATATATTATGTGTTATATATATATTATGTGGTGTTATATATATATATATATATATATGTGTGTGTGTGTGTTCTCTAATAAATAAGAGAGGGGTTGTCTTTTATATGTAAGCTGTCCTTAATATAAGAATATTGAATTTTTTTGGTTGTTATTTATAGCGAAAAACATATAAATTATTGTTTTGTATAAATACACGTACGCGTAATAAAATTATGGAACTAATATGAATTCGTAGCTGATCAAATTACTTTAATATCAAATTAATTTTTACCTAAAAGGAAACAGCTTACATTAATTGAAATTTCAAAAATAAATCTAACAGAAAATTATTTATTATTCATTGATTACAATTAACCTGCATGGTTGCATGTTTTGCAATTCCACTCTGTATTGTCCGTTATTTCGGATAAAAGCCTTCAGCTCAAGGTACTACACCCTTCCATTGACATAAAAAAATGTAAACTTTCATTCCGAATTTTAAAAAAAAAAGACCGGCTTTGGGTGATTTTTAATTCAAATACCCTAAAAAAACCTTTTAAGTCTAAAGTCATCGAAATAAATGCGGAACTACCATTTCTTACATAAAAACACAACTCTAAGAAGCATCTCAAGTGTGATTTTAAAAGAAGCAAAAACACTTCACTTATTCACTTGGACTGAATCATTAAATATGATGATACATTCAATACAGAAAACAAACTAAATTGTTTGACACAGTGAAAAGCAAAACAATTTTTTTTTTATCGTATTGGTGCAATATTCAATGTGACTTTCATTTTTAAACATAATTCTTTTTTTTTTTTTTTTTACGTTGGAAAAACAGCAATATTTTTTTTTATCAATGAACACTGATAGTAAGGGTGTAATTAACTATAAATGCATCATTTTTTTCATTCTTTCTTTCCAATGAATGAACCAGTTTTGGCAGTTCCATCTTTAATTTAGGATTAGAAGGGGGGAAAAATAATAAATAAAAGTACGTTTACGAAAGTAAATTACTTTTCTACGCTTTACGTATTTTTTAATCTAACTAAGAATTTTCGTATTTTTTATAATTTATTGGATGCTTTTAATAATAAAAGCTATTTTTTTTTCTTTCTGTTTTGAATAGATTATTTAAAATATGAATTAAGCTCTGAAGATTTAAAACTTTTTTTTATCAATTTAATCGTTATTCTTATAATATTTGACAATCCCAAATAGCATTATCTGTCAGGGATTAGTGTTTTTTATAATAATATAATTGTGACAGTTATTTATAGTTTATTGTAATTTTTTTTTTAATATATAAATATTTCTAGTAATTATTCAGGTACAAAATATACCTTTTGATTACTTTGGATTTTAAAGCAGAAATCATTAATAATGCAATCAATATTTATTTAATTCTGATCAAATTATATCATTGGCGCCGGATGGCTGAGTGACTCTAGCCACTTTGACGCTCGGCGCCACAGGTTTCGGGTTCGAGTCCCGGTGATGCCGTGTATATCTGTATTAGTTTGTAATCCACTTTAAAACGTAGGTCCCGATCTAATATTGTTGTTGTTGTTGTCATATATTGATATGAAAGTTGACAACCCTACCCTTTAAAAGGCAAAAAACGTCTCCTATTTAGAAATCCGCCAGTAGGCAGACGACTTGGCCCATCATGGGGCTGTTGCATCAATGAAAAAGGAGAAATTTCATCATTAAAAATCTACGCTGTTTTGTTCTACACATAGAATGAGCAATCTATATTTATGCACAACTACATTTCTTCTTCTTCATTATCGCGCGACCTGGTGGCCAAGTGGCTAGCGATCTGGCCTTTGGTATTCCAGTTTTCAGATTCGAATCCTGGCGGTGGCATGGATGTTTGTTAATACTTCGCAATCCACTTTAAACTGTAGGTCGCAGTCTGTTTAGACCTCGTGTGTACAAGACGACCGTAGAGCGACAAACCAAACCAATCTTCATTGGCACAACAGCCCCATGGTGGGCCAAGGCCATCAGCCTACTATTAGATTTCGTGACAGATGTTTTTTTCTTCATTTCACGAGGTAGGCTTGTCTGCTCTACAATCATATTAGACCAGTGCCTACTGTTTAAGGCGGATTCCGAAATACTGCAAACATCCATGATATCGTCAGGACTCGGTCCCTATAGTACAGAGGATCAGAAAACCACCATTAAAGCTACAATTTTCAATGAACTTACGCTATTTATCTGGTTTTAATAATAATAATAATAAAAAGGAAAACACTCACTCTGTTCGAATGTGGTCGTCACAAGCGAGTACTCGATCATTCCGTTGTTGCCGGTGTCTTCGTCCACAGCCTTGAGTACTCCGAGAGACCTCTTGGCGTGGCTGTAGTTGCCCTCCTTCACCCTGAAGGTGTACTCGTACCTGGAGAAGGTGGGCTTGTGGTCGTTCACGTCCACCACCGTGATGTTCACCACCGTCGAGGCGGCCAGCCCCTTGCCATCGGCGGCGGACACGTTCAGCAGGTACACGGTTCCGGGTCTCAGTGTGGACACCACGTATATCTCACCTGCGAGAATCAGAATGCAAAACTATAATCTATGATATGTGATTTAATAAATTTTAAGATATTTTTCATTTGGAAAATAAATAGAAATCGAAACAAGCAAACGGGCGAATACCCATATTCACTTCAAATTCTCATAGAGGAATTAAAGACTTCATAATATTAAATGATCATATTATCAGATGATATACGCCACATAATGTATAACATAATCTATCCATAATGTATTCCGTATAATCTATTTCATCCCAATGTATAGTATAATCCATCCATAATGTCTTCCATATAGTGTATTTCCTCATAATGTATAGCATAATCCATCCATAATGCATTCCATCCATAATGTATTCCACATAATGATATGATCCACATAATGTATTCCATCCTATTCAATAAGAATTCTGTTATAAAGGAACATGATTCGTATTGAATATGATGCAGACTTAGGAACATGTAGGTGCATTAGAATAAAAACAGAGATTAGGATGCAGTTTATTAAAAAAGCAAAAATTTAAATTACTATGAAAAATATTTTCCAATGTTTCCTATATTGTTGCAGACTGGAATATCAGATCCTTTTGTTAATAACACGCTACTCTGCAAGCAGGATCCCTATCCATGCCATTTTTTCCGCTATCTCTACGATATGTATTGCCAAAAACATATCCTATTTTAAAATTGTGTTATCAAAGTGTAGTTGTCGTTTCTTATCCCACATGGTAGACAACAACATCTAGAACAAGTCCATGAACCCGTGTGGTCTCGTGGAATGAGGGGTGCAGTTTCTGTTGTGATGGACGACTATAGGTAAAAGTCTGGCTTGACTCCGTGACGCTGAAGAAGGACGGTAGTGCATTCCAGGGGAACCTTTAGGGGGAACTGAAAACTCCCTCCTGGTAGTCCGACTCACGAGGCAAGATGCTCAACATCCCAAAAGCCTTCGAGTGTCCTCGTTTTTTGAAACAGTGCCTACGATAAAACCGTCAGCGGTTTGAACCTCCGTCCTAATGCTCAACAGCGGCGCACATTACCATTGCGCCACGAGTCGGGCTGCTATCAAAGTAATTGTGTTTGTTACTAACATCAAAATTACATTACATTACATACATTACATCAAAATGTGTAAGCCTGTTTGGATAATAATACATATTTGTGAACAAACATTTTTAAGCATGTATATAAAAAAAGTCAATAAAAATCATTTGAACAATTATTTTGGCCTTTATTCACTGCAAGAATCAAATATTTAAATATTTAAATAATGTAATATCATGTATTGAATTCTTCATTGGCTTTGCTTATTATATTATTTTATTTTTAATATATGTAAATAAAAGAAATTATATAAATATATATAGATAATTTTTCAAAGATTTTATATTTTTTGAGCTACTCATATCCAAGTTACAAAGACTACATGCAGTTCAAGAACTTCACATCTTGGACTAATACATAAGAAATACTAATTAATCCACGGGTTGACTCACCTGTTGCCCTGTCTATTCTGACGTCTCCCTTGTCACCTGCAGTGATGATGTACTCCACTTTGGAGTTGGGTCCCTTGGCATCGGCGTCCAGGGCATTGACCTCGGCAATTTTGGATCCCGGCCTTGCGGTCTCCGGCAGCATCACCCTCAGGGGACCGTGCTGGAAGACGGGGGCGTTGTCGTTCTCGTCCGCGATGTTGATGGTCAGGTAGGTGGAGGAGCTCAGGTTGCCCATGTCGGTGGCCGTCACCTGGGGGGGAGACACGTGCAGAAGTGTTTTACTGAATGGCATTATGATGATGAAGGAAAAAGCCGTCTCTTAAGTTAATTTAATTATAACTTTGAACTTTATTTAATTATCCGGGGTGACGATGTTCATTGAAAAATATAAAAATAAAATTGAGTGTAGCGAGAATTTCATCACATTGAATGTATGGATTGATTTGGTTTTTCGCTATACAGTCATTTTGCGCACACTAGCCAATTGGCTGACATTGAATGTAGTGTGGGAGCAAAGTGTGTTTCTTTGTTATTTTCCTTGAATTCTATTTTATTGCTCTCAAAAGTTTTAGTTGGCTTTATGTTTTTATTTTATTTATTGTGTTTATTATTCTTTTTCATTATATTTCTTAGGCTTATTTCAGTAATTGTAACTGTGCTTCTTCCTATATATTGACAAGAGCACCACCTTTGGCGTTCACGAGAAATGATCAGTCTGCCTCGAAACTCTCACCTGAGAGGAAGTACAGTGCAACCAACTCTTCCGTTAGTTTATAGCCTCTCCTCCCAGATGAAATATATTTAACGCAAACCTTCGAATTAGTTGATCTACGACTTTCACCCGCAGAAGAACTATATATTGCGCGTACTTGAGCATCGGGTTTTCGCTTCGCTTCGGATTGGAAATGGAAGCCTTCCGCGAATCTGTAATTATCTATCTTTAAATGTGTTAAATATTTCATGTCTCTAATAGTATGCGTGTATCAATAAAGCTATGAGTTCTCAAATATGTATCTGAAATATCTCAACCCAATCACACCCAGTTACAATCGGGTCGCCCAACCTGCACACTACATAATATTTTTCATATAATCACTGAAGATTTATAAAATGTTACAATTGTGCATAAATACAACTAAGCTGTTTTTTAATTTTGATTATTTAAATTTGAAATGTAAATTATATACTAAAATTATTATAGGATAATATATTCGTAAATCTAAAAGAACATTAAAATTGTAAAGGAATGATTTGTTTAATTACAAATTATAGAATACCAAATGAACATTCCATACAATTATGCAGCAATTTTTCATCATTCCATTATGACATGTTAAAAAAAATGTCAAATGTTTTTTTTAACTATTTATTTCTCTATAAATAACTTAACCCATCAACCCAGAAAATATTTATAAAAGTGTAATGTTCCCATATAAGTATACTATCTCCTGAAACAATAAATAAAAAGAAAAACTTGACGAACGATTTCACTTAGCCATTATTGAAAAAATATAAGATCCCAAGGACATTTTTAAACAAGAAAATACTAGTAGTATCTCAATCAATTCATATAATGGCGCTATAATATATCATTTACTACAGTAAGAAGTAAATTTATATAGTTTATTGGAAAAAATTGACGAAAAGGAAGCTAATGTGTGCTCAGAAGATGAGTGGTAATAGAGGTGTCTTACTTGCAGGTCGTATCTCTCTTTGCGCTCTCTGTCCAGGGTGAGGATGGGGTCTGGGGAGTTGAAGATGACCTGTCCGCTTTCGAGGATCTTGAACAATTCGCTGCCGGCTCCACTCAGGGAATATCTCACGACGGAATTGTTGCCACTGTCATTGTCGACTGCAGAAATGGGAGGTTCCTTTTTCAAAAGAAAAAATATACATATATTAGCATACTCTGAAAATGCTATAAACATTTACCTTAAATAATTTTTTCTGTAATTATTATATTTTATATATCTATAGTTATAGTATTTAATTTTTATATTTCTGAAATTATTATATTTTATATATATATTGTTATAATATTTAATTTTTATATTTCTGTAATTATTTTTTCTATTAGATTTATTGATAAATAATAACAACAAAGTAAAATTCCAAAGAAAATCAACAATAGATTGTCATATTAAAACAAGTTGCTGGTTAAAAAAAAAGAAAATATATATTTTACAAAAAAAAAAGTATTAGATTCGGTTTTTTTAAGTAATATTTTTCGACTTAATGTAATATTATTAATTTATGATAATAACATTCAATATTAAACGTAAACTTTAATAAATAAACGGATAGTTCAAATTTCTTTTTATGTCTTCTTGGTCAACAACCCCATTTAAATATTTTTATGTAGGCTAACTAAGGAGATCATTTCCCATAAACGTTTTAGACAGCTAACCACTTCTTTTTTAAACCAATATAATTTTATAATAAACAATAATATCTTTTTTTAATCAAATCATATCATATTGAGAAATCAAATTGAAACTCTTTGTAATTTTACATCATTAGTTAAGAATATTTCAATATGGGATTATACAAACAAGCAATTTATTTTTGATAAACGTTGAAAATAACTTAACTGTATTTAAAAAAAGTCAAATTTATTTCAAATAACAGTTTTTTTTTTCAAAATTCAGTTACACTCAATTAATTAATAAAAAAAACTATGAACAGAGTTTCATCAAAATATTTAAAGTTTCATAATTCGTTGATTTATCTAGATAAGTGATGGCCAGCCCGCAGCCCGCCTTGAACATTTTTCCAACCCGTGAGATTTACCATACTTTTTCAAAATATATTTATTTTATAATGGCCAAAGTATTAAAAAGCAATGTATTGAAAAAGTACATTATTTGTGCATCCATATTCGTTTATATTTACATATTGCTTATTTTTCACTTTTAGTGTTGTATATTTCTTTACAATGTGTGTTTAGTATCATTATTATTATATTATCTATGTTTACATGTAAGAATATTAGTAAACACAATAATAATAACTCATTATGTTTAAATTTTTCACTAAAAAAAATTATAGTGTGTCTAAATCTAATAGGGGGATATATAATTTTATATGCGGCCCTCGGAGTTAGGATGCATTTCGAAAGGGGCCAGCAAGATTATTTGGGTTGGCTAAGCCTGATATAGATCTTCAAGGACCAAAAAATAATAATAAATAAATAAATAACTTCGTGGCAAATCCCATGAAAAAATATCTCTTGAAACTTTTAGACATTTCATCCAAACAATGTTCAGTCGAGGTAGATTTGATTTAACAAATTTAGACATCGACCTTTCCTTACATTTCATACTCAATTTACGAACTCGGGCGGTTTGATAAATTATTTTAAAAGTTCCCTAAGCCACTCCGTGACTGACAACTTCAAAACGTGCCTCTAACAAAAAAACAAAAAACAAAAAAAGTAATGTGGCTTTCAGTGAATCGAATATGGAATAAAATAAATAAAAAATTGCGGTGTTCGCTTCATCAGTATGGAGTTAACAGAAATAAAAGTAAGTAAAAAAAGTTGCAATGATTTTGTTTTTCTTTGGTTTGTTTTGGCTTTACCAATTGACAACTGTTTGGGAAATAGCTCAGGGCAGATACAGTTGTTGACAAGAAGTTGCGGATTCTGTCTCTGGAATTGAAGCTATTTGTCACTGATTCATGGCTGTTCTGGGATTACGTTGCAGTGAATGGAGGAAAAAAAAGAAAATACTCTATTTCTTTTTCTTTCTATTTATATTACATAAAGATTGCAAAAGAAGAAACCCTTCACAAAAATCATAAATATTTAAACACGTCATACCATTTATAGATCAACGATACAGTAATTCTAAATGTTTGATGTTCATTTATAACATAGTGGGCTTTTATTCTTTTTTTATCACGTTAAACTGAAACTCCTTTAATTTTTTTAAAAAATAGCATAGTAATAAAATATTAACTGGTTTATATTTTAGAATTCATTGGATTGAAAACTTTTTTATAAGATTCTATTTTTAAATGAATAATAATTTTCAATACAACCTGGTTTTTTAAATTATTCATAGTAATAAATTAATTTATTTATTAAAAGTAATTTATCAATTATTATGTATTTATGTTTCTAATAATCGTAATCATAATCATAATTATCTTAATTTTAATATCGTAATCGTAGCAGGCGTTTTATATATATATATATATATATATATATTTTAGAATTCATTCGATTTCGATTTTTTGTAGGATTTCATTTTTAAATGAATAATAATTTTCAATACAACTTGGTTTTTTTTTTAATTATACATAGTAATTAATTAATCTATTTATTTATTAAAAAAATGTATCCAGTGCTATGTAATTATTTATCTTTTTTTCTAATAATCGTAATTTTCTTAATTTTAATAATCGTAATCATAATCGCAATTATCTTAATTCTAATATCGTAATCGTAGCAGACGAGTTTTTGATATTTTAGAATTTATTGGATTGAAAAAGTCTTTATAAGATTTCATTTTCCTGAATAATAATATTCAATACAACTTGGTTTTTTTAAATTATTCACAGTAATTAATTAATTTATTTACTTCTTAAAAATAATTTATCCAGTGTTATGTCATTATTTATCTTTTTTTCTAACAATCGTAATCGTAATCGTAACAAACGATTTTTTTTAATATTTTAGAATTCATTAAATTGAAAAATTCTTCATTAAGATTTCGTTTTTAAGTGAATACTAATTTTCAATACAACGTTATTTTTTTTAATTATTCATATTAATTTATTTAATAATAAATGATTTATCCAGTGTTTCATACTTCTTTAAAATATGAAAATTATATGTAAACTAGGTAAGTTATTTTGAGCTTCTTTTTTTTTCATTCTTTCGAAAAATGATTTACTTACCACAGTGACAGGTGTACCAGATGGTGCATTTTCATTAATGGTACCCTGATAAGTGTGCTGGAATGTTGGTACTTCGTCATTAACATCTAATACTTCCACTGTAACCTCGCATACAGTCTAAAAAAATTAAAGTTTATATTTTTATATCAGCAATAATATTACTGTAAAATCTCCATATAACATGATTAGTGAATTATTTTGTAAATATATAAATAATTAATCAATATTTATTATGTTGTTTATTCAGAATCAATATTAAAATTCAGTTGTTTATTTTCAATAAAAACATATTTGGTTCTTGAATTATGAAAAACATAATAATAACAAAATTTAATTAAAATTAAAAATGTATCGATCGAACACATGGATGTTACAGTGAAAATATAATTGTTTACATCTAGCAAACTTCTATTAACTCGAAAATATTTCTTGATTCTATACTTCTATACTTATTTAATTTTTTTAAGATGTCAGTTCCTTTTCAACGATAGTACAGAGACGTATAGAGTACAGAAAATAGAACGATAATACAGAACGATAGTACAGGACAATATGTATGTGCTTTTTTAGTGATGTTTGTTTATTTCCAATCACAATTTAAATATTCTTTTCAATAAAGCTTTATTCTAAAAATATTTATTATTAATTATTATTAATTTAAAAGTTCATACAGAAAAAAAATTAAAAATATTAAATAATTATGATATTGTAAAAGTGCCCAACCATAATTTGATTACTGATATATAGAGTTTCTGAAATTAAAATTGTCAATACATTATTAAAAACATTGTGTTTATGTAAGAATTTATTATATTATTATTTATATAAGAATTATTTTATTTAATTATTATTAGTAGTATATTATTATTTTAATAATATTTATTATATTATATAAGAATTTATTATTTTATTATATAGTACTATTATAGGAATTTATTAGATGTTCATAAACTTTTTACATTTGTATGCTTTATTCACTAACTTAATAATCAAAATACAATAAATAAAAAAAGACATATTTCCCTTTACAACATCGATAAAAAAAATCCTTTACTTCAAAAAATAAGTAAATTAAATAAATAAATTAACAATCTTACCACTTTGGTGGAAGGCTTTCGTTCTTCTAACATAACTGTAAAAGTGTGTTGACTCCTCTTTTCACGATCTAATCCAACCTTGGTAAATATTTTACCTTCCTGCAAATAAAAATTGATTCAAATTAAAATGTGTCTGCTTTATAACCAGAATCTGCTATTATCTGCTCTATAACAATTGAATTACATCAATTTTTTGCAATGATTTGACTGTTCTAGATGAAATAGAATTGTATGTTTTCTAAGTTTAAAAATAATCCTTTTATTATGTATAAGTAAATTAAACAGCTTTGTGAATAACCACACACTTCCAGATAATTTTGTTAAGTGAATTCAATTTTAGTTTATCTTTGGACTTATTTTTATTATTATTTATTTTCAAAATATTCTTAGATTCATTAATTCTTAGATGAATTAATGATTTTTAAGGATCTTTTGCAATTACCATAACTAATATGAGAATAAAAAGGAATCAGATAAAAGAATCTGAATTTTCTTACACTGGAATTATTCAAATAATCTAAAAAATCAGATAAAAAATTTTCAACTGTTAGTTAATTTAAATAGTTTTTTTAAATGTATTATGTATGTAAAAACTATCAAAAACCAATATCAATAATCTTAGATGAATTAAATTATTTTTGAATAAACGGAAATAATTTCGTTTTTTCATATTTATAATTCAATTTTTTTATTTACTTTTATTCAAAGTTTCTTTTTTTTTTTTTTTTTTTTTTATTTACACAAAACTTAGTATTTTGTAAATGCAAATGTCTTAAAGCATAAAAAATTACGTCATTCTTATATTTTAAAAAAAACAGAATAATTCATATAGTTTATTCAAGTGTAATAAAGTAGCTTCTTCAAAAACTAGAAAATAAATACTACAGTAGCAAAAGAAAAAAAAGTTAGAAAAGAGCATCACACTTTAAAACAAATAAAATAAAAACTAAAACCACTAACTGAGCGACTGAATTCACACTTTCCATTTATTGGTCTCAGCAAACCAGAACAAATATTTGAAACCCTTTCTCAAATGCAATGTCATTTTAAACTCAAGAGAATTGAGTTTCTTTCAAATGCAAATGAAGCTTGGGAAAAAAAATCCATTCATTAGGAACGCCATTTTCTTAAGTGTGAAACACATCCAAGAGGTGGGAAGGATTCTTTGTTTTGCTAAAACTCTTGAAAATAATTTAATTGCTTTTAATGTTGAATAATTGACCTTTGTTAATTCTACTTAGTTTTAATCGAATTTTATTTCTTCTTCTTCTTTATTTTTTAGTTTATTTATCTTACAGTAATTTGTTTTTATCCAATATAAGAAAAAAATAAATGACCTAAATTAGATTTGGATTTTTTTTCGTTTATTTTTTATACTTATTTATTGAACGGTTGATAGAAAAAAAAAGTAAGAAAAAAATTAATTGCGACTTAAACATCAATTCTCTTTTATTACTGCTTCATGAATAAATGTATGTTAAATAATTGGGCTTAAGCTCCAAGTGGTTAAAATAATAAGTTGAGAAGATGACACCCCACTTAACAGACTAGGGTTGTTAACGATTGCGCTCGTAAATACTTTAGAAATTGGTTTTGGTATTAATTTGCATTTTATGGTGGTTAAATGTCATTTAAGAAGACCAGAGTAACGTGAAACTAAATCATTCGATAATCGAACCAATATATTTTTTTTCTTATATTTAAATTCGACAAATTTTAAAATTACACCTTTTATTATCATCGGTAATTTCAGAAACTGATATGCAATGTTTAAAATAGAATTCCATTTGTATTTCGAACACTTTAGAATCTGATGGGGTTTTTTTTTATCGTCTGCAATTTTAAAGAGATAAATGAAATGTTATAAAAAAGAAATTCCATTTTATCCATTTTGAAATCGGCAGTCATTTAATTTCTGTACATTTTTATATTTCATAGGTGATATAGTAGTTTTTCGTAGGTTTATTTTTATATTTCCTTTTCTCAATATACAAAATGTCAATATTGATTTAACATTAATATTTTTTTACGTTATAGTTAAACAGTAATAAATAAATAGTTTAAGTTTTTTTGTTGTTTAGAATTTTTCTTGTAATATGAAAAATATATTAGAACTCGTAGCAATACATGTATATTGCTCTTGTTTTCCTTACTTTCGCCAAATTTTTTAGAATTCATTTTGTTATTATTATTATTATTATTATTAATACGGGCAAGTAACGGGGCTTGATGGCCGAGTGACTAGCGCTTTGGCGATCGGTGCCACAGGTTTTGGACTCGAATCCCGAAGGTGCCATGTTTGCTCGTAGTGGTTCGGAATCCACTTTAAACTAGACATCTCGTTCTAATAGGGCGTAGGGATGACAATCCTACCCCGTAAAAAGAAAACATCTCAGGTTTCGAAATCTGCCATAAGGCAAACGGCCTTGGTCCACACAAGGGCAGTTGCGCCAATAAAGAAGAAAAAAAAAGAGAAGAATTTGCAAATAATACCATTTATTAATATTGTTGATTTACCTTTTTAAAATTAATTTTCATTCCGTGCTATAATGAAAATCCATACATTGTTAAAAATTTCATTTGAATGCATAAAGAATAGCTAATTTCAATAGGTAATATTTTTCAAAAAAGTTTTTTTAATTTGTCATTTTATGCAATACTTTTTTTTAAAAAAAATATCAAAAAATGAGTCGTGTCTTATGGATAATATTTACTCATTATTTAACTAAAAACAATCATTTTGTCAGAAGCTATCTTAAATTTCTCATCCAATATAAAAAAGAAAAACTGTCTTCTCTATTTAACTACGGTCTAATAACGCCCAGTTTATTAAAGTTAAAGTTAATCATTTTAAGTACAACACATTTCTTTTTAAATATTTTATTAAAAAAAGAATGAAGCAATATGAACACTTTTAATAAATTTATCAATTAATTAACTACGTTTCCAATTCACTTAATATTTTATATCAAACAAAATAAAATTTAAGGTTAACTAAAGATAACATTTATATAACTGATTAAATTTCATGGGACTTTATTTTTACTTGTTCGGGAAATTTCCTCCATAGACGTCACTCAATCGCTAAAAATTCCTTTTTTCGTTAAGCATATCAGATGCTTATCTAAGCAATCTGGATCTGACTTATCTAAGCATCTGACTGATTAGATCAGATGGCCAGACTTGAAGGTAAAATGAAACACGAGAGAGATCGATGGTGCTTCAGTGTGAATTGACTTCGCTTATATTAACCGTGTTATACTCAGCGGCTCATCTGTCTCAGATTAGGTGACGTTAGAATTTCATTATTTATAAAGAAATAAGCTCTAATAGCATATTTCCTCTAAAATAAAAGTGCAGACGAAAGTTTCACTCTAGTATGATCGATGGATAAAATGAAAACAAAGCAGTTTTTTTTAAATTTATACAGATGCAACTTTGTATATTTTCTTTCACAGAGAAATTCCTGATTCGTTATTATTGAAAGAATAGCTTTTGAAGCCCGACTCGTTGCTCAGTGGCAACGTGCGCTGCTGGTGTACATAAGGGCTGAGGTTTAGTGAGCCGGCGGCTTTGTTGTAGACACTGTTTCAAAATCCGAGCAGACTCGATGGCGTTTGTGATCTTCAGCATCTAGGCTCCTTAGTCGGACTACCTGGAGGGAGTTTTCCGGATTTTCTCCCATACGATACGCAAATGCGGGGCAGTTCAATTAAGTAGTACGAGTCATGTCAAACTTCTACCTACAGGTGCTCCATCAGAAGCAGTTCCTCCTTCCATGAGACACATACGAGTTCATGGACTTGGTCTAGGTATTGTTGTCGACCAAGTGAGATAAGAAACAATAATACACACATTTGTTTTGTCTGGATTTCTTATTATCTTTATCCAGCGAGTATCAAAAAATTATTTTAAAAAATCTCATCAGTTTTTTAATTAAAATCAAACATTCATTTTTAATTATTAAACATTTCGCGCCCCTGGCAGCGTATTCAGCATGTTTATAGTTGTCTGGCTCACTGATGATATTAAAATGCCACCAAAAACTTTCTCTATTTTAGATTACATTAGGATTACTATTTTTTTTACAATGGTGAAATATTGAGCTTAATGTCATTAAGTGAACCTATGTATGTATGCCACTAAAATTTACAGATTTTGCTGACATTTTTTAATTAAATAACCCAAAGTAAAAGAAGCATGTAATTTCATAGAACGTGGAGAACACCCGTCTATATCTACTATTTTTTAGCTAAATTTCCACTGCATTATGTTTTGTTATAAACATGTAAGGATTTTAAGAGTAGTGGTGAATCATACTGTCAACTTACCCTGGTAATGTTGAAGAGGGCCTTGACGTCATTGTTGACGATGTTGTACTGCATCATGCTGTTGCTTCTGTGCATCCTTTCCTTCAGTTCGACGTGTCCAACGAAGGCGCCGGCCAAGTTCTCTGCAATGGCGAATCTGAAGTGCTGCTGGTCGAAGAGTGGATCTCTCTCGGCTGCCTCTCTCACGAACAGTTTCAAGGTGGTCTGAAAAAAACACAAAGCAAGTAAGTCAGTGACGAAGACTGGTCATAAAACAAAAATTAATGAATTTACTTTGAATTATTTGAAGTGCAGATTGTCCTAATAAATAGCGCACTAGGGTTTCGAACTCAATACCAAGTTCCATAACCGACTGAATCGAAAGTGCTCGTCACTAAGGTGGGAACAGGCATGATGAAACTATAGAAATGGAAATCCTTGAGTTGCTCTCGAGAGGATTGTAAGAGCTTTAAATGCAACACTCAGGTTTTATATTGGGAAGATTAAATAAGAGTGACTGAGTTACTATAGCTCTGGCGCTCGGTGCTGCAAGTTTCGGGTACGAGTCCCGGTGGTATCACTTTAAACCGTAACCACTGTCCTCACTTTAAAACGTAGGTCCCGGTCTAATATGACTATAGAGCGTTGGGCGTGGGGCTGACAGCACTACCCATAAAAAGAAAACATGTCTCAAAAACTGCCAGTAGGCAGACGGCCTTCATCCACCATGGGGCTGTTGCGCCAATGAAGAAGAAGAAATAAGTATGCATTGTAGCAGAGCATCTGTAGATCAAACTAGATGGAGCTGAATCTGCTGGATATTTTCAATTTTGGTAACGAATTATCTGAGGTCAAGTTTCTTGGCATTCGAATAATGGGACTGATGTATTTGAAATTATTTATGGAAATTAGCATCACAGTTGTTCCAAAACTTTTGAGGAAAAGGAATATTAAGGAAAAGGCTAAGACAGTAATTCTCAAACTGGGATCCGCGTTCTCTAGGGATCATGAGGCTTATTTAGCACTGTGGCTTAAGTGCTAAAAGTAGTTAATTTAAATTTTAAATAGATCCGCGAGCCGTCCAAAAATTTCAAAATATTTGAAAAAAATTTTATTTTGGGAGAAACTTTTGATTAATTGAATTGTAAAAATTATAATTAATTTTACATTCAATTTTCAGTTCGACTTTTCAGTTCCTTTCAAGTGCTAATTTCTTATTATTTATAAAAACCAATAACCTATAACCGATCTAATTTTCTTTTCCAAACCAAATTACTTTTAATTGGCATTTGAATAATTTTACACGTGTTATTTTCAGAAGTAAGGGTTCTCATAAATAATTTCAAGGGGAACTTACCGCAGCTTTCCATAGGCCATCTGACGCTTCCACAATAATACTGTACTCTCGGTTCTCTGACACATCAAGAGTTCTTGACACATTTACGGCTCCAGTTAGGGGATCAATGAAGAAAGGAACTGAAATTTAAATAATAAATATTTTAATTAATTGGCATACATACAGTTTAAGAGTAAACTTCTTGAAAACCAATCAGAAAATCCAAGGATATCTTAATATTAAATATAGATAATTAAAAGTACCTTAAATCAACTTTAAAAAAAAAAGCAAAGACAGTAGAAATCTTTTTATCAAAGTATACAAGTTTTAATTCTAATTTATTAATAATTAATATCTTCACAGATATGAATCATACGTCAGAAACAGTCTTGAATGTTTATTGAATTTTGAGTAATTTTTGGATAAGAGTAGGTTAAGAATTCATCTATATAAGAAATAGTTCTAAATGTTCTCAGAATTTTGGGGAATTTCTGAATAAGAATAGGTTAAGAGTTCTTGTATGCCAGAAATAGTCGTGAATGTTCCTTTGGTTAATAAAATGAAAATATGAAATTTAAAAATGGCTTTTCGTTCATTATTTCTTTTCTTGGCCAAATTTATTTTGCTATTTCTGTGCAAAAATTATTTATTACTTGTTGGAAAAATTATTTATAATTTCTAATCATTTATCCATTTTTTTTTTTTTTTTAAATACAAAATTTCTTTTTCCTAAGGAGTGTTTTCGACAATTGCATAAGAAATGAATAAAAAATGGCGAACAAATATATTTTTAATATCCCAATTCGAGTAAAAAACTCCTTCACACATAAGTGTTTCGATGTATGTTTTAAATTTTAATGAACTTTCCATTCAAAAAAATGGATCGTCTAAAATAATAATAATTAAATAACGAAAATATAGCAGAACAGTTTCACAACAATATTTTATCGTGTAAAGGTACAAATATTTTACCAAATTAAATTTTTATTATTCCTAAATGTGGTTAGATTCTGTGATTACCGTTTCTTGTACGGGATCCAAAAGCGTATTTCATATTGGTGTTGTACTCTGCATCTTCGTCTTTAGCGGTCAAAGTGGTCACCACGCTGCCCACGGGTTCGTTTTCTGACACAAACTCATAGTAAACGTCTTTGGCAAATTCTGGTGGACTGTCGTTAATATCCTGAATTACGATTGCAACCTAAAGAAGAAATAAATAATTATATAAAAACTGAAATCTGCTCTGCAAATTTCACCTTATCATGTGTGAACATTTGAGAACGGATGAATAAAATCGGGTATATGCCAATGTTTAATTGCAATTGATTGGAGTACTACAAGAATGGCCAAATTCATATAGCCACATGAATATAGCAATGTTGAATAGATCAAGAACTTCATGAAGAGTGAATTGTTCAAGAATATCTAAAAGAATATACAAAAGTAAGATAAATGTCGTCGTAAAGGAAGAACGAAGTATTCCAAATTCAACAAGAAACGTTATCACATTCAATAGCCAAAAGAGTATATCAAAGTTTGAAATTTTTAGTCGTAAATGAAAAATAAAGTTAAAATAAGTTGATTATAAAAATTTAGAAATGTTATACATTTAGAAATAAATTATATTAGTAATGCAATGTATCGTACCGTTGCTGTTCCGGTACGAGGAGGTACACCCATGTCTTTGGCGCCAACCACTACAACATGAAGAGCTGAGTCCGGTACTCCATATTCTTCCCGATCCAATTCTTTCACAACAGTGAGTAAAGGCTGTAATAAAATTAATAATTTAAAAAAAATGAAAATGAAAAATTTTCAAAAATAATAATATTTTCAAAAAAAAAAATTTTTATTTTAAAAATCGACTTATTTGTATTTTTTTTTTTAAATTTATACAATTTCTATTATAATTTATTTGGCAGAATAAAATTAATACATACTCCTCTGTCATCAACAGATAATCGGAAATGATTGTCGATATTTCCTTCTAATATCAGTAGCTCCATCTGTCGGTTAAGTCCTTCATCATAATCCACAACTGGAAGACGAATGCTGGCACCCAAACTGCTGGATCCTAAACAAATAATAATCTCAATTAAAAACTTTGCAATTTAAGAAATCTGAAATTTAAATTTCTACTTGTACATATATAAAGTTAGTAATAACTAACACTTATAGGCTAGAAATTAAAATGAAATTATCTTTATAAAAATATATTCGTTTAAACATTTAAATTAAGAAAAAAAAAAATACTAATTAAAAGATGTTAAAATACTGAATATTTAGTGGCTCCATCTATTGATGAACATAGTTAATGTCACAGTTAAAAGCAGTAGAATTAAAAATTACATTTAATTCTACTGTTTTCTTTTAGAATATCTGTAATTAATCTTCAATATTTTTAAACATAATTTATTGTATCGATTTTTTTATAATTATAATGATAAAAAATCAATTTTAAAATCAATTGAAGTGATTTTACATTTTTTCTGATTATAATAGCTTAATATTAATTTATAGAGAACAAAAAGAAAATGTAAAGAATGATAATTCAATAAAAAAAACTACATATTCTAATATCAATTTAATTTTAATTTCATTTTTATTATAATTTGATATATTACATCAATATTCTTACCTTCTGTCACATTAAGTAGGAATGTTTCATTCATAAATGTTGGAGTCCAATCATTTTCATCTAATATAGTGACATGAATGTTGGCAAATCCCTAAGAAGAAAAAAAACAAGAAAATTTTAATTTAATTTTACTTCAAATTAAAATTTCTCAAAATATGAAATGCATTAATTTTTATCTCACAAAAATTCATTATTTTACCAACATGAATTTTTAAAAATATGCTATCAATAAAATAGATACAAATCATCTTAAATAATATGATGACTTATTCTTTAAAATATTTGTTAATTTTCCAATTATAGCCAAGCTTGAAATGAAGAATTTTGTTTGAAAAAAGTTTGAAATGAATATATATATAACTTACTGTGTTGTTAGCTGAATCTAAAGCAAGGACTCTCAGAGAGAAAACTGGAGTTTCCTCTCTATCAGGAGATACACGTACAGACAGTACACCAGTGCTTTCTTCTATTTGGAATTGTTGGTCACTATTGCCTGTAATAAAAAATGAGAAATTCTTATAATGACACAATTTTTTATTTAAAAAAAAGTATTTTTTTTCTCAGTATCTCTCAATAAGCTTAAGAAAATTAATTAACTATTTGAATCATAAAGTAAATTTTGAAGTTTCATAGTTAATTTCGTTATTCACTGTAAGCTATGCAATTAATATTTATGCTTCTTTTAAAAAGATTATTTATATCGGCGACGAAAGATTATATATATATTGGCGACAAAAGATTATATATATTGGCGACGAAACGATACTTATATTGGCGATGAAAGATTATTTATATTGGCGACGAAAGATTATTTATATTGGCGACGAAATTTTTCGCCAAAATTTTTATCCTATTTATTTACTTATATTTAAAAACTAGTTTAAAATTTTTACAATATGTTCAAAGCCATCTTTTAATTCCTTAAAAATATACAAATAAATTCACTTTCAATAAATAAAATTAAGTTTGTATTTTCAAAATTTATACCAAAATCTGAAAATATATAAAATTCTTTTAAGGCATTGAAATTATCAATGTAACTCTATGAATTATGAATTTATGTAGTAAGTCAGTTTTTACAAGTCGATTTTTTTTATAGTTTTTATTATAAAATTTTCAACTAGACATGTTTCTATTTCAAAAAGATTATTGATTTTTTTTTCACTTACCATCAATAATGAAATATCTCAGTTTATTCATATCCAATTCATCTTTGTCCATGGCAGTCAAATGTACAACCACATGTCCAGGTGGTGCATTCTAAAATGAAGGAATTAAAATAATAACCATAAGCAATTTAAAATAACCATAAAAATTTTATTTCAGCAATTTCATAGAATAAAGAATATAGTGATTCATCAAGTTGAAAACATTATTGAAAATGTTATTTAAATTTCTTATATTGAAAAATATTTAGATATATATAAGACCACGGATAGCACATATTTCTCGTGAACTAAATAAAATAAAATTTAGTTCAGATTTTACAATACTAATAGACGATTAAAATCATGATTGTTTTCTTATACATGATTAGGAAATAAATTTGTAGGATTATATTTCATTGAAATGATTTTTTTCTCACCTCCTTTACTTCAACTAAGAAATCTTTCTTCTCAAATAATGGACTGTTATCGTTTACGTCTTCCACGAAAATATTTAATCTTGTATTTCCGGAGCATCGTTGGTTGCTTGCAGTAACCTAAAGTGAAAAAAATATGAAAATATTTTAATGAAATCGTTACGATATTTAATTTTAATATTTTTAATTAAATGTTACAATTGAACATTAGATAAAAAAAAAACATGTTTTAAGAATAAAATTTTCATTATATTTCATATAAAATTTACTATTTCTTATATTATAATGATAAAATATTTTATTTTTTTTGTTAGATAGTATTAAATATATAATTTAACTGCTTAATAATTTTATTGTAAATATAGTTATGGCTTTTATTGAAATCTCTATAAATCAAATTGTAATTTATTTTCCATTATTTTTTTTAATAATTTAACACTTATCTCTTCTTTTAGATAAAACAAGAGTAGATAAGTAGCTTTAGAAATTGCAACAATTAATAATTTAAAACAACGAAAATAAAAATAAAAAAAAACTATTTCTAAATAATAAAACATTTGAATACTTAGCTAGTTACTTAACTACTATTAATTTAATATTAGCAATATTATTTACTTAATCAATCCAGCAGTAAATTTTACTTTATCGAACAAAACATTTTGCCATACTTTAATTATTAAAAGAAAATAAGAACCATTAAAAATAAGCCATGACTTACTGTCAGTGTATACATTCCCTGCAGAGTCATTGGCATTGTATCTCGGTCCAAAGGTTTCTTGATTTTGGCAGACACGTTGAAAGCCATGGTATCAATGAAGAAATTGTCATTGGAGTTGTCTTCCGTGATTTGGTAAGAAAGCTGAAATGTGGAAATATCGAAGTCTTGTAATATTAAATAAGCATTATTAATATATGAATTATAGAAATGATAAAAATAAAAATATTTAATTCGTTTCATAAATCAAAATGATGCAATAGTATAATTTTTACAATTTTTTTAACCTTGTTATGCAAACTATTTTTTTTAATTTAGTAGAAGCTCGCCCAGTCACTAACAACCAATTCAGCATAGTTTTAAAACCGGCATAAAATCAACATTCTCCACAAACTCAGCAATATACTTAAAATTAGGGTGAAGTTAAGGTGGCATAACGGGCGAGGTACATCAAATCAATATGGCAAAAATGATTTCGTATAGTCGTGTCTAATCTTGATGCATAAATTCGTCACATCCATGGCTATAGTTAAAGTATAGGAAATTCTAGACAATTGACATCTATTATCATTATGACCATCTATCTATTACATCTATCTTATATATTGATCACGAAATTGGAAATCATAAGCTTCTTACAGAAGTATAGGTTAGGGCAAATCAGATCTAGATTTTGGCATGACATCTAGCAAGTCCATGAATATTATCCGTTAAAAACTATGTGTCGAAAAAAGAAAACAATTGATCCAAACCAACTATAAAAAAACTATTGATAAAAAATTGGCAATCATAAATATGTCAATTGTTTGGTTCAATTTTCCATAAGCTTCTTACAGGAATATGGGTTACGGCAAATAAAGTTTAGATTTTGCCATGGCATCTAGCAAGTCCATGACGATAGGACCACAATAGAGCTATTATCCATCAAAACGCTATGTGTTGAAAAAAGAAAACCAATTGATCCAACCATTGATCCAATTGATCCAACCATCAAGAAAACAATTGATAAAAACATGGCAGCCATAAATATGTCAATTGTTTTATTAAATTTTTCATATACTTCTTACAGAAATATGGGTTAGGACATATCAGGTCTAGATTTTGGCATAGCATAGATTTTGGCAAGTCCATGATTACCCATTAAAAAGCTATGTGTCGAAAAAAGAAAACCAATTGATCCAAACCAACAATGGATAAAAATTTGGAAAGATGTGATTATCACATAAAGATGTCAATTGTTTGGTTCAATTTTCTTGATCTTTTTTTTCAGTTATTAAAGACAAAAAGTCTCTTTCCAATTGTAGTAAAAAGGTATCATCTCCAGCATGTCACTGTGTGTACACATGTATCCTAATTACAAAACACATCTTTCATTAATGGTGGAAAGAGCACTCACTATCAGATCTGTATTTTTTAGAAAGACAAAAATTAAATCTCTATTTTTGTATTAAATGAACTTAAATTTTTCATACTTACTCGATCAAATATGTGAGCATCTTCCACTTGGAGGTAAGGCAGGACAACGGAATCCGGGCTGGCATTTTCCCTGATAGCAGTGAAATATTCCGAAAATGGGAACTTGGGACAACGGATACTTGCATCGCTCAGTTGCACAACAACCTACAGGACATATACAGATATCTTTATATGTGAATGTTCCAATTCCTAACTTTTCATATACATAATACTTGGAACTCATAGTCATTTGTAAATTAATTACTAAAATATTTCAGGATTGCACATAATTAATAACAATAATTCATAACAGATATAAGGAATAATAAATACATGTTTTAATGAACTAATTTATTAGTTGTTTTTATATATCATACAGCTATGATGTACAGACTTGATAAGACCAATAGATTTACTGCGAAATAGGAAAGATACAAAAAATAATGTGTCACAAATTATTAATTTTCATAAATAGTTCTTGTATAATATAATTTTAAATTATTGCATAGTACTACAATTACTTAATTGTTTTAATATTGAGTTCGATGTATTTAGTAGTCAATTACAAAAATTGATTTACTACATTTGTGTTCTCATTGGTATAATTGTATCAATGAAATGCTTATTTAGCCTTATCTATGAAGATTCAAATATGAATTTGTATTTTAATATCTTTTGTACCAAAATCTTATAATTGCTTTTATTGTCAAAAACCATAATAATACTAGCGAGACTGATTGAAGTTAAAATAACGTATATAAAGGTAGTTACCAAGAATTCAGTACAGTGTAATCATTGCTCGTGATATGCTAATCTGTTCTAATCTGCTTTATACATAGGTATATAATTATTTTTTATTTTATATAGTTTTGCAAATTATGTATTAAATGCTAATGATAATATTTAATATTTAAAAAAAATATTAGTAAATGTATCACTTTATCAATCATTGTTAAAATTTGGGAGAAAAAGAATTGACAAAACAAAATTTAAAAATTAAACAAAATGTAAAATTAGACAAAACAATTTATTGCTTATTATAAAGCAGACGATATGACATACCCCGGCTTCGGCTCCACGTGATTGGTCATTTCTATTGGAGGCTGCGACGAGGAAATGGTATAGAGTTTCTTGGTCTGCAGAAAGTCGAGTTGTAGTGGTGATTCGACCCTATGACAGAAAAGCATACAATAGTTGATAAAAGTATATAAATTATATTAAAAAATTAGAAGAATACTACTAAAATTGAATTAATTTATTTTTATTAAAAGGTAATGTAAAAAATTCAGATGTAGATTTCCATTTAGTGTGAAGAGTCACATTAAATGGCAAAAAAAACAAAAAAAAACAGAATAATGAATTTAATTTTGTAACAAAATATTTTACTCGGAATATTTTTAAATATTTTGAATAATAATTTCATTTTTATGTTTTTTTTTCACAAAAATTCTAATATTATCGTGCATAAATATAAATTTTAGAAGCTTAATATTATTTCGTACAAGATGGTATCAGAACAAACCATGCACAGAGTTGCTTAAAAAAAATTTTAAAAAAAAAACCCATGCATATTCAATTTTCAGTTAATTTCCTTTAATATAATAATATGCTTTTTAAAAATGTACTTTACCGTTTCTCTGTCAATATTGAATCCTCTAATGAGAGTGTCTTCAGGTCCAGTGATGTTATAGAAGACAGGACTGCCATTTGGTACTGTGGCTCGTACATCTAATACCGTGGTGCCAGCTTCCAAAATACCATCGGCATTTACAGAATACTGAACAGAAGTGAAGACAGGGGTTGGATCATCAATAGTGTCTTTGTATACTTCCACCAACAAATCGACAGTGCTAAAGAGTAAAAAATAAGCAGATTATTAATAGTAAATTAACGTTTTCAAAATTTCGTCAAATTGAATTACTTAATCATTTCATAAATCAGTTTACAAATAATTTTGATTCAGAATAATATTTTTTTTACAAAAATAAAAATTAATCGTTGTTAAAATTATGATTATTATTTATTTTATTATAGGAATTCAAGTATAAAATTAGTCATTCGAATTGCACATTAAAATCAGTTTCGAGATCATCCTACAGTATGCTACTGTTATTAATACTAAAAATGAATAAATTAACTCATTTTGAAAAAAAAAATAATAGAAGGTAAATGCAAGCAGTAAAAGCAATAAATAACAGGTGATAATCCCGAAAATCATAACCAGAAATTATGATCTTAAAATGATTAAAACAAATTAATCTTTAAACAGGTGGCATTATTTTGGTCCACAAACTTTAGACACATTTTAGTTTGTATTGAAGCCACCAGATGACAGCACATCTTCAAAAAAGAGAGAAAGCAGTTTGTTTGTGGCGTGATATTTAAAAATGTTATTCACTTTAAATTAGAAGCTTCTTCACAATCAAAGAATAATTATTAGTAACTTATAGCTGCATGGTCGATCTTGGAAAATCAAAGCTAGTAAATACAATCTAAAGATGTTTAAAACTAATTAATCCTTAATTATATGATGGAGTTTTTTGGTCTACTAACTTTAGATACCTTTTTAAGTTTACAATCACCAGATGGCAGCACATGTTAGGAAAGAGCAGTTGATATGTCACTTGTTATGCATCAACTTTCCTTTCATTGATATATGAAATACAAGTAATGTAATCGTAATCCTTACCACAAATATTTAGCCTATGTTATAGTGTGTGAAATCTCAAATGCTGTTATACATAATTTGCCCCTTATTGCATAATATCTCTCTTGAAATCCCATCCTATGGGGAGGGGCAATTTTGGTTGTTAAACTTCGATGAGCCTCATTTCCATTTAAGTCACAAGCAACCCACTGATAGTTGATGAGGCAAGTCGTTTAATATTTTTTAAATATTTCTTCACATAACTGGGAGATATGTTGCTTGCCCAACATTTTTATCAAAAATTTAAAAAAAAAATGTACAGTGAAGGAATAGTATTCTAAATCATACTAACCAGAATTTGTCCTCATCAAAATATTATTCTATCCATTTTTATTAATTTTCTAATTGATTTTCAAATCATTTATATCTGTCTTTTAGGAAATAACTTTGCGGCTTTAATTTTCCAATCGCAGAGATTAATTAGACTGGCAAGTGGAGTACCGATTACGGAATACCAATACGGTTAAACCCCTTAATCTCCTCATCTTAATTCATATATAAAATTTACAATTTTAATTGGCTGCTTAAATGTTAGTATTAGATAAAAGATAAAATTTCAAAAAATTAAATAAATGGTACTCAAAAAAATTTTTAAAAATACTAAAAATACATAAAAGTAAGATAAAAAAAATTTAAATTAAAGTTAAAAGAATTTAAATATAAATTCGATACAATTAGGGACCATTGTCGATGCCATAAAACTATTCTAGAATATTATAAGTATAATAATTAAATAGACTGCCTCACCTAGACAAAGGAATGTTAGCTCCGTCGGTGGCCTTGATTCTCAATGTTTCAGTACTTGGACTTAGAGGTTGACTAGGAGTGATCTGTCCTGTTTTCTTGTTGATGGAAAACTGGCTGCTGGGCGGTTGGAGTTCGTATGTGAGGAGACTGTTTCCACCAGCTGGACTGTCGGCGTCGGTTGCTTTCACTGTATACACAACTTCAGAGAGAGAAGTCGATAGAGGGACCCTCAAGAGATGGGGTAGAGCCAGGAATTCTGGAGCGTTATCATTCAGATCGTTGACAGTTACCTGTAGTCATCAAGATTGCATTTATTATTCATGAAATGTATTTTAGTTACATCCTTTTGGATGGTAACATAAGGATGGGTTTCATAGGATCTATATAATGCCAAAGTTGTTACACTTAGATGCATGTAGGGGATATCTTTATACATTATGAAATAAAAGTGATTTGTGTATGTGTTTATATTTCTTATAACTCAAGCATCACAATATTTTGATGTCTAAAATTAATTCGTTGGATCTATTATTACTTTTTTATTTAATTGACAGTAAAAAGGAGCCGATATTTCTGTATTGTTTTTTTTTTTAATTAAATGAAAATCATAATTTTTTATGGTAAATTTCGCGTGGTAATTTCTCGAACCCTCGTATTTGCTTAATTTTCCCTAAAACTAAATAAATATAATTAATGTGCCAATAAAATTAGTTTTGGAAGTCATAAATTATAAAAAGTGTTGTTTTTTTTTTTTTTTTTTTTGCTTTGAATTCATTATTTTTATCTGGTATAAACCAAATATCCCGCATGAATTCTAATTTTTTTTCTTTTTCTTACTAAACAAAAACTGTGATTTTTTTTTATATAAATTAACGATTGAACAGAAATTTAAATTAAGTTTAGAATAAATTAATTTCAGAATAATAAATTAATTTTTATTTAATATTATTCAATATTTACCTTTTTTCCAATAAATTTATTGGAGTATATCATACTATGCTATTTATTGAAACCGAATAACTCAGGCTATTGGTAAACGAATAAAAGCATTTATCATGAAACCAATAATTGATTTCAGATAGAAATAACGCAGTACCTGTACAACAGTGGTTGCGAACTGGGGTTCTTTGGACTCGTCTCTGGCTTCGATCAGCAATTCCAGGTACTTGGTCTTCTCGTAATCCAGGGGAGTCACGAGTGTGATTCTTCCACTGGTGCCGTCGATTCTGAAGGCTTCTCTCTTTGTTGATCTCACGATTCTGTACCTCAGTCTGTTGGAAAGGAATTGAACTTTGTTCATTTGGTTCAAATAGGATTTTATATCATTAAGAACTTCGTATTAAGGTATAAATGCATAATTGAAGATAAAACGAGATTAAAACAAAAGCACATAATTTTTTTTTTCCATTGCGGGCATTGATGTTTCGGCACATTTGTTCCCTGAGTGCATTTGGTCCATTATCTCAAGAATACAACTGATTTATAAGTTCATGAGTACAAATGATCTATGAGATCATGAGTACAATTGGTTTTTGTCTGGAGCTCATGAATGCAACAATAGTTCTATTAGCTCGTGAATGCATTTGCTCTAAACGCTAATAACAATTAGCTAATGACCTCTTGAGCATATGGTACATGAACTTAGAAATACAATTAACTCCATGATCACATGATTATATGATGTACATGAACCCAGAAATACAATTTGCCAAACACAATTGGCTCAAGCATTCCTGAGTAAAATTGAGCAATGACGTTTATTGAACGCTTTGCGAAGATATCACTTCAATGAGTCTCTATTTGTCTTTGATGGCACATGTTATTTAAATTTCATGTTATTTTTAGGAAATCTGATTTAGTAATAATAAGAAATTTTTTTTCAAAACTGAGACATTTTCCTTGAATAAAAACATCTCGTTCAGCATTTACTCTATTTTTCTTACCCTTTTACTCGAACAAAAAATTATTTTTAAGACTTATCCAGACGAGAGTGAATATTGAGCGTGCGACTTTAGTTCCGAACGGCTCAGCTTGACGCGAAAAACAACCCACATTATTTCTGGTTGTGATTGACCGCTGGTTGTAAATGGTGTCCTTTTGATTTGAGAAAATCCGATTCTTGCCAGAGCGAGGTCGAGACACATGATTTTTCTTGTAGGGATTATATCAAACTGCTTTCGCGAATAAAACTCTTTCTCGTCTGGACGGGGCTTTAGAAGGAGAAATTAATTCTCTAAACCGCGTTTTAACCTGAATAAAATTTACGGTTGATACGATTTTAATTTATGTGTTAAGTTTTATAACTACTTATATTATATTACTTAATGAAATAATATTTTAGAATTCTTATATGTATTTTTTGCAAATAATGATATTATTCATGCAGATGGATATTCCTTTAACATTGAAATATTTAAATTATATTTTTATAATATAGGATGAATGATAAGAGTTTTGTAAAGAGATTTATAATTCTTTCAAAATATAAATGGAAATAATCTTCTGAAAGATAGTACAAAAACCGACATTATTACTGCTTAACAATATATTAATACAAATACTAAATAAAAACTGCGGGAAACTTGATATGAACAACGTCCTGATTGAAGAGCGATGTCATGATGTGATCTCATAATATGACGTAATTTTGATTTTGTTAGCATTGGTTTTAACTATTAATTTTATTATTTTATTTATTTTTGCAATTTTTTATACAACTTCAAACAAATTACCTTCCAGAAGGTCCTGTATCCGGATCATAGGCATGGACATTCAACAAGTCCACATTCGCAGCATTCTCATCCACTGCAACCCTGTAGCCGAACTTCTCGAATTTGGGAGGATGGTTCCTGGTGCTGGACACCTTCACCACAAGGGTGGCTTTTCCGATGTTTGAAGCCGCGCCGTGGTCCCTGGCGAATATCTCCATCTCGTACGTCATGTTCTTCTGCATGTGGCTGGGTAGGGCTGAAGAAAGTCGTATGTGTCCAGTTTGGGTGTCAATATCGAAATGTCCGTGCGAGTTCTTGATCCAGTAGGTGACTTCGCCGTTGCTGCCGGTATCTGGATCCGTAGCTAAGACCTGCAACCAAGCGAAATTCAATCGTGCACATTATTTATTTAGTATTGAATTAAAAGATTAGTCATTTATTTTTATTATAAGTTTTAAAAAATTAGTTAAAATTAATATGTTTTGCTAAAATTCTTTAATGTATATATATAAACATATTTTAATGATATTTCCATTTATAGAGATTTTATATTTATTATTATTATATCTATTTATTTCTTATGATTATTTTAAGAAACCAAATATTTACTCATGTCAAATCATTCCTTCAATCAAAGATTCCATTTTACTTTGTTTTGTCTACTACCCAATAGATGGCAGCACGATAAATTCTGAATTGTTTCATCGAGAAATTTACGGTGTAATAATTTATACAATTTTTTTTTTTTTTAAACTAAAGATACTTCTAAATGAAATATCAAAATTTTTCTTAAATTCAAAAATGAGCAAAATAATTTCAAATTTTCAAAATATTTGAAAATTTTAATCTTTCATTTAAACCAAATGAACAGAAAAAAATGGATAAATATAAATGTTTCAAAATAAAAGAAAAAATACTAGCTAAAGATATTTGCTAAAAGTGAATTCTTTGTAGAACAATTTGCAATTTTTTAAAAATCAGATAAATGCCAAGAAATGAATGAAATTCAGAAATTATAGAAATAAATCCACGCACTTTTAATCTATCATATATAAGCTATATTGTACCTGAACAATTAAAAAAACTATGAATTCTGAAATTCTAACAAAATTTACAAATGCATTTGAAAAAAAAAAAAAATTTAAATCATAGCATTTATTTCTTACGCTTTCTTCCCAATTATTATGCAATCTAATTCATTTCAGCTTATATTACTATTTTAACTTTATATATCAATAAATCTAATAATACTGCGGCAAAATAACAATAATATTGAACAGCAATAAGAAAGAAATGTTGAATAGCTATTCTGGAAATCTAACATTTAACAATCTGGCTATTCTGGAAATCTAACATTTAACAATCTGGCTATTCTGGAAATCTAACATTTAACAATCTAGCTATCTGGAAATCTAATATTAACATTTAAGTGATTTTACCTGTATGATTGTACGTCCAGCTTGAGAATGGGGTGGGATGCTGACGTAATAGCGTTCTCGTTCAAATTTCGGTGGATTATCATTTTGGTCCAAAACTCGTATGACAACCGGCGACTTGGTTTCAAATTTGCCATCCAGGGCGATGACCACGAATTCGTAAGTGTCCTGCTCTTCCCTGTCCAGTACTTGCTTGGTGCACACGTCTCCAGTTTTGGGGTTAACTGTGAAGGGGATGGTGTTGCGGTCGACAGCATAGGACAGAGTGTCCACAGAATCACCACTCTCAGCATGAATCTGTGAATAGGGAAAAATGCATACTGTGAGGAAAGTTACAGTTAAAGTAATGGATTTTTGATGCATACACTTCACATAGTTCAACTATAGTTTAAGTTAATTTGTTTTTTTTAGTTTTACAATAATCTTTTAGCATTGAAATTTGATTTTTCCTCTAAAACAAAAAGGCTTTTTTTTTTCATTTCAAACAAAATCTACGGCATTTTTACTTATTAAATATATTGAATGATTGAATGATTTTTTAATGCCTAACTTCATGTATAGTTTAAGTTAATTTTTTTAACCTTACAATCTTTCAGCACTGACATTGGATTTTTCATCTAAAACAAAAAGGCTTTTTAAAATTTAAAACAGAATCTACGGCATTTTTATTTATTAAATATATTGAATGATTGATATATATATACAATGATTGAATGATTGATATATATATACTTAATGATTGAATGAGTTTTTAATGCATATACTAAATGGCTGAATGAATTTTTGATGCATACACTTCATATAGTTCAACTATAGTTTAATGTTTTTATTCTTACAATCTTTCAGCACTGACATTGGATTTTTCATCTAAAACAAAAAGGCTTTTTAAAATTTAAAACAGAATTTATGGTATTTCTATTTATTAAATATAATGATATTTGAATTATTTTTGAAGTGGTATAGATGTTCCAACTTTAGAAGAACAAAAAAAAGTATATTTGATAAAAATATATCTAAATATATATTTGGCGTATTTTTTCTTAATCAATAAAAAAGATATTTTTAAAAATATGATTAAAGGTATATAATTAAAAGACCTACATCATTTATTGGAATACTGATATAATTCATAGCATAGAAGTAGAAAGCTTTATTTTAATTTGTGCATATGCACTCGTTGTGTTGAACTCCGTGTTGTTGCAGTTTTTGTAAATGTCTCAAATTGCAGACTAGATTACCTGCAGGAAGCAGTGACCAGCGGGCAGATTCTCGGCCAGAGATGAGGAATAAGACATTTGGGAGAAGACAGGAGGGTGATCGTTGGTGTCGATGACATCAATGGTGACCATGGCGAGACCATACAGAGAGGTGGTGTGGGCTGAAAGAAAAAGATCAATGCATTGTTTTTATACTGCTACGAAAAGTTATTATAGTTACTTATACGAAATATAATATTAATAGTATTAATATAATATAATAGTAATAGTAATATACTATTAATATTAATAATATTATACTAATAGTAATATAGTATAATACTATTAATATACTAAAATAATTACTTAGAATATTAATAGTTTTAGTATAGAGTATATTAATAGTTTTCATGGTTATTTAACATGAAAATTATTTGACTAGATTTTATTTACAGCGAAAATGATTTTGTTTTGTAAAAATATGTCAAACTTACATAGTACAGAGTGAAAATCAAAAATCATCGACAATTTGGGATAATAGAAAACATTTGGCGATCATATTAAAAAATGTGGCATGTTTGTCTACGAACGGCGACATACTTTTGCCTTATTATGGTTCACGAAATTGAATATGAATTAAAAACATACTTTAAATGGAAACATGATTTAGTAGTGACTTAATAAAATGAAAACTTACTAAAAAAATTGTTTATTCTTAAAATAATTCAATATAAAAGTTAAATATTTATTCTTACATTTGAATGAAAATTCCAAATTTTATAATTTAACGCATGGGAATTTTTGTTAAACATTTTATCTGTTGATTAAATGTTAGTTTATTACTTTGTGCCATTTTCAACAATTGAAAAACATTTTTTTTTTGTTTTGTTTTCATGAAAATATAATAAAAGAAGTTTTTTTAAATTTACTAAAATATATGCTCAACTTTCCTATTCTACTTAATAAATTCCTATAAGAATCTAATCCTAACTAATCCCATCAATCCTAACTAGTTTATTCATTTTAAATATTTCATGACATCTTGTGTTTAAACACAATCTTTACAATCTAGTTTTTCCCATCTTAAAGTCTTCTTTTAAGCAACGATTCCTTCTATTCATTCGATAACAGGAAAAAACGATATTTTATCCGATCTGAACCAGTTTCCTTGTATCGCATGCCGTTCTTTTACCCATTCAATTGTATCGTGTTCTATTTTTATCCTTATCATAAATCTATTTTCCCATAGTACTTTCGCAGGAGCAGTCATCCATGTACGCATCAGAAAACAAAGACAAAGTTGCGTATTGGAACAGCTTGAAGAAAGAATTCTCTTCTGTGAGACGTAAAAGAATATCCTTTTTGAAATAAGCATTTCAAAAAGAGATATTGAAGATCCGAGTTACAGGATAGCAACCTTTTCGATTTCAATCTTTTTTCCTAGATTTATTTTACAACATCATAGATTTTTAAAGATATGGTATCTTATTTTGGAGATCTAAGCCATACAATTCTTAAAAATAAATTAAATATTTTAATTTTTGTGGAATTCTTTAAGATGTTTAAATGACCTATAAATGTTAAAGATTTGCCTATTTCAATCTTTTTCTAGATTTATTTTACAACTTTATAGATAAAATGTCTTTTTCTGGAGCATTAAGCCATGTAACTCTCAAAAATACATTAAATATGTTAATTTATGCAGAATTCTTTAATATGCTTAAATGTTCATCAATAAAGAGTTGCCTATGCTTTTGGAGTTTTTTTTTTATATAAATATGTAGACAAATAAATAAATGAAATTAGGTCGAAGGTTCGAATCTAAACCCAGCTCCATTCGCTATTCAGGTACGATGTGCACCTTAATTCTTTCTGCGACTAGTAACCACAATTAGGTTTATTTTTTTATTTTTTACCCTTTTTTTCCTAGCAAATAAAAGAATTAGACAAAAAATATCAAAAAAAGAATTTTTCAAATTTATGGGGAATTAAAAAAACATGGATAAAAATTTAAAATGGTCTTCACAGATAGATATAAAATTATTTAAAATTAGTTTAAAAGTAAACGCTTCTAAATGTTGAGTAAACATAACAATAAGAATATGCATTTTTTTAAAAAATAAAATTATCTTTCTTTCCTATTTCAAGATACTTTTTGATACAAAAAAAAAATCATTCCTGATCTGGGATAGGCAAGATGCTATACGAATTTAATCTTATGTTACAGATAAAGATAACGGATGAATAGCTTTTGTAAATAGAAATAAGTTATAATCGAAAGAAACATGTTATTCAGAATTCTCCACTCTTTAGAAATTTTAATTTTCTCCATTTTAAAACTGTTCACAAGCGCTTTAAAGGCCTTTCATTGCAATAACCGCATAGTTATGGCACAAAGGAAGCATTTGGATGATTTTTTACGTGGTAGAATTATCGGACGACTGGAATGTGGACGTACCCAGATAGAAGTATCCGAGGAACTTGGAATCGCCCAGAGTGTTATCTCTCAGCTCTTTGGCAACGATTCCAAGATGATGGTAATGTGAGTAGATGTTACAGCACAGGTCGCCCCCGAGTTACAACGCCGAATGAGGACCGGTATTTAGCAGTTACTGCCAAAAGAAACAGACGGAGCACAGCATCAGACCTGTCTCGTCAGCTCTCTTCAGCTACCGGTACGACGGTTTCAAAGCAGACCATGTACAGACGCTTAAGGCACATTGGTCTATATGCTCGTAGGCCTGTCATTTTAAAACAAAGTTACTTAAAATGATATGGAATTACTAAGATTGTTCTTAAAATAATAATCCTATTTTTTATCCACTTTAAACCGTTGTTCCTGGTCTATTATGATAGTAGAGCGTTGTGGGGGCAGTTGCTACTCGCGTCCGTAACATATCTTCAAGCTGCACGTGCCCCCTGGGTAGTTCTAAATGAGTAACGTAGGCACAGCCCTTGCTTATGGCATAAAAGAAAACTGTCTATTTATAGCCAGCTGCATTAGTAAAGAAAAAAAAAAGATGAAAAGCTTTTGTAAATAAAAATAAATTATAATCGAAAGAAGCATGTTATTCAGAATTCTCCACTCATTAGAAATTTTCTCCATTCTAAAACAAGGTTATTTTAAATGATATGCAAGTGCAAAGTTTTTTTTTTGTTCTAATGCAGCTGGCATACACATAGACAGCTTGGTCGTGGATGCCTTAAGGCAAGCGCTGCACAGACGTTACTCACTTTGCATTACCCAGGGGGCATGTGTCACTTGAAGATAAGCCACGGACGCGGAGTAACAATGCCCCCCCCGCAACGATCTACGATCCGATTAGACCGGGACCTACGGTTAAAGTGGATTCCAAACCACTACAAACATCCATGGCACCGCCGGGAGTCGAACTCGAAACCTGTGGTACCGAAGGCCAGAGCACTAGCCACTCGGCCATTCAGGCCCGGAAGGGCAAAGATTGTTCTTAAAATAATAAATAATCCCATTAGAAAATGGTTTTACTCACAGTCTATGGCTTCGATGAGTAGGCTGTAAGACTTGGTCTGATCGTAGTCGACTCGGCTGGCTTCGGAGGGGATGACGAAGATCTCTCCAGATGAGGAGTTGAGTTCGAAAATTCCCGCCTCGTTTCCGTTCTTAATGCTGTAGGACACAGTATTGTTCTGAAGATCTCGATCGACAGCTATCACCTGCGAACACACACGATTCACAACACAATGAATTATTAATGTTAAACTATTTTGATTATACTGTTATATACACTCAAGAGCCAAAACATTATGACCACCCTTACATTTTGCAATGAACTCGCCTGGATGACGTGGAAGGCATGTGATCAGGTGGAAGTGGTATTTAACTGGTGGTATTAATCCATGCCAAGGCAGGTTGAAGCCGTGTTGCGCGCCAAAGGTGGGTTACTCAACTCGTTATTGACAGGTGGTCATAATGTTTTGGCTCTTGAGTGTAAGTTATTAGAAATTATTTATATCAAATATTAAATTTATTTACGAAATTATGCTTTATATTATATAATTATGTAGTATCAACCTCAAAAAAAACTTTTAAATTTTGAAAAAAAATAAGTTATCACTTTTGCATATGTAAATATAATCTATCATGGTAAAAAAATTAAATTTATATTTGAAACAGCAAATTAATATCAAGCTGGATAGTTAAAATTTTAGAATGTAAAAATTGTTTTATATATCAAATGATATCATCAGTGGGTTTATACTTTAATACTTGAAACAGCAAATTAATATCAAGCTAGATGGCTCCAACTTCAGCATGTAAAACTTGTTTTATATATCGAATTATATCATCAATAGATATGAAATCATGATATCAAATCGTCAATGATATTAGGATTTTATTATCAATGATATCAAATGAAGTCATCGATGGATATGAAATCATAATAAATGATATCGATTTCATAATCAATGATATCAAATGATCATTTATATCGTGATTTCATCATCAATGGTAAATTAATCAAATCCATGGTAGATTAAATCATCAATGGTAAATTAATCAAATCCCTGGTAGATTAAATCATGAATGATAAATTAAAATAAATATAATCATTCATGATATAATAACCATATTTTTCATCGTAACCTAAAAACGTTATTGATTAATATACATAAATATAATCAATAGCGTTTTAGGTTACGATGAAAATTATGATCAGAAAAGAGAGACAAAAAAATGGCATGACTACTGTTAAACATTGCTTTAGTACCAAAAAAACAAAACATTTATCTTCCACTCCTGAGAATATTAAGTCTTAGTTTCTATTGCATTTTATTTCCATTTATTGTACAGTAGAACCTCTTTAAGTCGAAAACCTCCACAAATCGAAAAAATTTTTTGTTCCCTTCCCTTCAAGCCCCAAAACTTCCATGACTCGAAATTTAAACCCTCTATATGTCGAAATAATGAGTCAATCTCAACAAGCCATTTTGGTACATATTTTCCCTCCGTAACTCGAAAAAAAAAATTGGACCTCTGTATCTCGAATATTAGCAATGCTTGATTTTACAACTTTTTTTTACAACTATAGATAGTCTTTATTGCTATAGATAGAGAATGAGCGAATTATCTAAAGCAAAAAATAAATAAATAAATAAATAAAATAATAATAATAATAATATTAATTAAATTACTGACTTTTTAATACATAATATTTTTAATTTTAATGTTTTTTTGGAATTATTTTGATTTTTTTATTGCAGTACATAATATAACTTTTAAGTTGCAAATAAACATATTTATTACCTCATAAATTTACATGTTTATTAAACTTATTTATTTTACCTCTCTAACTCAAAATAAGTCAGAAAGAATCTAGACCTCTGCAAGTCGAATATTTCCTTACAAAATCCTCCATAAGTCGAAAACTCTGTAACTCGAATTATTAGGCGTCTCCCTTGAAGTTCGACTTACAGAGGTTCTACTATAATTACATGTTAATTTAAATTTATTTTACTATAAATATTAAATGGGGCCTCACCTTGACAACGGGTTTTTCAGTGATGTGCTTTTCCGTCACTGTGCCATGATATGATAGTTTGGTGAATACTGGTGGATGGTCGTTTCTCTCTCTCACCCACACGTTCACCTGCACCCCTATGCTGTTGTTCTGGGGTACTCCGTCGTCCGTGGCTCTGGCTATGAAGGAGAATCTCGTTCGGGCGTCCAAGTCCTTTTTGACGTACACCACACCAGTATCCTCGTCAATCATAAAGAAGGCTGGAACGCGAGGAATATTTCTTATGTATAAATAAAACTCATTGTATATACTAATAAAATTGATTATATATATCGTATACATCAATACATTTTATTGTATATATCATTATAATAATTTGATGTATTCCTATTCTTTTGCTTTTTTTAGTGTCTTATTTCCCAGTCCAGGGTGATTGATACAATATTCGATACTGAAATGAATACTTCCAAGTATAGGCCCGAGTGATTATCCCAGTTATCACCTCTGGTGATCGTTCAAAATTCCAAGTGGTACAACATTATTCCCAAAATTGCAGAATAGCAGCATTAGACACAATTGTATGGTGTGGTATTGTAGTAATAACTGTTAAACTTGAAAATTATTGGATTTAATGGAGATTTTCACATAGACAACTAGATTGCTGCAGTGGAATTTTCTATAACATGAACACTCAAATGCAAGGTAGTTATCCTGAAAGTCTTATTGGAAGCCATTGCTACACTTTACCTCTAACAATTATAGTGCGACTGGTCTTTTGGGTAACTCTGAATCGATTACAATCATACCAATACCAATGGCTTATAATCTCATGTCCAAACATCGATATTAAGAAAAAATACTTTCATACAAAATTTTCTAACGAGTTAATAATCTAATAACTTTATAAATAATATTTTTATCAAAATTGATAGAAAACTAATTTATATAACATGCATTTCAGCAATTAGTATATAGCAGTTTTAAAAGAGCATTTTTATTTACTTCAAAGTAACTGTTTAAATTTTCCTACGAATTCCTTACTTTGTTTGAATTTTAATTTGTATCTACTAAAACATTATATTTAACTAATATTTTAATAAATTAGCATTTTCATGATATAGCAGGGATCATAAATAAAATTAAAATAGAAGACAAAAGTGTCAGTTAAATATTATTTATAGCAATGAAACGATACATTAAAAAGATAAAATGTTAATAAAAAAAAAGAAAGACATGAAAATAATAATATTTGAATACAATATTCGACAGTAATGGTAAATTACTTACAAGTATCTCCACCAGACAGACTGTATTTGATTTTATCACCATCTCCATCAAAGGCTTTTACATGGCCAATTTTTGTACCTCGAACTGCGCTTTCTTCAGCCCGGAAATCATAAGGCAAACCAACAAAATCGGGGGCGAATTCATTGATGTTTTGGACTTTAATCACAACGTTGGCAGATCTGCAAATATATGGTTAACATGTATTAATTGTCTTATTTTTTTTTTTAATATTTGTATAAATTCTATACATTGTATCGTAAAAGAAGTTTATATAAATTATAATCAAGCAATGGTCGAATGAAAAAATAAATTTTGAAAATAGTTTGTATAAATATAGTAAACGAATTGAGTTTGTATAGATTATATTAAAAGGCATCGATATATAAAAAATAAATTCCATTGAGTTTTAATACAATATTTTTTTAGGAGAAAGACACTAAATCCATTTCTTATATATTTATGTAATTAAAGTGAGTCATTATTGATTAAATATATAGGAAGTAATATGGTTTAGGTTTGAGTTTTCGGTTTTTGTTTACATATTCGCTTCAATAATAAGTAGTTTAAATAGTTAACACAATATGAGATAGTGTTACTCGTCCGTAGCCTATCTTCAAGCTACACGTGCCCCCTGGGTAGTGCTAAATGAGTACCAGCGGTGCAGCCCTTGCTTATGGCATAAAAGTTAACTGTCTCTGTATTGCCAGCTGCATTAGAACAACAACAACTGTTAACAAAATAGTTAACATTTCCTACTAACTCTACATTAAATGCAATGACATGCTGTCTTCAGTTAAATGGGGTTGGTTTTTTTCCCCTTGTAAGAAAAATTGTTTATGGTGTAATTCTGTAATTTGGAGCACGGTGGCAGAAATTTCGGGTTCAAGTCCAATCCAAGCCATGGATGTTTGTAGTGGTTCTTAATCCACTGTAAACTGTAGGTCCTGGTCTAACAGGATCATAGAGCGTTGCGGGTGTATTGTTACACCGCATCCGTTGCTTATCTTTGCACGTACCCCCAGGGTAGTGCTAAGTGAGTAACTTCGGTGCTGCCCTTGCTTATGGCATAACAGACAACTGTCTATGTATTTGCCAGCTGCATTAGAAAAAAAAATGTAAAGTGCCTACATAGGCTGGGTATCAGGGCAAGAGGATAAAGTAAAGTAAAGTGATTTAATAACCATAAATGCATCGATATGCCTGATGTAAATACCGGTTTGAATAGCCAGATGATGATAAATACCGGTTCTTTTGTACCATCAATTATTATTAAAAAATGAATTGAGGATTGAATTTCCCGCCTTTTCCTGAATTATTTAAAAGCATCATTCCAGTAAAGATTAACTATTTAAAATAATTATAAGTACCTCTCATATATGTATGTGTGAAGCTATGTATATAAGTCCGTGATGTTGTTTTTGTCTTATTCCGTTAGATCTCTACTTTCTCCCCGCAATTAACGTGGGAGAAATTAGAGATCTTCGAAAGATATGCACATACCCAATCCTTGCAGGTCGGCCCCCATCTACAGCGAAGACCGTGAACTCGTGCTGATCGTTAGCTTCGTAATCCAAGTTGGATATCAGGGTGATGGCGCCGGTGGCGTTGTTCACCAGGAACACGTCCTGAACAAGGAATAGAGAAAGTTCACTTAAAAACATACATATGATCCTTATAAAATACATCTACTAGTATGATTGAAAAAAATCAAAAGATATAATTATACAATAATTTTGAAAATTAATATATCCATCATAAGTAATTTATATTTATACCATTAGTATAAAGGTGCAGTTGCAGCAAAACCTAGTAAAGATTTATAATAAGGACAATTATTTTAAGTTTGTCAAGGACTTGATACATTATCATATTTTATCGATTATTCTGTTGTCGTTTACAAAAATTAAAGCAAAGATAGACGAAAATGCATCTGACAAGGTGTTTTTATATTTCGTTGATAATAATATTAAATAGAAATAGAAATTTATCTATTTTAAAAATTATAACTCTAAGAACATTACATAAAAAACATAATTATCTTGGTATGTATTAATATGTATTATCTAGTGTTTAGTGATAATAAAGGGGTGAGAAGCTTAATTGGGGTGTGTGACGCTTTACAGCCATTTGAGACCGGGACCTAGTGGATTCCGAGGCACCACAAACATCCATGGCACAGTCGGATCTCGAACCCAAAATCTGTGGCCCCGAGAGGCAGAACGCTAGACAATCGGCCATTCAGGCCCCCTTTCTCTGATACGTTACGCGCCTTCTGGAGTATTTAGGAGAAATGGTGACTTGTTCTACAGACTCTTATTCGAAAAGGCCTATATTTAGCGCCTCCCTGCGCTCCTGTCGAATTCTGGCTGAAAAGCGGAATCCTTTTACGAGTCTCTAATTATCTTTATTTTACTTAAAATTTTTTGTTAAATATTATATTTGTCTAACTGCATGTGTGTGGTGTTTATGCGTGCGTAATTAAAAGTGTGGGTACTAAAACCTGTACCTCAAATATCTCAACCCGATTACACCTACTACAGTTTATGCAATATTGCGTTTTCGTAGCATCCATTATAAATACGAATCCTTCTTACGTCAGATCCATTTGTATAATAGCGGTCGATTTTTCCGTTCGGTCCAGCGTCGATGTCTTTGGCTCTGAAAAATGGAGGTAGAGTGGTTCCCAGTGGTAGATTTTCGGGTAATTCCAAAGCGTAACGTTCTATAGTAGAAGAAGAAGAAAAAAACATTTAATTAATATTAAACATATATAAATAGTAAACATTATGTATATTATTAAACATTAGGAATATGAATATTAAACATTAATAAAATTTTAAACAGAAATGTAAATTTAAAAAGTTGCACTCACCTTCATCGAATGTCGGAGTGTTGTCGTTCACATCGTCAATCACAATCACGACAGGAACGCTCGTGTTGACGACGTTGCTAGAAAATTGATCTCTAGCAAAAACCTATGGAAAAAAATTATGTATTTTAACTTAAGCAGTTACATTTATGAAAAAAATTGCTGCATTTAGTCTACTGCAGGGGTGGCCAACCTAAATGATCATGCGGGCCACTTTGAAAATGCATCCTAACTCCGCGGGCCGCATATAAAATTATACATCCCCCTATTAGATTGAGACCCACTATTAGATATTTTGTTGGAGTAAAAAAGTAAAGTGGAGTTTAAAAGTATTATAAATAATATAATAAGAATGATACCAAACGCACATTGTAAAGAAATAACACTAAAAAGGAAATATGATAAATATATAAATATAAACGAAATAAGTAAAATGAAGTCATTAAAAAATATTTATTTTACGAGTGCGATATTTGTTTCTCAACTCTTTCACTTAGCCTTTGCAAATCGATCTCCATTTGGGTATTTGCACGTAGTAATTGTTGTTGCAGATTAGCGTCCGTTATGTCTGAGCGTGTTTTGTGTTGGGTCAATTTCATTTCCGAAAAAAAATGGTTCGCAGGTGTAAGTTGTATCAAAAGAGCTAACAATTTCAACTAAGAGTCTGGTTTGCTCTACTGTCAACAGTCAACTGTGCGTATCTAGGGATGGTCCCTGAGGTCACTTAAAGTGAAACATAAAACCATAGTTATATTAGATGTTCCAAGATGCGCAGGCATCATGAGTTCACAGAATGCAATTTAATTATTCTGCGAACTCATAACTGTAAACTCATAAGTAAAACAGGCAATAGCTGTCCTATATTCGTAAGAATATTATTTTAAAATCAAAGTTATTTTTTTCTCATCATTTCGACGGTTAATTTTTGAATATAGGGATGCACACATAGTGTATATTTTTAATACATTGGTTTCCACTACTTTGGACATTATAAAATAAATATATTTTGTAAAGTGTAATAAATCCCACGGGCGCGGAAAAATATTCAAGACGGGCCGCGGGTTGGCCACCCTGTGACTCGTTTATTAACATTTTCTTCATTAGGAAACTATGTAGTTAAATGATGATTAACGAGTTTGCCATTATTTGCAATCAAAGAGTTAAGTGGATGAGTGGTTTTGATAGCTCAACGTATAATTATGTAAATATAGTAAAAAAAAAAAAAAAAAAAGACAATCACGATTATCATGTAAGGTCAATAGTGATATAAATGATGCATAATAAAATTAAAACGTGTAGCAAGTTTAAAACTCTAATCATCAATTACTTATAAATACAACTCTAACACATCTTGCCTGCATATCTCTGAAAATATGTTACAAGGTCAAAAGGGTCATCATTAAATAATTACCAATCTGAACCAATCTTTGTTCAAACATAATTTTAAAAATAACTTTTGTCATTTTTTTAAATTAATTCTCTAGATTTAAATATTTCTTCGACATTCGTCATAAGCACATCATTAAAAAAATAAATGATTCTAATCAATTTTATAAAAAGTAATGATAAAACGCAGATAAAAAAGTAATTTTTCATCAATACTTAATAAGTATAATTTTTATAATAAGCAAATAGAGTAAATTTGTTTTCGCGCATATAATTATTTTTAATTTAAACATAAAAGAGAAGGAAAAAAAATTTTTAAAAATAAAAAAATAGAAACTTTATTAATATATTCATTTGAATGTCGATTTCTTTAATAATCTCGTAAAAACAGTTTTATAAACTTCTTGTAGGATTATTAAAAAGGTTATTATATGTTGTTGTTATTGTCGTATCCCTCATGGAAGGAGGGAAAGGGGAGGTCAGCTTCTGTTGTCATGAAGCGCCCGTAGGTATAAGTCTGACTTTTGCTCCGTGTCACTGAAGAAGAAAGGCAGTGCCTTTCGGGAGGGCTTTTAGGGGGAACTACCCCATATTTGCGTATCGTACGGAAGAAAACCCAGAAAACTCCCATCAGGTATTCAGACTCATGAGGCAAGATGCTGAACATCACTAAGTCTCCTCGTTTTTTGAAACGTGTTTACAATAAAGTCACCAGTGGATTGAACCTCCGCCCTTATGCTCACCAGTGGCCCACGTTGCTACTGAGCCACGAGTAGGGCATGTTATTATATTGATGGTCACTAAGTAATGAATGATTTCTTATTGCTCCATTTATTTCAATTGTCTTAATTATATAATGCCATTTAAAATTTATATGAAAATATTTCTGAATAGTGCTACTATATTATATTACCAATATTGTTAATATTATTATTCAATGCCGCAACAGCCCCATGGTGTGCCAAAATCGTTTGCTACTGATAGTTCCGGAACATGAGATGTTTTCTTTTTATAGGGTAGGGTTGTCAGCTTACACCCAACAGTCATTTTAGACCGGGACCTGCTGTTTAAAATAGATTCCATTACAACGAACCCGAAACCTGGGGCACCGATTGCTAGTCACTTCGCCATCATTCTTATATTATTATTATTATTATATTATTGATTTCTTTTTATGTGATAATTTAAAGGTGATAGATTTTCATTTTTTTACTTTTTTAACGAAAAGGAAAATGCAAGCAAAATTTTTAAACAACCATATAAATTAATCTCGCAATAGATATGTGTAAAACTATTCAAAATGCGCATATGTAAAGCTATTCAAAATGTATATATGTAAATTTTTTCAAACTGTACATATGTAAAGCTATTTAAAATGCACATATGTAAAACAATTCAGAATGTACATATATAAAGCTGTTAAAAATGCACATATGTAAAGACATTAAAAATGCACGTATGTAAAACTATTCAAACTATACATTACATATGTACAGTTTGAATAGTTTTAACATAGCTAAGCTATACAAAATATACATATGTAAAACTATTCAAACTGTACATTACATATGTACAGTTTGAATAGTTTTAACATAGCTAAGCTATACAAAATATACATATGTAAAACTATTCAAAATGTACATACGTAAAACTTTTCAAAATGTACATATGTAAAGCTATTAAAAATGCACATATGTAAAACTTTTAAAAATGCACATATGTAAATCTATTCAAACTGTACATTACATATGTACAGTTTGAATAGTTTGACATAGCTAAGCTGTACAAAAAGTACATATGTAAAACTATTCCCATATAATCCATCTTTATCGAAATTATAATGTTGAGATTTTTATTTTCCATCCTTAAAATCACCAGTAAAAAAAGGCATACATACCCTGAGTTGGAACACTTGTTGGTTGTTTGGAGGATCCCTGTCCACAGATTCTGTCAAGACAAGTTCTCCGGTTCTAGGATTGATCCAGAATCGTTCTTGGGAGTTCCCATCTCCGATCCAGTACAGGATGGACTGGTCTTTTGGAGATCTGTGGGGGTTGGTTGCGTTTAAGAAGCCTATTCTCTCACTTCGTGGCAGATTCTCGGGAATACGGAATTGGTAAGATTGTCTATCGAAAGCCACAAGTTCATCGTTGACATCCTGTGTGTAAAAACAACAATTTATGCAGAGGTATATAGGATACATTTAACTAAGATATGATATGACATCTTAGCTTATGAAAAAGTAAATGCATAAATTATTCTTAACAAATAATTCATCATTATAAAACATTTTAACTTATACAAAAATTAAGTAAACACATTATCATCAAAATGAAAGAATAAAGATAATTATATATGTTTTACCAGAATGGTTTATAAAACAACATTTAATTTATCTCATTTTAAAAGTTATCATTCATTTTAAAAACCTTTATAGTAATTCCTTCGTTAAAATCATCAGTGGTCAATCGCCATTAGTCCGTCATCATCACAAGCCCTATGGTGGGTCAAGGCCGTCTGACAGATTTCGAGACAAGAGATGTTCTTTTTACAGGGCAGGTTGTCATCTCTACGTCCAATACTCTAGTCATATTAGACTGGGACCAACGGTTTAAAGTGGATTGGGAACCACTACAAACATCCATGATACCACCAGGACTCGAGCCTGAGGTTTGTGGTACCAAGAGCCAGAGTGCTAGTCACTCGGCTTTGTTAAAATACGTTTTAAAATAAATAATTAATTGCAGGCTTTCCTTTTAGGCTTTAACATAAAATCGAAAAATAATTAATGTTTTAAAATATTTCATCAAACATTCTATTTTTATTTGACGTATCCTAACTAAATGAAACACAATTACCCAATATTTCCTATAAATATTTAACTTTTTTCAATTTTTTTTTTTAAGTTCTAATCTTCGAAAACAAATCTGAATTCAACCTAAACTTAAGAGAAAAATTGTATTCTTTAATGATATAGAAATAATTTTTAGTCCTTTATAGCAACTTTAAAAAAAAGTTTCTAGCAAATATTTCCTTATTTTGATCTTTAGCCACTCATCATTGGCGCAACATCCCCATGGTGAGCCAAGGCCGTCTGCCTACTGGCAGATTTCGAGACAGATGTTTTCTTTTTACGCGGTAGGATAGTTAATCCTACGCCCAATACATTACAGTCCTATTAGACAGGGATCTATGTTTTAAAGTGGATTCCGAACCACTAAAATATCCCTAGCTCCGGCGGAACTTAAAGCACTACTTACAAACTTGGAAGCACTTACTTACGGAACTTAAAGCACTACTTACTTGGAAGCACTACTTATAAACTTTAGATATAAACATTGCATTACATACATACATCAGGTCCCATTACATACAACCCTTAATATATTAAGGCCCCCTCGCCTCTTTAGCCAATACTATGATAAATTAAGTCTTAAGTAATTGACATTCATACATTGACATTCATACAAAACTATTAAGTTTGTTTTATGAAAAAAAGATACTCCAATTCCAATGAAAATGCATTCTTATGATTTAATGCATGTCACCTAAAATATGTGCTTTTATGAGAAGAATGATCACGAGTCCAAAATGAGCTTTTAAAAGAAGTAGTAGAAAGCAGTACAGAATGAGCTTCTAAAAGAAGTAATAGAAAATAGTACAGAATAAGTTTTTAAAAGTAGCCTGTTTCTTACCATGACTTTAATGACTAGTTTAACAAAAGGATTCGCCAACGCTGAAGCTTGTGGTCCTTGGAAAGGTTTGACGTTTCTGGCAGCAACATGCAGTACATATTCTGACTGTCTTTCGAAGTTCAGTTTCTCTGCAGTGGTCACCACACCGTTGTCTTCATCAATGGTGAACATTTTCTCTTCGTTTCCTCCAACAATCAGGTATTTGAGTACAGCATTATCGCCCGTATCATCATCTTTGGCCTGGCAAAAAAAAAACTCTATTTAAAAATTGAAATTTTAAATTGCAAAATGGACTAGACGATTAAATAAATAAAAATCAATCTAAATTTTACCCAATATTGGATTTTTCTATTTAATTTTATTGATAAGTTTATGCTCAAAGATTTAAAAAAAATCAATTAAAAACAGTAAAACTCATTTCTATCTAGTATAGACTTTGCGACAAAGATTCGCTACTAATACAAATATTGCTTTAACTTTTGGTGCTTTTAACTTTTTAAATTTTTATCCTTAGAACATTTAACTTGTTATTAACGCCTTTTGTTGAGAATGTTTGGTCTTTTCCTTTTGCAATTTTGTTTGATTATTTGTGCTTTTTGTTTCTACGGTAAGTGCCCAAATTTATGTAGAATGAACTCCAATAAACTTATAGGTAACACCAACAACTATTTATATTATTATAATAACATTTAATTTCTTTGGGTCTTGACTCTGTTTGACAATGCATATTACATATTAGTTGTAGCCGTAGACTTCTTGAAATACATATGCTAAGCCATGATAACATTTTTTAATAAATAATTAACTTACATGCATCTTGTGTACAGTGTAGGGTGGCGCCTCCTCTTCTGGTACGCTGACCACGTAAGTGTCTGAATCAAAATAGGGTGGACTGTCATTGATGTCTTCAACTCGCACGCCAACCGTTGCAGTGCCACTCAGCTGAGGAGTGCCAGCATCGAATGCGACCACAAGAAAGTCTATCATAGCTTCTTTTTCTCGGTCAAGTCTCCTCTTGCTCAGGATGTTACCGGCCTCGTCGATTTCGAAGGCCTCTTTTGCTTGGTCGCCAAGAAGCTTATAGCGGACTATGGCATTGCGTCCGGAATCGCCATCAAGAGCCTGGAAATTCAAGGGTTGTTACTTCAGTTGTGCTGGAACAATTACTTTTATCATGCAATTTAAAATATCAAATATATATGACATACTTTCTAAAGATGTTATTTTAATAGTAATTTAAAATAATAGGAAACATCCGGTTTCTTTTTTACGTGAAATTGCAATCCTTTACAGTTAAGAGTGAAATATGACATTATGGATATCGGTACTCGAGTTTGTAAATCGGAAGGCAAAGAAGAATCGAAAATTTCATGTGTCCATGTGGGGGAAGGACATAAAAAAATCTGTAAACCGGAATGTATTATACTTCAGTTGGACTCGAAGGATAAGGAAGGAAGTGCAAAACCTCCAGATGCCAATCTTTGGGATATTCATTGAAAATTGCAATAGCAAGATGGTGGTGCAATATAGCAGGTCCACATATTTTGTTAGTATATACACTGAAGTGACAAAAGTCATGGGATACCTCTTAATATCGTGTCGGCCCTCCTTTCGCCCGGCGAAGTGCAGCAACTCGACGTGGCATGGACTCAACAAGTCGTTGGAAGTCTTCTGCAGGAATATTGAGCCATGCTGTCTCGATAGACGTCCATAATTGTGAAAGCGTTGATGGTGCAGGATTTTGGGCACGAACAGACCTCTCGATGATGTCCCATAAATGCTCGATGGGATTCATGTCGGGCGATCTAGGTGGCCAGATCATTCGTTGGAATTGTCCAGAATGTTCTTCAAACCAATCGCGAACAGTTGTGGCCCGGTGACATGGCGCATTGTCATCCATAAAAATCCCATCGTTGTTTGGGTACATGAAGTCCATGAATGGCTGCAAGTGATCTCCAAGTAGCTGAACATAAGCATTTCCAGTCAATGTTCGGTCCAGTCGCACCAGAGGACCAAGTCCATGCCATGAAAAAACAGCCCACACCATTACGGAGCCACCACCAGCTTGAACAGTGCCTTGCTGACAGTTTGGGTCCATGGCTTCGTGGGGTCTGCGCCACACTCGAACCCTACCATCAGCTCTTACCAACTGAAAATGTGACTTATCGGACCAGGCGACGGTTTTCCATTCATCTAGGGACCAACCGATATGCTCACGTGCCCACGAGAGTCGCTGCAAGCGATGTCGTTCTGTCAGTAAAGGCACTCGAGTCGGTCTTCTGCTGGAATAGCCCAAGAAACCAAATTTCTCCGCACAGTTCTAACAGACAAGTCCCTTGTACGTCCCACATTGATTTCTGCGGTTATTTGACGCAGTGTTGCTTGTCTGTTAGAATTTATGACTCTTTGCAGACGTCGCCGGTCTCGGTCGTTAAGTGCAGGCGGTCGCCCACTGCGCTGTCCATGGTGGGATGTTATGCCTGAAATTTCATACTCTCGGCACACTCTTGACACAGTGGATCTGGGAATGTTGAATTCCCTAACGATTTCCGAAATGGCATGACCCATACGTCTAGCTCCAACTAACATTCCGCGTTCAAAGTCTGTTAATTCCCGTCGTGCGGCCATCATCACGTCAAAACTTCTTCACATGAATAACTTGAACAGAAATGAAAGCTCTGCGAAAGCACTGCGCATTTATACCTGTTCTACGCGATGCTACTGCCATCTGAAAATTTGCATATTGCTATCCCATGACTTTTGTCACTTCAGTGTATATTGTTGTAGGTCCACATATATTTTTATTATGTTGGTATCTGTTTTTCTAGAGACGAATGACATGAAGTCAAAATGCCTGGCATTTGGAAACAACCTCATGTTATTTTAATGGTAGATATGTATATAATAATAAGCATTGATAATCTACAAAACATGTTAGTAAACAGATATACAACATGAAAGAATAAAAATGTTGTAAAGGAAACATAAAAAGATATAGTAGTTTACTGTTGAGATGTTTTAAGGAAATTTTTAACTATTTTCCCCATAATTTCTTAGAAGTAAGAAAATTTGTTTATAAAAAATGTATTTTTCAAACAAAACTAAATGTGTGGAGTAGCATGTTTAATTAAGTTAAGATTAATATTTACTAGTAAATATTTAATATTACTATTAGATATTTACTAATAAATATTAATCTATATTATATGTCATTAATCAACTTAAATACCTAAAATTATCAATACAACATATATTATCTTGTTGTAGATATATTTGATTGCTATTAAATTAAATGAATCAATTTAAAATAAAACCTAAATGACATATTGCCTTACCAGTATGGATCCAACAGTCACATTTTCTTGCATTTCTTCAACAATTGAGAAGTTGTAATAGCTGTGAGTGAATACAGGTTGCTGATCGTTAATGTCAACTACATTGACAGTCATTGGCGACACAGCAGTCTGGGAAAATAACATGAAACAATCATTCATTGCTAATGTATAGCTATATTAATCATAATGTGAAATATAGAAGATGAATTTATACTCACATTAATACCATCTGAAACCTGCACTAATAAATCATAACTTTGCTTTTTTTCATAGTCCATGACTGCAGCTGTGAGAACTTGACCCCTGAAATCAAAAAATGAATTAGCGAGAAAAAAAAATACATAATTGTACTCTAATTCAATATTTAATTTTTTAAATTTTCAATTCAAATTAAATTTAAAGAAAGATAAATTTAAAATAAAAATTTTTAAAAGTTAAGTTAAATTAATAAATAATTAAAGTAAAATTAAAGTAACTTGAAATGAAATAATTCGATTAACTTTATTTTTAAACAAAATTTCTATTAGGCATATAACCAGATGTGTAGGTTTCCAAGCATTTAGAAGTCAAACTTGTTAAATAACAATTTCAAGGCTGGTTTAATTGAATGCCAGTGAAAAAGGAAATTTCTCTCCATTATTTTGACAACATTTCTCAATTCAATTAGAAAGCTTTCTTTTAAATACTTACAGTTTAAATACATTTACATATTTGTATAATTTTTGTATTTAACTCACTGATAGAAAAAAGAATTCAATTAAATTTTAATGAATTCTTATAAAACTTAATGAAATTCAATGTGGCACAATAGTGATTTTAATATAATTATTAATTATTTGTATAATGATAAATAATTCTTTTTTTAAATTTTCAAAAATAAATTTTATTGAGATATCCTACTCACCTTGAAGGATTGACTACGAAATTCCCTTCGTCATTTCCGGCCACAATAGAAAATTCTAATACTGTATCGGCGTCAGGATCTTTGGCCTAAAAACAATTTACATGATTTAAAAATCAGTAGAAATATATAATAATAAAATGCGTCAAATTTTACATGTTCTTGGTGAAGGTTATTACGAACATAGTTTTGATAAAACAAACATTATTGATGGCATCATATTCAATATTTTATATTTCGAAATACTATAGAATAGAAGGTTGGCAACAAGACTAGATCAATAGGAGTATGGGAAGAAAAACTTTTACAATTTCACAAGGATCCAAAAATTAAAGAATTAAAAAAGAAGAAATTATATTTACAACAGAACAGATCATATTTCAACCGATTCCGTTTTATTGTAGGATATTTACCCTTCTGCGTAGACGTATAAAATACAGTTAAATATCTAATTACTTGTTCCCTAACAATATCATGGCACCTGAAAATTCTATACAGAGTGATGCCAACATATGGGTAGGATGAAAAAAAAACTAATTTAGCAAACTTTATAAAAGAAAATTAGTTACTGGTAAAATTGCAGAACAAAGGCTGTTAGAATTTAGCGCAAAAAAATTCTTTTCGCTTAAATCTGCCAAGTAACGGGTTGCAATTGTAAGTGAAGTGATTTGCAAACAGTATAAGAAACTCAGGTTACTACATTTGACAACTTATCCTTAGATTTAGTCATAAAAAAGTCGCCAAATCCAATGGTCCTATTTTGTGATTTGGCCAAGTTATTAATCAGGGACCCCTGCACTTTAGGGATCCCGCTTGTTTATCTGGAGATTTTTTATTGTTGCCAAGTTCTCTGCTATACAAAATGACAGCTGAAATGAAATGGTTATCGTCCATTTCGCGATTCCACTTGGCTCGGAAAAGAGATTTGGCGAAATCGGAGCCCTAAAGTGAAGAATTCCCACCAATCCTAACAAGAAACTATTACTTTCAAATTTAAATAGGATTTTACATTGCCGTTTCTGCTTAAAATGGTTATTTTAACTCCATAGTAATTCTCTCATAATTTTTGTGTTTATTGGTATTATTATTTATTTTGGTGCACGGTATTTTTTTATTTTTTATTTTTTTTTTGACTACTTGTTATTTCATCTACGCTTTTCTTAATTTTTTTTAACTACTTATTAATTTAATATTCTATGTTAGATTAAATTGTATTGTATATCTCTACAAGAAAAAAATTATTGTATTTTTCTTATTTGTTTATTATATTCATCACTTTTATTATTTAATCAATATGCAGTTTTACAGCTCTACGTCCGGGTTAAAATGCGGTGTAAAATGAAATAAAATTTACAGAAATAATATTTGTATTTTTATTTTATCACTGGATGCAAGAATTTATTTGTTTATGATAAGAAATGTTATTTTGAATCGATTTATTTGTTTTATTTGTTTATGATCAAGAAATAAATTTGTTTTAAATAAATATTTTCAATAAATTAATTAGGTGCTGAGTACATTAGAATAATTAGCAATTTTTAAAGTGTATCAGATTTAACAGTATGTTGATCAATCTTAAATAATAATGATTCCTAAACAAAACAATTTGAAAATATAGATATAAAACAAAATACATAGAATACATTCCTAGTATTATAAATTTATTTTTAAAAATATATTAAATAAATTTAAATAGGAACGTAATAAACAATTTAAATGTAAAACAAAGTAATTAAAATTAATATATCTGTTACATGGCCCACATTAAACAGCATAAAGGTCGTCTCACATTTAAACTTTCAACAAAGTAACGATTAGGTTACAAAAATTTAACTACATCTTCAATAAATTTTCGAGCAGAGATAGCCAGATAACACACTTTAAAATGAGTGATGCATGGTATCCCTCACATTTTCACTCATACCAGACAACGACGAGTTCTAATTTGCATACGTAATTTTAAAATTTAATGAAAGGCAGAGAGAGATCCACGCAAAAGTTCCACATCGTCCTTCACAACATTAAACAAACCCACCCATTAGCGAATTAACAAGACTCGACTCGTGGTTGTCCTACATAACGGTGGACTGCAGACCGGTTTGAAAGACCAAAGACAGATATGAACTGTGTAATGGAAACATTTGCAAGCCGCACATACCCACTCAAGGAATGAATGGCTTTTGGTCTTAAAATGCGCGACGCCCATATTGCTTGACTCAAGTCTATTATGATCAGTGGTAGGTTGGTAGGAGGCATACTTTCATGTTATGGTGGGGCAGATACTACCGTAAACAATAAGGCTACTGTTGTTTCTTTAAAGATTATTTTAAATATTTTTGTAGTAGTAGATCTGTTTTGCAGTATACCGGTTCGTTTTATATTTTATACCATTGATGTCAATATAAAATTTGCAGATTAAAGGAAATCAAAGAGAAATTATTAAAATAATATTGTATTTTTAAGATTTGGTCAGATCATTGTTGTTTTTTTCAAAACAAAAGCCACAAAATAGTTTTTATATTGGTGGATCTCGCTAAGGTATACCAAAAATAGTAAATATGGTATAATATACTAAGAATAATAAATATTGAATGACTGAAGATGAGATGGAGGAGATTTTTAGGAGAAAAAGCACCCAAATTTGCGTGTCGTACTGGAAAAATCCCTACCCTAAAGTCTGATTGTTAATGAACGCTTTACATATAAATGTTCGTTATGAATCTGCTTGTTACTGCATGCAGCAATGGATGTCACCATCATATTACAACTTGAATCTTCCTACATGATAGCTGTCCCTTTTGCTACGATTCGAGCTTACAAAATATTAAAAAAAAATTACCATGGCAACAAGGAGTAAACTGCCACTAAAGAAAGCAGTATACAAATATATAAAAAGTATATATAATTAAAAAAAACTACGACATAACACTGTCATTAAAGAAAGAAGTATAAAAATGTATAAAAAGTAAATGTAATTAAAAAACTAAAATACTTTAAAGGATTTCAATTTATCTTGTGTGAACATACTTTGCTGGACGAATACACATGGGAGTATACCAATGTTCATTAAACAGTGAAATTTCTGAAATAATAGGCCAGAATACTATAAGAACGGGAGTTCTGTATTTTAGGGTTCCGCTCGTTTATTTGGCGATTTTTTTCCCTTGCGGTTGCCCTCCTAAACAAACAAAATTGCCGCTGCAATGACAAAATACTGAGACTTTGGAAATTCCATTTGGCGTGGAGAGGGGGCGAAATCAGAACCCTAAAGTGCACGTGATTCGATATGGGTCAATCGCTATATTTAGCAACACATATTTCATGCCAGTTTTAAAAGTCACCTAAATGAAATCACTTGAAAATTAGCCGTTATTTTAAATAAAAGTTTTTAAAATGAAAGTTTCCCGTATTGCATGACGAGATTAATCTGTTTTAAATAATAATTTACTTATTTTTTTATTTCCTAGCTTCATTTTTTTCAGAGACACATGGACCCCTAAGCAGGACAACATCATGTTCACACATGATAATAAAAATATTTTTATTATATTTTATTATATATTTTAATTAAAAAATATTTTTTTTAAAACTGCAACCTGAATCGTATATGTAGCTTGGAAATGAAATAATAAATATTTGTCATACTGTAGTCGGAAAAATAAACAACAATTATGTGTTATCTGGCTATATATTATCTATATATCTTTCTATATTATAATAATCTAAGATGGTTGGCCAGAATTCAGCGTATTTTTTAAATGATTCTTGAATTTCAATTGTCATAATAATAATATAATTTGACATAAAATATCAAATAATTAAATGTTCAATAACTTGGTTATTCAACATTTAATTATTACGTCATAATTATTTTTATAGATTGACGTTTCAATGCGGTAGAAAATAAGTTAGTTTTGGTTATAGAAATAACTAATAAAATATTATTAAATTATTTCTTTTTTTTTAAAAATACAGAAACATATTTTTGAATAGTATTTTAAATTATTCTAAATTTAAAAATAAAAGCTAATTTTTAAAAAATGGCATAATGTGTTACCTAAAATTTTAATAATTAATTTCGTTAATTAACGTAAAATTAATTAAAAATTTAAATTATTTAAATTATTATTTAATTAATTTAGATTTACTATCAAATACATAAAAGTATATTGAAAAAGTAAAAATAATTTGTAAAATGCATATCACGTCTCTAAATATTTCGTTATAGCTTTCCTTATGATATATTTTTAAAACAATTACTAGCTTCCTTCCTAATTAAAGTAGCTTCCCTTTTGATAAAGAACGAAAATTAATCTTATGCTCCCTTTATAATTAACAATGTATTTTTAGAAAAACTCTCAAAATAAATTATACTATATTCGTTTAATTACACAATGAAAAAAAGTATTATAAATGATACATAGATATATAAACAATAACAATTACTTAAAAACAATTACATAATTAAAAAATACAACCGATTCTTTTTATCGTTTTCAAGATGCGTAAATTAAGAACTAACAATTGGACAAAGAAAACGTTCTATTAGAATCTCAATTTGTACCAAAAGATAATTTTAACTGCAACCATAGGAATCAAAATAGCCATTGGAAAATACAAGGAAGCATCCATTCCCCAATTTCCGCAATACATTTTCTGCAGTACTAATTTTTTGTCCATGCTCTACAAGAAATATGGCGAAGGAAAAAAAAGCGTTAAGTGCTTTCTGTGACAAAATGCCATTGAATGAACCAAGCATTGTTTTCTGTCAGTCCAAATTAATCGAAGCTTCACGGTGACACCCTCATTATCTGAATGCGTCCTTTGTTCAACAATGTTATATGTCATTGAAGTAATTACTACCTATGTTGGAAAACCGCAACAATACAATAGTAAATGTACCACAGACATAGCTTACACTATAGATTTATTAACGTATTAATTTTCGATAAGGTTTATTCGATTTAAAAAAAAGAAAATATTTTTTATTTTTAACTTCAATAATCTATGAGCAAAACATTTATTTATTAATTTTTTTAATAAATTTAAAGTTAATAGTAATTATTAGGAATAATTATTGGAAATTGAATTATAGTATTAGAATGTTAATAATTAGAGCATTAGAATATTAAAAATTGGAATAATTATTGGTTAATTATTGGAAATAGTAATATGTTTTGAATAATTTAGTGCAATTTTGATAATTAATTTTCAATAGTTAATTAAAAATTTAATACCTATCTAGTTTAAAATAAAAAAAGACTAAAATTTAATATATGATACTTGACATTAAAGTCGGACTAAAAATATAAATCGAATTAATATACTTTTATATTTTGTAATTATATTTATTATTATTATATTTTATTATTATTATTATTATTATTATTTATTATATTTTTTTTAACTTAAACAATCTATGAGCAAAACATTTATTTATTAAATTTTCTTTTGTTATAAAATTTAAGTTAATAGTGATAGAGTTTATTAGAAATAGTAATATGTTATAAATTACTAAGGGCATTTTTAATTTATTTTTAATAGTTAATTAAATATTTAATAGATATCTAGTTTAAAAAGACTAAAATTTGATATAGTATGATACTTGACACTAAAATTTGATTAAAAATATAAATCGACTTAATATACTTTTATATTTTATTATTATATTTATTATTATATTTTATTATTATATTTTATTATTATATTTATTATTATATTTTATTATTATATTTTATTATTATATTTATTATTATATTTTATTATATTATTATTATAATTATTTTTTAAAATAGTAAATAAGTACACACATGAAGAGTTTTATACACATATAACTGGAAGTTTTAGCATGTTTAAATTAATAAAAATGTTAAAAACAAAATAATAGTGCAATTATGATTTTTATTCATTTGAATTATCTTATAATGAAATCATTACAGTCAAAGTTTAGTTTTAATTGAAACAAGTTTTATAAAAACTTATTTAATAAAAACTAATTTTCAAATTTATTATATTTTTAGGCATAATGAATTAGGGAAACACAATTCAAACTTGAAAGAAAAAAAAATGAATGTGCTTTAGTGAATGATTTCCTATTCGTATATCCAAATTTGTGTTTGTTGAACTCCAATTTGAGTCAGACGAGGCCAAAGAGAAGGCCACGCTATGTTTATGTAGGTTGTTACATTGAAATCAACTAAATTATTATAAAATCTCACGCCTACGGTGTCTTCTTTATGTTTTAAGAATTATTTGATGTTCTTTAAAATGAATATGTTAGCTGACTAAAATTAGAAATTCGTTGATTTAAAAAATGATATGATAAAGATTTAGTTATATAAAATGATAAAATGTAAAATTATAAAATAATAAATTGTTATTTAAAAAAAATGATAAACTGCTACTTTAATTATCGATAAAAAACGACAATTATTTCGTTAATTCAATTAATTAACCTTTTATTATTTGTCATTTATTCGATTAATTAACATTTTATTATTTATCGTTCATTCGATTAATTAACATTTTATTATTTATCGTAGATTCGATTAATCAACATTTTATTATTTATTGTTATTTTGATTAATCAACGATAAATGATAATATGCTACTGTTTGAAAATACGAAAAAATGTTGCATTATAAACATACATTATATCATTTAACAAAATTAGATTAATTTAAACGGTTTTGCTTAATTTGTAACTCGTTTGAGTAATTTTAAAAAATAAGACATTTTTTATGACATTTGTAGAATTATTTTTTTACCTTACAGTTTTTTATTTCAATGGAGATTTTGTATTTTACATAATATTCTCGGATACTTGCACAAATTATCTCTCAGTACCTATCTTCCACTGTGCCTGGTAGAAAAAATAACTGGGAATACTTTTAAGAGTAATTCTATGCAGAGGTAACTCTATACAGACTTATAAGGGTAATTCCATGCATGCCCTTGTCGTATGAAGCAAAACCTGGAAAGCATATGTTTATGCAAGACGCTGACATCCGCTATCGCAATCACCATTGACTCTTTTCTTTCTTTTCTGAAAGTAGCATCTGCAATGCGCGTCACCAACAAGAAATCTTATCATTTGCATACTAGCTTGCAATTTGACTACACGTCAGACATCATTTAAGGTAATAAAATTTCAGAGATATTTTTTTTCTAATGCAGCTGCCAAACACTTAAACTATTGTCTTTCATGCCTTAACCTTAAAGCACGCGCTGCACCGACGTTACTCACTTTGCACTACCCAGGAAGTGCGTGTAGCTTGAAGATAAGCTACAGACGCGGAGTAACACTACCGCCTCAAGGCTCTACGATCCTATTAGACCGGGATCTACGGTTTAAAGTCGATTCCGAACCACTACCAACATTCATGGCCCCGCCGGGATTTAAAACCGCAACCTGTGGTACCGAACGCCAGAGCGCCTAGCCACTTGGAAATCAGGACCCAATTTCAGAGATATAATGTAACCAAATATTTTTTTGTCAAAATTAAAAGTTATGGAATTGAAATTGGTTACTATTGGTACACAAAGTTTAAATAATCACGGTATAAGATTTTATTGTTCATACTGACTTGCTATGAAAAGATATGAAACACAAGTTAATGGTATATTTTACTTATACAAGTTTGCTTTCCATTTTATAAAATGAATTTGGAGAAATAAGTGTTTATGTACTAGTTCACACCAAACTAATACAATTTTAATATTTATATAACTGTCACAATAGTAATTTAGAATAGATTCATACTTGAAGCTGATAGACAAGAGCACCAGGTGGTAGAGATTCTCCAATGAAGGCTTCGTAAGGTGCACCGATGAATTCAGGAGCATTGTTGTTGATGTCTTGGATGTTTACATTCACAACTGCGACAGAGGATCTGAGAATAATACAGAAATTTATGAGAAAACTAAATGCATCAACTGGCAGTATCATGTGGATATTGATATTTAATACAATCAGAAATGTCTTAATTTTCACTCAAACTTATAATTCAAAGAGTTTCTTTTCAACTAATCACGTTTTATATAACCGACTACAAAACAATTTTTTCTATTCATTTTGTGACATATTTTACTTCCATTTAGCTAAGTTCAATAATTTTTGTTCAAAATATTTTTAAAACTTAAAAAATATATAAAATTAGTTGATAACATATAGACTGAAAGATTAGCTATTATAGGATAGTTACAAGATATATATAGTAAGTTAAGGCGAAGGTAGATCTTAAATTTATGATGAATGTATTTATAAATACTTTACTTCAAAGATTGATAAAAGAGTATGAATATGAAGAATTTTTAAAGGCTTTTATTTTGTATTAAAAGTATTAAATTCTTAAACTAAATTACTTTTATTTCTAAATTTAATTTTAACTTTGAAAATACAATGCAAAAGTTTTATTTCATTAAATTTCTCGAAATGCAATATATTATATTATAAAAAAACATGGAAATGAGCCATATTTTTTAATAATAAATGTTTTCATTAAATTAGATTTAAAAAGATTAAAGACTAAGATTAAAAAAATACGTAAAAAAATTAATTGTTAATATTAATATATTATATTATTAATATTATATATTATATTATTAATATTATTATTGATTAATTAATAATAATATTAAAGATTAAAAAAATATGTAAACAAGTAGAACTGATTTAACCGAATGTTTTATTTTACAATTTTGGATCACATGGAACAACAATCACATGGAAAAAAAAACAGATTTGAACAGAGAAAAAAGTCTAAAATTTAACTGATGATTATAAATTTTTTATGATAACCTATATTTAAAAATATTTATAATAATACAGATCTAATTTGTTTACATATTTTTTCTTATTCTTATTCTTATTCAGTAGCACACACCAAAGTGCAAAATCTTTAGTGAAAATAATCTTCATTATAACGCGTATAGATAAAGATCAAAGAACAAGTTTTTTATTTTATTTAATAACGCCCCAATATTTTGCGGAAGCTATGCATTACAGATTTTAGCACTTCTCTTTAATTCTACTTCCAAATCAGATACCATCTGACCCAGATAGTAGACATGGTGTTTTTATCGGTGCCATAATCTTCATCGGTGATATTTGAAGATAATGGAAGTTATTCAGATGTTCATTATGGGATAGAAAAATCTATGTAACAATCAGCGAACAATTAATTCCGGGCGTCTCATCTTTTTTATTTTTACCATCTGCAATCTTAAGACATCATCCATTTTCGGTCCAACCATTAATTGTGAAAGAGCACATTGGGGTTAGTCGCACAAATAAGATGATCTTCATCAATCTTGTGGTGGTTTCACCTTCAAAAAACTCATTCTCCTCACTTTTGATTGGTTAATTTTAAGTAAGATATAATTTTCATCTTGTGCTTTAACGGTATATTACCTTTAACTGTGCTACCTTGTTGAATTACTTTTTATGGAAAATAGTATAAGATTACGAACATACTATATTTTCAATTATTGAACTTTAATAATAATATAAAATAACTTTTCTAAAAACCGTGTAATTGTTGAAGAAATTAGATCCAGAAATTTATTCATTAGTCAATGAAGTACAAAATTACTTTAGAGGATTTGCTGGCAATTAATTTGTACAATATTATGATTACTTAAAGTTATACATTTATTTATAAATCTATTGCAATATTAATAATTGTATAGTTCTATAACATTATGTATAATTAAGGTTATAAAACTATTTTTGATTTACATATGTTCCTTTATTTTTTACATTATCTTTTCAAGTGTTTTGCTTATTAATTTCTATAAGCTTCGCTTTGCAGTCTTGGTACTCAAAGAGATTGGTTGATGTTTAAAAAAATGTTATACCTACGATGTATTTGTTTTAATTTATATATATTTTTGAAAAACAATAAAAAAATAATAATTCAATCTGTGTCTTTTCATAATTGTGTGTCTAAAAATAAATGTGAAACACTTTAAAAACTTTTTTTTTCGCATCATTATTATAAATTTGATAAATTAATACTTTTAATAAAATTAAATTATTAACGATTATTAGTAGGTATAGTTATATTACAACATATATTTCAATAAAATATTTTTTTAAACTTTATAGTTCAACATTAAATTCATTTTATTATTAGATATAATAAATTATATCTCTAAAATTTTATTTTAGTGTAAAATGTAGCAGCAATCTATTCCGAGCTTTATATTACATGAGGAACTTCAAAGTCTATTCAAATATCCAATATGCTGACAGAATATTGAAATTTTTTCAATTAACCGAAACAAACAACTTCCCTTGAAAAAAAATCAACGCACCTACAAAATTGGGATTTCCTGAAATTAGATCAAGTACAAATCTTTTATAGTTTACCAAATGATTAGAACACCACTCAAATTTACTTTAGCCAAGCAATATTGTTATTATAAAGAATAATTTATGTCTTAAAACTGCAAAACCAATCATTAACTTGGGTTTATTTTATTACATGCAAAAATAAATTATCTTTAATGCTACAAACTTGTTAAATTGCATTTCTTTCTTTAAATCGTAAGCAAAATCTAATACAATGCCGATATAAAACATTGATGATTTTTTTACTTATATGTCGCTTTTTTACCTTGATTATTAATTGAAATAATGAAAATCCAAATCTAAATCCAATTTATGTCTATTTAGAAAGGTGATCGATTCTATCATACCTTTCGGCAAATACAATCTAAAAAACATTTTGGTGAAAAAGCAATTTTTCTACGAAACTTGCTAAATGAAAATCAATTAACAAAAGCAAACTTGAATGTTCTCTCTTTGAATCTATCAATCACAGCACTTTCTATTGTTTTAAAGGTTAAGGGAGGAGTTTTTCAATACTAATTTAACCTTGTTCCAAGAAAATTTAAGATACTTATTTAAGATACTTTAAAATCATTCTTTTTTCGTATTTTTCCTGTAAGTTTGGTAAATTAATATTTTTGATAAAATTAAATTATTAACGCTCATTAACAGATATAGTTTAAAACCTATGTTTCAATAAAATAATTTTTTTTAATTTTATAATTTAACATTAAATTCGTTTTAATGTTAGATATATTAAATTATATCTGTAAGATTTTATTTTAGTGTAAAATATAGCAGCAATTTTTTGTGAATTTAGTATTATATGAGTAAGTTTAAAACATATTCAACTTATGCTGACAGAATATTCGAAAGAAATTTTCCCATTTAACCGAAATAAACAACTTTCCTTGATAAAAATGAACGCACCTACAAAATTGGGATTTCCTGAAATTAGATCAAGTACAAAGCTTTTATAGTTTACCAAAACGATTGTAACACCACTCAAATTTACTTTGGCCTTGCAATATTGTTATTATAAAGAATAATTTATGTCTTGAAATGCAAAACCGATCATTAACTTTATTTTTACATATGATAAAATAAATTATCTTTAATGCTATCAAATTGTTGAATTGCATTCATTACTTTAAATCGTAAGCAAAATCTAATACAATGCCGATATAAAATGTTGATGATTTGTTTTTTTACTTATATGTCGCTTTTTTACCTTGATTATTAATTGAAATAATGAAAATCCAAATCTAAGTCCACTTAAAAAAGTGATTGATTCTATCATACCTTTTGGCAAATGCAGTCCAAAAAACGGTTTGGTAAAAAGCAACTTTTCTATGAAACTTGCTAAATGAAAATCAATTAACAAAAGCAGTCTTGAACGCTCTCTCCTTGAATCTATCAATCACAGCACTTTCTATTGTTTTAAAGGTTAAGGGAGGAGTTTTTCAATACTGAACTAACCTTGTTCTAAGACAAAAATCAGGTTAATGAGCAGCTATCATTTGAACGAAATTTAAAGTTGCTCGCTACTGTTTATGACTGAACAATACGATCTCTCTCCTTGGAAATTATTTAATAATGTTATACCTATCGTAAAAAAAAAACAGTTAAAAGGGAATTTCCAGAATTTTATTTCCATTATAAGCATAGTAATTAATACATTTAATGGTCTCAGTAGCATACCTCATTAAAACAAATTAAGATAGCAGGTTTTAGGTTGAATTTTATAGTATGATTATAAGCCTAATGTTGAAAAAAAGTTCAACTGGTTATCGAAAATGTGACATAAAAAGTGACAAGTAGAAAAATACAAACCTTTACTTATAAGGAGGAAAGGAATTGAACTAGATACGATTTACACAACAACTGATTTTACGGAATATTTTTTTTTTTACTTATAAATTATTCAATAATGTCTCACCGAAAGTGAAATACAGTTCAAATTAAAATCTACTGAAGCTATAAAAATTTTATTTCCATTATAAGCTCAATAAATGCGACTGTTTAATAATCTTCACAGCTGAAGCCTTAAGGCAAATTAATTAAATATGTTTTATATGGCGTTTTATACATGCAACAAGTAATAAGATTATAAACTTATTAAAAAACGTTTTATTACGTAAATTAAAATCTTATATTAATTCCATTTACCATAAGAAAGATATTTAAAAAACACAGGCTATTACTTACAAGGTGAAAGTAATTGGGCAAAATTTCAGAATAAAAATCGCTGGGATTTGGCGTCAAAAATTCTTTTCGCCAAAATGCTTTAAGAGATTGCGATTGTAAGTAAAATCTAATTAAAGCTATTAAAATTTTATTTCCATTACAAGCATAATAATTACGACTGTCTAATAATCGCCACAGCTGAAGCCTTAAAGCAAATTAATTAAGTATGTTTTATGTTGCATTTTAAACATACAACAAGTAATAAGAGTATAAAATTATTAAAAAAAGTTTTATTACGTAAATTAAAATCCTTATATTAACTGCTTTTTAACATAAGACGGATATTTCAGAAACACAGACTGTTACTTTATAATGTGAAAGTAAGTGGGCAAAATCGCAGAATAAGGGCAGATAGGATTTGGCGTCAAAAATTATTTTCGCTAAAGTGCGCACCAAGAAAAGAGTAAAGTGAAGTAAATTGAAGTGCTTGTAAGTATGTGAATTGCAAACACTAAAAGAAATCCGGGTTGCCACATTGAGCAACTTACCGCTCAGTTAGAGCCCCAAAAAAGTCTCTAAATCCTAATGGCCCCTATTTTGCGATTTGGCCAGTAATTGAATTATATATTTCTAAAAACGACAGTCAACTGAATTTAACACGCGATTTATCCTTGAAAACTATTTATTAATATTAAACCTATCATATAAAAATCCTTTGAAAAAAACTCAAAACGAAATAGAAATATTAAGACAAATTAATTTACATTTTTAGATTCGTATTTTATAGCATTATTGGGCAATTATAAACTTAATTTTTAAAAAGTCTAAATGTGCCAATCGAGGCCAACTTAAGAGAAGTCCTGTATAGTGAAGCGGCGCCATTGCTAGCGGCCGCTATCGTGAAGACTTTACTTGATCTAACTTTGATAATTATATTTTAATCCATGGACACGATAACAACAACAACAAAAAGTATAAATAACTTATCAAAAAATCTCTCTCTAATATATTAGTTTTAAAAAAACTTAATAAGAATAAGTGAAAAGGTTTAATAAGAAAATAAACAAATTAAACATTTCTGAAAGCATTTTTTATAAAAACTTATATATTTTTTTAAATATTTAAACTATCAAATAATCAAATGCTTATAATATACCATAACAAAGTTTTAAATTCATAGTACAATTAACTGTTAGCTTATTCAAACAATAAAATTATGTTTCTACAAAATTCTTAAAATTAAGGTTTGGTTTGTCGCTCTAATGTCATTTTTTGCACCTTTTAGACTAATTAGACTGGAAGCTACAGTTTAACGTGGATTCCGAACCACTAACAAACATCCGTACAACCGACAGGATTAAAATTAAGGAGAATATTATTGAAGTTAATAAATATATTTCTGTTAACTGGATACGTCACCAAACATATATTTTAACACGAGAAGTAAATAAAGATAGGAATGGCAATCCTAACTTTATACAGAGCAGCAGAGTAAGCGAAATAAATAGGTTACCACATTTGGCGATTTTGAGCGCAATTGTAACTGCGGTCCCGCTAACCAAAGAATAAGTCAACTACATTATATCATTATATATATATTTTTTTTAAGCAAACACAGTTATGAAATGTATCCATACCTTCGTTCGGATTCGATTCTTGCAAGATCCGAGGCTTGTACGAAAAATGTATAACGTGGTGGTTTCTCCCTGATGTTCTTAAAGGATTCCAGGATGTAGATGGATCCATTTTCCGGATGTACATCGAAAGGAACCATTTGGCTCAAGCTGTCGTTCTGTAAGCGATATCGAACCACCCCATTGACATCCAAATCTGGATCTAAAGCTATGACCTGAAAAGTGAAGAAAACACTTTTGAATAAATCGAATATTTGAAAAAAATGTTCTTTTATTTTTGCAAGCCCGTATGTCACATAAATTATAATCTGGAGGTGTATCTTTCCCAGATTGCCGTTTTATCTTTTCAAGATAAACTAATACTCTTAAATAATTACATACATTAAAAATCTAATTTACGTATTTCTAACATTTATGTATTTCTTTAAATATGTAACAAAGCAATGTTTTACTTAAATATGTGGGTTTTTTTTTAATTTATTTTTTGGTGTGTACTACACTTTATCTTTATGTAAAGACACACTATCAATTAAAATTATTTTTACATAGCCCCATACTCCACTTTATCTTTTTTACCCCTATATACCACTTTATCTTTATATGCAGATAAAATATGTTAATAATCAATAAAATCAATTTGGGGTAAACAAACAAAAAAATTATCTTCTATGAATCACCTAATATTAAAGTGTTATTCAAAATAAAAATATTAGACATACACTCAAGAGCCAAAACATTATGACCACCCCTACATTTTGCAATGAACTCGCCTGGATGACGTGTGAAGGCACGTGATCAGGTGGAAATGATATTAAGTGGTGGTATTAATCCATGCCAAGGCGGGTTGAAGCTGTGTTGCGCGCCAAAGGTGGGCCAACTCGTTATTGACAGGTGGTCATAATGTTTTGGCTCTTGAGTGTAAATGGTCTATGTGTGCGTTATTATCTTATTTAAATTTAAACTTTAAACTTATATTCAAATCATATTAATATTTTATGAATATTTTGTAAAAATTGACATTATCGAATCTTCGCTAAAAAGGTGAAGCAGTGAAATGATTATGACAAGTCTATGCAGGAGAAATTATTTGTTTAATTCAAATATGACTTTGAAGTTAACTGCCAAGTTCATATTATTTTTTAAAAATTTAAATAACAAATAGAGCATATTTTAAACAATTTAGTAAGATAGAATATTTTAGGGATCATTAGTAGGGATTCACATATTCACTGAATCTTCTTCAAAAGGTGGACTAACAGTGAAACCATGATTTTTTTCTTGTAAAATATGATTTTGATTTTAATTTTCAAGTCTATATATATATATATATATATATATAGATATGATTCTGAAATATTACTGTAAAGCATTTATTTATTTATTTACAAATAAATAATCATTAATAAATTTTTATCGAAGTTAAGAAGAGTTATTAAAAAAAAAGTGCTATCTTTCCAACTTAACTAAAAAATGTATAAAATATATAGACGACTTTTACATAACAAAAGCATGTAAACTAAAAACATTATATGATAAATGATATTAAGAGCATATGCATATTTATAACATGCATGCTTTGCCATTTTATATGAAGCACAGTATTTTCAGTCGAGTTGATTTAGATATGTAAAAGCTTCCCTTTAAAAATTAAACGACCGTAAAAATATTTTTTTCTAGTATTAATAATATTCAAATATAAATAATCAGAGTCCTTTAAATGTTTTTAAAGTATCATCATCAATGGCGCAACAGCCCTATGGTGGGCCAAGGCCGTCTGCCTACTGGCAGATTTCGAGACAGGAGACGTTTCTTTTTTACGTGATAGGATTGTCACACCTCTACGCCCAACGCTCTATAGTCATATTAGACCGGGACCTACGGTTTAAAGTGGATTCATAATCACCACAAAACATTTATGGCTCCGCCGGGATTCGAACCCGAAACCTGTGGTACCGAGCACCAGTTTTTAAAGTATATTAAATCAAAATGGGTCAGATGAAACAGTCCACTTACATTTCCAACTACAGAACCTGGTTCGTCCACTTCTGTGGCACTGAAAACGTAGACACTGCTTGGCACAAACTTGGGATTGTTGTCGTTGGCGTCCAGAAGATGCACCTCTACGATGGCAGGGGTGGCCTTGACGTTTGGATTGACGTTGGGCTTCTTCTCTTTGGCGAACACCCTCATGCGAATCAAGTCTTTGGTCTCCCTGTCGAGCTTGCTGGGGTCTTTGACGCTGATGGATCCGCCGGTTGGATCGATGGAGAAGGCGCCGGATTCGTCTTCAAGTTCGTAACGGAATTCAGCATTGTCGCCCTAAGAGTGTGTGAAAAATGAATGATGTGATAATGATCAAAAATGTTTTTTTTGCATGCAATAGACTACAATGTTTTTGTTTGATAAGGATGACCAATTTTACCATTCTTCACTTAATCCTTGCTAAAAATGCTAAATTTACTCTATCCTTGCTACGCCACCATCCCAATAAAACACATACCCTTGTGTGTATGTGTCGTTATAAAAGATGATGATAGAACGAGGCTTAAAAATCGTTAAATCGTCGTTTTGTAAGGTAATATATCAGAGTGGCAGTTTAATAAGTATCGTCAACATTTTAAAATATAACCTCGTTGATAACATAACTCATAGGTGTACGACGTTGCTTTCAATCAACAGAAACCCTGCCCCTTATTGAAACTTATTTGTATTCGAGAAATCACTTTTTTTCCCGTATAACATGCACGAATTGTATATTTTTTATTTACCTACAAATATAGCCAATAAAATATAATTATTTCTTATTCATTGTTTTTTTTTTCATATCTGACAACATCTATATACATCGCAAAAACATTTCCTCATCTGCAAATTATATCCAAAATCATAACATCTCCTAATTGTTTTGAGAGTGTATTTATTTTATATAATTCTCCAAATTTTTGAAAATCGTGTTATAACTAGCAAATGTAATCATTTTTTTAAGGTCAGTAGATATTTTATTCTAATAAAAAATATTCTGTTCATAATTACAAATTTAAATTATATTAATTTTGAAGTTGAATATTTTGATGAAATGAAATGATATGATTGAAATTTTTTACTCTTATAATTTCTTCTGAATTACAATTATATTTTACGAAGACTGTTGCTTTATTATTTCTAATTAAAATAATCGAATATTTAAATATTATAAAGTGCATATTTTAAACACTTCAGTAAGACAGAATATTTTACAAATCTTTATCAAAGATTCACATACCGAATCTTCGTCAAAAGCTGAGACTTGGACGACAGTAAATCCCGGTGGTAAATTTTCCATGACTGTGATGTTGTACATTTCGTATTCGAATTCTGGCACATTGTCGTTTACATCCAGAACTTGGACATCTACTTTGGCCATTGCTGTTCTTAAGCTGTTATCTGTTTGAGTGGCCTGGAAAGAAAATATTTTCAAATTAATAACCGAACACATTTCTTTCGAAATATACAACATTGTATGTCAGTAAATGTGTATAACAAATGTACACATTTACTGAAATCCTAAATCATAATTTCTAAAAAAGTAGCATGGTTATAAGTGAGAATGAATTGAAAATTTATTGAGAACTATTATTTCAGAATTAAAGCAATTGAAAATCAAAATTTACCTACATATCGATTTAATTAAAAATTAAACCATTTTTTTGATAGTAAGAAATGTATAATGTTTTGTAATTTTTATTTTTTGGCATTTTGGAAAACGTAATTTTTCTAAGTGTTTAACCTAATTATATATTTTATTGAGTGCTTAAAGAATAATTGAAAATAAATAATTCAATTTGGTTTAAATTTTAGAGAAAAAAATATGAGGAAAGATTCTTGGATAGATTTTTAAACACAAAATTTTTTCTATATAAAGTTGAGTAGACTTAAATTAATATCAAAGCTTATAAGAAAATTTTGCTTTGTTAATTCACAAACAAAAAATAATTTTTAGGACGAAAAAGCAATTATTTTTAACTTTTACTAAATTATATTATTTAAAAAATATTTATACGTTTTTTTATTTTAATAATATAAAATTAAATAATAATAACTACAAAAGTCTCGAAGCAACTATTCACTTGCAAATCTTACTTAATGCTTTTAATATCAATTTTCTCTTCATTTCCAGTAAAATAAACCTCTCTGATATGAGAATTTGATGTAGAAATATGCAGCGAAATTTCCTTCGAATGGTGTTTTCAATAAAGAAAAATTCTAATGGAAAATGCCCTTTTGACATGCATGATGATATACATTAATAATAGAATGAACATGCTTGTATTCCATTAGGAAAAAAAACTTGCATTATCATAATCACATTTTTGAAATGAACATTGCAAAACTTAGGTAATGAAGTTTATTATAGTGTTTAAAGCTTATAAATTGAAATGGTGTTGAAACTGAACTTTAAAAAAAGGAAAATTAGTGACAATTTTTTTAATATAAAAGTCATTCCCTAAGCATTTAATTTGTCAACTACATAAACATTTAAAAAAAAAATTAATGACATTTCTTGAATATAAAAGTCATTCCATAAGAATTTAATTTGCCGATTGTGGTTCAAGTTTCAAAATTGATTTTACTTTAATGTTGTAGAAGTCATTTACTATTCAACCACATTTTTTTTATAGATATTAATAATATGCCTAACTTACAATGAATTAGTTGTTTCACATGAATTATTGATATACCCGTTGAATTCTTAAAATTATAATCTTTATAATTCACCATCTTTTACAAAGTTTCACCCACATAAATCATCATAGTTAAGAACCAAATATTAAATTATAAAAGAGAAAAAAACTTTTTACTTGAATTTTATATATCTCGAATGGTATTTTAACTATTTAAAAAATTTGTCGACGAAATCATAACAAATTTTTTTTTTAAATATATGCAATTAAATATGTAATTTTTTTTAAAGGATAGCAACTTGAAGGAATCCAAAATTTATCGAAGCACTACAAAAACTAGTGAATGTTTACAATTAAAATTTAATTTTCTTCTTCAAGTTTTACGTTCTTTCATAATTTTAAAATTAAAATAATTGTAGTTATTACCACACTTTGCATTTCATAATGAAAGATCTAATCCAAAATTTCTTTAAACTTCAAAGACTTTTTAAAAAAAATTAAGAATTTATAGCATATTTTTAAACGAAATTGGCGTCATACATGACACATAATGACCTTGTATCCATGCAATTACGGACTTAACCTGTCAATTACTTTAATAAAATACCAAATTAAATCCTTTTTTTTTTTTTTTTTTTTTTTTTTTTTTTTTTTTTTAATATGCTTAAAAAAATTGAATCTTTTTTCGACACATCAAATTAAATTTTTGTTATAGAACAATGGGAAAGGAAGATAAATTCATTTACCTGGATAACTTTTTTATATTTTAAACAAATGTATTAAAATGAAGATAAATTGCCAAATAATTGGAGAGAAATTAACAGTCAAAAAAAAATGTGTATCTAGAATCGTATTTGATAAATGACATCGCAATAATCTCAAAGACAAGAATGATAAATTGCGTGAACCTTTATCATTTGGACAGCTAATTTTTTTATAAATTACAAAACAATCCATATCCATCTCATAAAGGAAATAATAAGAAATATAATAGAAAATAATTTGATTAATGTGTTTCACGTCCATTTTTTATCAATGTAAAAGTTTATTTCGAAGCAATTATTTGAATTATATCTTTTAATTGGAACATATATTTCGGACACTTTAATTTTAGTTTTCGTTAAAATGTATAAAAATTTTACTTGAAATAAGAATTATGTTTTTAAATTAATTTTTTAAGACCTTCGTTGTTTTAGTATAAATATATTTTTTAAATAACGAACACTAATAGTATTAGTTGTAAAAGAAGTAATATTTATATTTTCTCCCAAAATTTTATCAATTTTAAATTGACATTAACTTTCAGCAATTATTAACAATTAATATTTTCCTCAACAAATTATCAATTTTTATATAATTTGCTAACAAGAATTAATATTTCACTTTTAGAATTAACATTTTTATGCAGTTTTGTTCCGTTTCCTTATTTTCATGATTTATTTTATTTTTCTTATATATTTGATAAATTTACACAACAAACTGAATTTCTGAGCATAAAATTATTTTCTAAGCGTGCTTATCTAAATAAAATCATTGTATGAAACTAAATATTATAACATCGTATGATTTGAGTTGAATGCTTCAATATTTTTTTTTATATATTGATGTCAAAGATATTTCCTGTTATTTATATATTACATTTTACTCTTTTATTCTACTCTTTTCAAAATGCAGAAGAAATTAACATGTTTTTATATGTATAACAAATTCAATTAATCATTATAATCAATTAAAAATACAAATGTATAACAATATATCAAGAGGCGATTGCCAACTTTCGATTAGGAACCGGACACGATTGTCTTGCGGAACACCCAAACAGGATAGGTATCCTCGCCTCGAACACTTGCCTAAAATGTAGAGCTGGAACAACGAATTCAGAACATCTTCTGAAATGTCCAGGACTGAACAGGGAGGCTCGGCGCCAGGGAGAAGTCTTGCAATTGTATTGGGAGGTCAGGAGCCTCATGGAATGAAAGAAAGTGTCTACTCCCTTATATTTACTCTCTGACTTTTTGTGGTGTGTGAGACCGACTTGCCGTAAGTTTGCTTGGTTCTGCTAGTTCTGCTGTTACAATAAAGCCATATCCCATATAAAGCCAACAACAAAAATACAAATTAAAGATAAACATATTAAATCGTGTATAGAGTTGTTTTTGAAACATAGATAATTTTTGTGAAACAGTTAAAAAAATTAAATGCAGACATATGGAAAGAGAAAAAAAGAATAAGTTTAAGATATAGTGGTAATGCATAAAAACTTTTCAACTAATTCTTTAAAACTTTTATTTCAGCCTTTAATTTGTCCTTTATATATATCTATGTATATATATATCTTTTTTATTCTCCAATTGCTTCGAAACTAACTAATGTAATTATGTTTTCCATTTGAACTATTGAACATAATAAACTCAACTTTGATATTATAAAGCAACAAAATTTCACTTATGAAATCTTTTCATTTTTACCAACACACACACACATATATAAGAATAGCAATTAAAAACAAATATCCTGAACGTGAACTGAATCTTAACACCAATCAAAACTAGATCAGCCTTTTAACCATGAAACTTTCCAAAACACCAACCAAATCAAAATCAAATACAAAGAAAAAAGAAAAACGAGTTTACACGGTTCGATAACTGCTCTATTTCTGGCTAACCGAACCCGCCTGTTAACGAGACAATTCCAAAAGCCCACCAAGTAAAAAAAAAGTTTTAACTTATAAAAGTTTGGCTAGCCGTTTATATGTTGAGTTTTTTGGATCGGATACCACGTTGGCGACCGACAATGGTTGAAAGCAGCAGAAGATGGAAGAAAAACAAAAGGCCAAAAGCAAGAAGAAAAGATTCGGAATCTTGAAGAAAGTGTGTCAGACCTGTATTTCTCAAGGTAATCCGGCGTTTACTTTCTCACGTGTAAAAGCAAAGCAATCCTTGCGGAGGAGGAGGTGGAATTCGCAAGATGACCGCCCTGTTTTACTCGAATTTCTGGCCATTACGTCAGTGGCCATGAGGTCAACCATTCAGTAACGGAGGTTTCGCTTTTTTTTTCTCTCTCTCTCCCTTTCTTTGTGTAGTGTAAAATAAACGGAATTACTGTTATAAAGGAATGGTCAATTTAAGAATTCGTTCTTTAATTTGCGGTTTAATGCCGTATCATAGTTTGGCATGTTAAAGTTACCAAATAGAATGGAAACACATTCTGTTCGACAACTCGTTTATGCCTATGGAGCAGTTTTTCTTATATTTTTGGCAAAAAAAAAAAAAAAATCATCTATGTCTTCTAGTTATAAAAATTTTAATCATTAAATTATATTACAAAATATATATATTATTTTTAAATTATAATGTTGATCATTTTTGTAATAAGAAAATATAATTAAGTGTGCAGATGCTATTTCATTGCGATTGTCATGGTAAAAGAAACCTCAATAATCTAAATTTTTTTTTAATAAAACAGAAATATTTGCATACTGTTTCACTTGCATTTAAAGCAATCTGTAATGTAATGCAAATCCTCTCTAATATTTTGGAGATCAGATAGAATTACAGACCACAAGTAAAATCTCTGTTGATTGTTAGAACTGTTTTTGAAAAAAAAGTGTGATAGATTCGATGAACTTTTAGGATTTTATCTAACTTTTTTTTTATCTTTTCCTATCTACATAAAGTATTTTCAACCATAACCTAACTAATCTAGATTTCTTTTTTGAAATAAAAAAATATGATAGTTATTTGTGTTTTTTACGTCATAATGATAACCCTGATTGCGACAGAAACGTCAAAAAATTGGAAATATAACTTATTATTTATTATATTTGAAGCAATTCGTACTTGTAAAGACGGAATTCTATTCAAAATAATACACAGCTTAATACTAAGCTAGTTCGGTGTGCCTTATTTTTTATTATTATTATTTTTTTTTTTTTAGTTTTGTGAATATGACACTGATATTCAGGGGTGTTTTTTATTACAATCATCTTTTTAAAAAAATTATTCTTGTTTACTTTACGCCGACAATGACACAGTGATAATAAAATCCTCATGGAAAAAAGCACAGCGACATAATTTTTTGATGAATCTTTAGTATCCAACTTTTCACTTGAATTCCTCATTATTAAAGACATGCTTGCTTATAACACATACGGTGTTTCCTTATTTTAGCAATTCATGCACACGAATGTCCTTATTCAACCAAATATACAATTAAAATCTTTTTAGGTTAACTAACAGTAAGTAAACAATATAAAAAGTTCATAAAATCTTGATGCTATATTCGACACACGAAAGAAAAATATATGTGCAAGTTAAAAAAAATATTTCTAAATTTAAAGCTACCTTCTTTTCATTGAAATTTTTGTTATGTAACCATAGCAATAATACACATACATATCTGAACTACTTACACAAAAAATATGCTCAATGAAAGTAAACCTCAACTCGCACAAAAATTGGAAACACACGGCGTAAATACTTTTTTTTTAAAACTTAAATATTCAAACTCGTTTCGTCGGAAAGTTCCTTCTTCTTTAAGAGAAAAGAGTGTCTTTTCTTTACTTTGGCATGAATTTTTAACAAAGAAAAACCAACTGCGTTCGTGACTTAGAATTCTTCTGGGATGCATCTTTAACCAGTTTTACTGATTCTGAAACAGAAAGTTTTTTTCTTTCGCCTACTTCTAAATTTAGTCTAAGCTGCTTATATTTTAGAAAGAGGTTTAAAGAAAGGATGGATTGAAAACAAGATTATGATTTTTAATGTAGTTTAATATGGTTTTACTTACACATAAAAATTAAGCAGGATATGGCACGTCCTTAAAAACACTGGTTGTAATTCCCGTGGCATTAATTTTCAAAAATTTAAATATTTTTATAGGTTTTAAAGTTTTTTCAGATTTAAAATGTTTTTAATTTATACTTCTAAGGACAACTGAATATTTATGTAATATTTTAAACCTAAAAATATCCCTGTATAGTTTTTAAATGTTATTAAAGTTCTTTCTTAGAACTATAAAGCCTTGAAAATGATAACCATTAAATTTTAATAGTTCAAAATGTTTAGAAAATTCTATTCATAATAAAAAATACTGAATTAATTAATCCGTCAAAAACTCAATTTCATTATAAATATATCTATGAAAAAAATTCCGCCTGTCCTGTTATAAAAATCTATTACGTAATTGAATTTTGATTAATTTTATTCTAGACTTAAAATTTCTATTTATGCAGCAAAATACTTTATGCTACTTTATTATGAAGGGAGAGAAAATGAATATGGTCCATATACTTGTTTACTTGGAACTGGACTCTTATTTACAACAGAATGGTGATTCGTGTACTCTTTACTGGAGGACCAGAGAGCACATGTCCTAACTACAAGGACTTTTATCAGGGTGCTTCTAGCTTTTTAAATTTTTAATCATTTAACTTGGTTTTAACTGTTTTTAAGGCCTATTGGTCGTTTCTGTTACAAGTGTCTGGTCTTTTCACCTTTGTAATTTTGATTTGTTTATACGTTCATTCTGTTTCTAAGGCAAGTGGCCAAATTTGTATGGCTTGAGTTCCAATAAAGCCATAACAACAACAACTTTATTATGGCTCCAAAATTTATGATTGATTTGCAATTTATTATTGAACGAAATCAATGAATCATAAATTTCTATGTCATTCTTCAATTTAAATGACATGGCATCACAAAGATTTGATGGATTACTAAACTCTTACTGTGATGCTCTATACCATATAATTCATATCGCAATAAAAGTAAACAATATTAATCAAATCTGATAGCAAACAAAATCAATTTGAATGAAGAAAATAAATTTCCCAAACTATCAATTAACCTATTGCCAAACTATTACCAGATTAACCTATTGTTAAATATAAATATATCCATGCTGTGATAAACTGACATTTACCTCTATGATATTCAAAAGAAGGTCAGCATTCCAGCATAAATATGTAACAGTAGCCATTTCGAACAGTTTGACATCCTGGAACTAATGATTCCACAAGGAGGCAGATCAATAGCAATTTCTCAGACATACATTTGGGTCACAGTCGAAAGTGAATAATTTATGTCCATTATTCAAATACATACTACTGTTGGTATACATACTACTCATTACAGTGAAAACATGTGTTTTGAGGGGTAACAAAGTCGTGCTTCAATAGTATGCGCTGACTCAGTGACATCATGTTGTGAGATGACGCAAACCTTAATCAGCCCTTGTAGTCCGCCCTTTGAACCAACATGTGTCTGGTGACTAATTTACAAGATTTTCGTAAACGAAATTTCAGATAAATGATTCAAAGGTCCTTTGTTTCCTAATGGAGCAACGCCATGGCTCTGTCATGTTTAAGTTTGAGTTCGTTAAGGATCTATAATGTGCTAATTTGTCATGATAATGATGGAGTTCTCATGAATATGAAATTACTGTTTTGACAGACTTTCAATTATCAGCATTCAAAAGATCTTGATTTATTTCAATCAATTGCTTAAATTTCAGCTTGACAGCTTGTATATGACGAGCTTCAGCTTGCATATAACGAGAAAAAATGCAATTGTTTATAAACTTTTAATGAAATTTATATCCCATGCCATAGAATTCAATTTCATTAATATCCGAATTTATTTTATTATGAAAAATTAAGATTGAAATAATAAAATAAATTCAGTTTTAATTCTTCGATTTTTAAAATAAACTCTTTTTTAAATGTATGACATTTTTCCAATTAATTAATATTTATTTAAAAAAACAGATTAACGAAAGCCTATATTATATTTTCTTAATAGGAGATCATATGTTGAAATATATTTTAATGAACTCCATGATTAATTAGAACAATGTTTAATTTATACTTCCCGAATTTGTCATGAAAAAATAATAATTTACATGTTTTGCAATAAATGAGAAATTTGCAAAACATTTTAATTTTTCAAATGATGACGGCAGTACCGAAAGTATTTTCAAATTGATAATCATTATTGACATTTTTATGCCATTAATGCATTAAGAATTTGAATCGCTCTTATTTCCACAACGAAACAAGATTTCAACGAATTGCAGGAGAAGTTACGAAAAAAATTTGAATAACATTTTTTTTCTTTGAGAAATGAAAGACATTTATTTAAAATAAATTACCTTCAATGTGTCTTTAAACAAGATTTTAAAATTATTCTATGAACAAAAATTTTCCAAGACAGAAAGTTGCCACACAAGTTAATCTATCATTTTAATAAGGGTGGAGTTACAATTTAACACCCATTTCTTGTCTTTTATTGCAAGTTAACTTTCAATGCATTTATTTTCCGTCAAAGTTAAGCTGACAAACTATTTGCAGATTTACTTAACAAAGAATATCAAAAAAAAAAAAAAAAAAATTTAAATTATATAGATTTAATCTATTGATGGAATACAGCTGCATTTTGCATGTAGTGCCTGGTTAATCTGTTATAGTACATGTTTCGTTACGAATTTTTCTCTTGTTATGTTGGAATGTTTACTCTAATTCCAATAGATACAAACTTATGGGAATTTTTTTATCCTATTTGTCAAAGATTAAGCTGTCATCTTTAATAAGGTTTTACGCTACTTTCACTTTGCAACTTATGTCTCCAAAGAAAGAAGGTCATAGAAAAATTAAGTAAAAGCTTTTTTAATAACTTGAATATATTTATTATTAAAAAAATATTAATAATTTTTTTTAATGAGACATTTTTAAAAATAATACCAAAACACAAAAACGAAGAATAAACTTGAGTTAAAACATTATTGTTTTAAAATTAATAATGGAATTGCATTTCAAAATTACACTCATGTCCATAAATTAAGGATAATTCAGAATCACACAGAAATTGAACTCTAAAATAAAAATTTCACCTGTAGAATTATCACACACATCTTGAAGAAGAATATGCAAATTACAGGAAACCACCAGATGGCTCGGATAGTACGTCACAATGACGAGAGTGTAAGAGAGGGGTATATAAGGAATGGTGGCAAAGAAGTAAAATTGTTCACAAGCGCTTTAAAAGCCTTTCAGTGCAATAACCGCATAGTTATGGCACAAAGGAAGCATTTGGATGATTTTTACGTGGTAGAATTATCGGACGACTGGAATGTGGACGTACCCAGCTGGAAGTATCCGAGGAACTTGGAATCGTCCAGAGTGTCATCTCCAGGCTTTGGCAACGATTCCAAGATGATGGTAATGTGAGTAGATGTTACAGCACAGGTCGCCCCCGAGTTACAACACCGAATGAGGACCGGCATTTAGCAGTTACTGCCAAAAGAAACAGACGGAGCACAGCATCAGACCTGTCTCATCAGCTCTCTTCAGCTATCGGTACGGCAGTTTCAAGGCAGACCGTGTACAGACGCTTAGGGCACATTGGTCTATATGCTCGTAGGCCTGTCAGATGTGTTCCACTTACCGCAACTCACTATCGCCTGCGATTAACCTGGAGTAGAGAGCATGCATTGTGGACACCGCAAAAGTGGTCTGTTGTGATGTTTTCCGACGAGTCCAGGTTTAGTTTGCAGTCTGATTCTCGCCGGACTTTCATATGGAGAGCGCCAGGTACCCGTTACCACCAAGAGAACATCATTGAACGACACCGTTACGGTGGTGCAAGATGGCTCGTTTGGGGAGGAATTATTCTTGGTTCCAGAACTGACCTGCATGTTCAGAGTGTAACGATGACAGGCCACATCTATCGGGATGTCATTCTGGAACAACATGTACGTTTGTTTCAGGGCGCCATGGGTGCTGAATTTCTGTTTATGGATGACAACGCCCGTCCTCACCGTGCAAGCATTGTAGACGAATGCCTTCAATTGGAGGATATCGCCCGTATGGATTGGCCAGCATACTCACCGGACTTGAATCCAATAGAGCATGTGTGTGATATGCTTGGCCGACGAATTGCAGCCCGTCAACCCCCTCCCACCTGTCAACTTCGGAGGGCATTGCTTGATGAGTGGTGTAATATTCCCCAAGATCAGATTGATAATTTGATACTCAGCATGCCTAGGCGTTGTAAAGCCTGTATTGCATCGTCCGCGAGACATACTCCATATTAACCATCATACTAACAATGTTATCCTGTTTTTTGTAAATAGGTTCTTTTTTCAAATTTGCTCCAAGGAGTAAAAATCGCAATTTTTATTAATTATGTCAAACATATAGTATCTTTTTTGCTCTTTACCTTTTGTTTATTAAATAGACTTTACAAATAATCAAATTTGTTTTGCTTCTGTCTCTTTCTTTGCCTGAACTTCATTATCCTTAATTTATGGACATGAGTGTAGATCACAAATTTTAATTGTTGATTAAGCAAGTAAATGAAAATAATAAAGTGAATATTTGTTTTCTTTTTAATTCCATCAAATTTGATTTTGACGAAGGTCCCATTACTATATATGTTTTTGTTCTAATGCAGCTGGCAATATAGAGACAGTTAATCTTTCATGCAATAAGCAAGAGCTGCACCGACGTTACTCAGTTAGCACTACCCAGGAGACACGTGTAGCTTGAGGATATACTACGGACGCGTGTAACACTACCCCCACAACGCTGTACGATCCTATTAGACCGAGACCTATGGCTTAAAGTGAATTCCGAACCCCTACAAACGTCTATGGTACAGGTGGGATTCGAACCCTATACCTGTGGTATCGAGCAATAGAGCGCTAGCCACTCGACTATCAGTCCCCTTAAAAGGAATTATTGCATTCACGAAACAAACTATTTTCAATTGAGTTTTAAAATTTGTAATGCAGTTACGGTATAACATATATTAATATCAACCGTAGCCAACGGGACAGCAGGATTTCAAACTTCCCATTTTAAGCCACAATATTCATATGGGACAATAGATTTTAAAGAATCAATTAACTGATTTTTACAGAATTGTCAACATATCACTTTACGACATTTGGTTGAATTGTAACGTTAAAATTTTATACCGTTATTATATTATTAGTCGTATAATTTTTAAGAAATTATCTATTGGTTGGTGTGAAATCTTAATTTGCACAATTTGTAATACCCTAGCAGTATATCCCCCACCCCTATTACTATATATAATTCTTAATATCTGAAGCAACTTCCAATAAAAAGGTTTTACCATCATTTCAGAAACATAAAGATCACAATACACACACTCACATAGGTAAATATCTGGTATTACCATGCCATTTTTCTACAAATAAAAAAAAACTACACGTTTTACACACTTTCAAGAATCATAAAGATTGTAATATGCCACTATTATTAGACATAAATATACCTGAGTTGTATGTAATAGAACGCTTTTCTGTTTCAAGATATCAAATTTGCATGGTTTATACCAAAAAACACAATAAGAAAAATGCAAATTCAAAACGGAAAGAAAGAAAATAGAAGGGGGAAGGGGAAGGAATCTCAGAACTTCTTGCAAAAGAATAACCAGATGTCCATAAAGAATTCCCAACCACCGTCACTTCCTAAATCACAGCAGATGCTCTCTCTGATCGACGAAACCGGGTCAATCGGTTAAAAAGCACTAGAAGGCGAGAGTTATTTTGCCCATTGTTTATGAGCTCGAGTAATACGACCCTGCAAATGTCCTCTTGTGTTTTTGAAAAGAATGAGGTCTAGCGGCGGTGGTTCAAATGATAGGTGTGCGGTGGATTTATGGTTTTGAATGGCGTCTAATGAAAGTGAAGATTCTTCTGATGGCAAAAAAATGAATAAGTGATGGGTTTGTGGCAGCCCCGTTTGGTGGTGGATCGTGACAGATTTGCAGGTATCATTGTCTCGTGCTGCACCAAAGATAGAGAGAATATCTCATTCATAATGTATATATTTGATATTTCAATCCCTAATTCTTTTTTTATAAGTATAGATTCAATCTTAAAATATTATAAGAACGATTTACAACGTATTGGGGATTTTTTTTTACTAAATATTTTGCCTCTCAAAATTATATCTGTGAGATTATAAAGAATTTAAAATTCATTTATATGAAAACATATAGTCTGTTGTTGTTGTTGTTGTTGTATCCCCTGAAGAGTACAAGAAAATCAAATATGGGGGTGTTCCCGAATAATAATGACTATGTTGATTGCCAGCTCAGAGTATGAATCCTCTTCAGAGGGACGGTCCAGATAATTCATGGTGCTGCAACAGCTGGGCAATCAAAGACATGATGAGGAGTAAGCTCGACATCAGGGAAAATTTGCACATTTTTAGTATTCTTTTAATACCATCAGCAGAAGTTTTCCTATTTTTGTGGTACTTCATCCTTAGTCCTATGAGAGTAGTAGCTATTTTTCTGTCGATATTTAGTTCTGTAATTTGGTATTTAAGAAAAAGAATTCGTGGAGTCTTTCTTCCTCATATAAATATATATATATATATACTAATTGTTTGCATAAACTGTCACAAGCCAGATAAGTCTCGCAAAAAAAAATGATGATTTATTCAGAATTCAAAAAATTCATTATTAAAATATTTCACTGTTTTTAATTAGATGAATAAAAGTTCACATTTAAAATCCAAGAAAAAAAATATAAATCACTAATCCAGATCAACTTACCTGTATGTGAAGTGTTAATATAGGACTTTTCAAGGCTTCTCTGTCCACTTCTTTCACAAGATATAGGTCGGCCATTTGATCGTGCATTTCAAAAAGACCTTTTTCATTACCTAAATAAAAACAAGTAATACTGTCTCACATTTCACGATTTGCATGGTGTAATTACATTTGCAACAATAAAAAAGTCAAATGCAAATTTATTTACCCATTGATTGCTTCAATAAATTTTTATAATTGAGATATACATTCTCGGAATTTTTTAATAAAAAAAACTAATAAATAAAAATATTTAAAAACAATTTTTGGCATTCACATGTAATAATAAGCATTATTTTAACAAGATATAAAATCTATGTTACGTATATTTAAACTATAACTAAAGCAATTATATAAAAAAAATAAAAATTTCAATTTTCTTTCCAATTAATTTTGAAATATTTTGCAATAAAAAACATTTATCTAAACACTAAACTGGAACAGGTGAATCTCGTTAAAATAGTTATGCATTTTTTTAAAGAATTTCGCTTTCATTTTTTTATTCAAATGCTACTTGAAATTTTAATTCTGATTTTGGCTGAATAAATTATTTATTATTATTGTCATATTTGACTTCTTATTTCTTAGAAAAATTGTTTACATAATTATAAAACTCATTTCATTTGACACATTAAAGTTGCGATATTAGGATGTTCTTAGAATGTTTTGAAAGTTATTTTAAGCCTTGATAAATAATAAATAATATAAAATTATTACAGATTAAAAAATCTTTATATTTATTTTTTATGTTTATGAGTAATAAATATAACTATTAATTATTACTATATACTATACTATACTATTTATTAATATTTATGTTTATGCATCACAACTCATAAGTGCTGTATAGCAAACATAATAAAACCTCATTTATCATTTTTTACTTATCATAGTCTCAAATTAAAAAAGGTCAATTAAAAAAGACAATGTGCAAATGTACAATTAAATTATTATATTTTATTTTCATGTATGCGTTTTTAGTTTTGAAATATTTTAAGTTATAAAGTTATTGAAACTTCAATGAATATATTCATTTATTAAAACGTTTTTAGTTTACTATTTAACGAATTCTTCTTTCATCTATCTTGCCCTTTGAAACTAAAAGCATTATAAAATTTTTGCAATAAAATGAAATGTAGCGATTTAACGGAATGAATGCATTTGCAATTCAATGAATGCGAAAATACTATTGGTACATAATTTTTACACATTTATATTTTTTATATTTAATTTTTATGATAATTAGTACTTTGTTTTTTCTTTGCATATCTTTTTTCTTATATTTTTGTAATACTTAATCTTTTAATTATACAAAACTAAACCCGATATCACTGAAGTGTATCATCAATAGAATCTGTGGGAGCCAGCAGCGCAAAGAATTTTCCTAATTAGGGAACTCTGGTTCGAAGCATGAGAAGCGATAGTGACCCAAAAGCTACAGAGTCTATGCCTAGAAACATTCGCAGTAAATCTGTATACCAGAACGTCTCTTGAAGGGGAAGATTGTGCGAATTTCTCAGGTGCATCCCAACTGGAAAGTTGCCTTAAGTTGTGGTGGCACAATGTGGAAACAGCGCGGCAATGTGGCATAACGTGATAGCTTCTCCAAGCATCTTACGCTCAATCCCCAACAGATCTGCCATTCTAGTGGCAAAATTACCCCTGGTTCAAGTGCCCGGCATTTGAAACCAAAATTTATCTCTTTAAACTGTAGTATGTCTTATTACTTTTTCTTTTAAATATTTTGGGGTCAAAAAAGGATTTTGACTTTTTGTCATGCGTCCTGCTTTCTACACATGTCACCTTAGGAATGGTCTCTTCTTACTATGACGGCCACGTGAGAGATCATAGCATTGAGGAGGCACAATGTGGTAGCAGCATAGCAACCTCACCATGTTGAATCCACAACAAATCTGTCGTACTAATGGCAAATGTCCTGAGGCTCAAGTGCTCGGTATTTGAAACCAAAATTCATTTCTTTAATCTGTAGTATGTTTTATTACTTTTTCTTTTAAAACGTTTCGGTCACAAAAAAAAAAAAAAAAAACCCCGATGATCGGTTACATGAGAGATTCTAGTATTTTAAACTAGAATAATTAAGGATATTAAAGACATTTACCTTGTATGATGGAATATCTCAGTGGTGCATTTACGCCAACGTCTTGATCATAAGCATGGATGGGGGGATCCAAAGACAGCTTAACCCTGATTCTTGCTCCCTTATAGTGAAAAAAAATTTCTTGAATTACAAAACAGAAATATATGAGAAGACAATGAAAAGCAGAATATAATAAATATTTTTGTAAATATTGAGGTATTTTATTTGTATTTACCGTAATTGCTGCTGCTTCAAGCACGTGAGTTTTGTAGACTTCCTTTGTAAAAATAGGGTTCTGGTCGTCTGAATCCTTCAGTCGAATAGTCATGGTTGTGACGGAACTTTTGCTTTCGGGGCTGCCGTGATCCTGTAGATAATACGAAAACATTTCAAAACATTGTACTTCATAATGACTAAAAGATTGTTGAAGTATATACAGAAGGTGTAAAAATTTTGGATTTCTATATCGTTCAAAAGTAGAAGTAGCACTTCAATCCTCCTAACTGTTATTTTAAGCATTTCTAATAAAAAAAATACCAATAAAATATTATTTCAGCTGAGTTATTATTTTTAATTATCTATTTAAATTTTAAACAGATTCAAGAATTATTTACATTATTATAAAACGTAAGAGACTATTTATTTTAATGCTTTAAAATACTTTCTCTTAATTAAGTAATCGAAGATTTATGAAATATGTGATAAAAAAAAAGAAAAGAAATATATTAAATATTTTTACCAACATATTAATGTTTTTATTTTAGCAAATTGTGAAAAATTGTAAAACGTTTTAAGTAAGTACATCTGAAAATCTTTCTTTATTTTTTCACTATATCTTTATCTTTTATCTTCTTTATACTTAAAATGTCTAGATTTAAAAAAAATGACATAGTAATTAATTTTGATAATAAAAACAACGCTTTTATTGCAATAAAATATAAGAAATTTAGCAATAAATTGTTTTTGTTTTTAAAATAACTTATCTAATTCTTGATTTCTTATTCTTTAATTGCAAATCTGCTTAAAGATTTTTCAAATTGCCTAATAAATCACAATGACGTTTCAATGTCAAACTGTGCTGCTTAATGTTAACTCTATTAACAAAACTAACTGAATGAAGTTCTCATTTTCGAAATATAATTAACAATACTATACACATTCTTATTACAACCAATTTCGCAAGCAATTTGACATTGAAATTATTTTCAATCCCATGTCATTAACAAACTACTTTGTTATTTCAACCTTGGACTCGCCAATCCCCACTCCCTTAATAATACCGAAATAAACCTCACTTAATAATCGATTCATTAGCTACCATTCAAAAAAAAAAAATCTTCCAATAACCAACAACATATTCGGTACAATAATTACGAACACCTGTCTCTATCAACATTCCAAAACTATTATTAAAATTCGGTAGCTATCACGGGGATGAAAACTGAACTACACCCTTCTTTCAACAACTGTTCCAAAGTGCAAAAACAATAAGAAGAACAATTATAGAAGTCTTAATAAATTGCATGGACTAAATTTCTGACATGGTACTTCCTTGTGTAAAAGGCAATACTATATATAATGGCATTGATATTTGCATGAAGTATAGATTAATTTGGATATATAATTTGGTGTTGTCGTGATAGGACTGAGGAATTTGTCACTTTGACATTGACATTTAGTAAAAAAATACCTAAAATTTATACTTTCTCCCGTTATTAAAGGACTCCAGGGCATAACGGGATGTAAATTAACAACAAACCGTTACGAAAGGGAAATTATAATGCTAAAATGCATAATAATTAACATAAATTAATTTGTGCAACAACTTAACCTAGACCTTGGAAGATGTCCTTGAAATTAGAGCTTTCATTAGCACAGGACAAATAAATGATTACGGTAATTTGTGTTTTATATAAAAGAATAATTTTCCTCTTATATGCATAGGAATTTGTCATTCTGTCATTGAAAATCGAATAGATGTAAGACAGAAAATGTTTCATCATTATTTTGAAATTTTGTGCTTTTGCCAATTAATTTTATTTTAGGAATAAAATTTTTTGTAGAAAAAAATTAAATATAAAAGATTATAAATTTAAATAATATTTCTTTAAGATTCGCTTTAATTCGCTTTCGTCAATTCCATCCAAAAAAAAAATTATGCATCAAATAAAAATTCAGCCTAATAAAATTTAGCCTTGGAAAAGTTGTCACAATTAAAAGTCATAAAATCAAGTGCAGTGCATGTTGTGAAATGTGAAAAGTCCATGACTCCACCTGAGGAGTACAGAGGACAGACATCGTTAGTAGTTACATCAATACGGTGCAAAGTGTTTATTAAGAAAATCGTGTCCTGTCGAGAATCGGAAATTTGCTGTAAAAACTGCACGGGGCAAGTCCATTGGGATGGGTGATGAAATAAGTATATTCCACGTTTCATCAGTTGAAAGGAGTTTGTAAGATTGTTTTAAGGGTCTGTTAACTTTAAAATTAAATTGTAAAAAAAATAATAATATAAAAAAATAGCGCAACTGATAAATATTAAATATAATTTCGACAGCTTTGTTATTGATATCTTCAACGGTTTTATTTCATCTTTTTTAATAAATATCTGTATACGTAAAGCAATCTGTATTTGAAATTATTTTACTGACATTATGTTATAATTCAAAAAGAAAGAATTATGAATTTTCTGTACGCTTTTATATAAATCTAAATTAAGAACTTTTAAATAAAAAAAAATCAGGGACATTTTTTTTTCAAAGGTGGCAAAACAAGTTTTTTATTTATTTAAACAATTTTACCACTTTTGGCTTCTTTTTTTTTGTCAAAGCTAAGAACATGGATTCCCCTTTCATCAATACTACATTCCATCCATCCAATCAATTCTGGAATTGTGGAAGACTTAACATCAAGTGCCGGATGGCAATTTGGATTGAACACTATCACAACAGACATTACGAAATATTTAAATAAATAAAGGGACTTCCAACCCATAAATTCATCATGATCATACACTGAGTAGGTATGAAAAATGTCATCCAAACTCCATCGTTTGTTTTTAAACCAAATTGCTCCAGTTCAGAAACTTTGCTAATTGCTATTTTTTAAACTAACATTCATTGAAATATTATGTCCCAAATCAATAAAATACTTTGTTTAAACAAATAAATGTAATGAAGATTCAAAATCCAACATTTAAAACAATCTCCAAGACATAAAGTAACAATTATATCAAAGTCTGGAGTCCAACAGATTATTTCTCCTGAATGACACAGAGGGAGTTCTTGCTATTGTGTAGGAAGAAGCATGGCTACACAACATATTTTTATACTAAAAATAACTTTGGATAGGAGCATGAAATGCAAGGATGCATTACAATAAAAGAACATTTAATTTTAATGAATTCGCTCCAGTTTTCCCTGCACAAGCCACAATTACCCATTCGAAGAACGAATAATTATTGAATGAATAATTGTTTACACATAATTAAACGAATAATTGTTTATTCATTCGAATAAAACCTTTTATACGTTCTTCAAAAGGTTAAATGTTTTTGTTTCCCTATTCATCAGAACCAATGTTAATGAACCATATCAAGAACTTGATTGAATGTTTTTCTTTAACATTCAAATATTCATTGTTAAATACTAATTGCCTCCAGTTTAAAACACATTTTTTTCCTTTCCACATCGAGATGCATTGCTCAAGTTTAGTAAGTAAGTTTACCTTTGCCTTTCGTTAACTTGTATACATATTGAGAGTATTTTAGTCTACATAGGGAATGCTATTTACTTTTCAATAAATTTTATGAATAGGTTATTCAATAATGAAAATATCGTTTTGAATTTTATTTCAAATCAACAGTCCTCAAACACCTACAATTACAACCTATTCAAACAATTATTATTCAGCTTTATTTTGAAGCGAAATTGAATCTTTGCTGGATAATTTAGGTTTTATAAATGAGATTTATTGAAATGGACATGGTTGTACAAATCTGGCTATTAATTCATCTAGTTAAATATTAATTATTCAAATAATAAAAAAAATTTGTTCCATCTCTGGCATAAACTAACATGTAATAAATCACATGCTTTTAATTAGAGACTTTTTTGTATCTACATTTATAAACACAAGAAGACAATTTTTTTATATTTGACAATAAATTGTAATTATATAAGTAAGCATTTATTGTTTATGACGCTGCCGTACTTAAAATGCATTGCATAATTACCCACGTATTTAGATACATTTTAGTTGTTTTGGAATATAACAATTCCTATTCTATAATCATCAGTTACATAGAAGTAAGTTTATTGAAACATCATTCAAGTTGAATTTTGCTTATTAAAATCGTTATCATTAAAGTTGAATTTTGCTTATTAAAATTGTTATCATTCAAGTTGAATTTTGCTTATTAAAATTGTTATCATTCAAGTTCAATTTTGCTTATTAAAATTGTTTTTAAATTTATTTTTCAGAAATTAATCAAACAAAAAATCAAATCAAAAATCAATGAAAATTTTTTTTTTTATATTTATATCAATGGGACAGTAAAATAATCAAAATTGATTAACAATAATTATCAAAGCTCAGATTTAATTTAATTTAATTTAATTTGTAATTATTATAACAAATTAGTAACAGATTCATCTATTCTAGATTTCTCTATTGCATTCATAAAAAAGGGTAGAAATTGTTGTCCTGTATGTCTTCTCACAAGTGGGCTTCGTTGTGTTTTAGAGAAAATCAATTAAAAATGCCATCGAGCCAATCAGTAACGATCAGAAATATTACAAAAATGACATGTTAAACTGTATTTTAAGAAGCACGGGAAACGACCCTGCAACTGTTTCCTACAAAACCTCATCACCTAGTTTTAAATAGTAACCATTGGTGTTCTGAAGTCTTCTTACAAATGGGCTTTGTTGTATTTTAGAGAAAATCCATGAAAATTGCCATCGAACCAATAAGTAATGGTCAGAAATGCTGCAAAATCACAAATTAAACTCTATTTTAAGAGGCAAAACCTCATTACCTAGCTTTAAATGGTAACTATTGCTGTTCTGGTGGTCTTCTTACAAATAGGCTTCGTTGTGTTTTAGATGAAATCCATGAAAATTGCGATCGAGCCAATCAGTAACAATCAGGAATGTTGCAAATGTTGCAAAAACATTAAATTCTATTTTAAGAGGCACACGACACGATCTTTCAACCATTTCCTATAAAACCTCATTACCTAGCATTTAAATGTTAACTAAAATGGCTATTATATAACTATTTTATCAATAAGACAGTAAAACCATCGAAATACGATCAAAGTGACTTCTAAATGAAATTTAACCCTGTTATATAAGTCGCTTTTTAATTTGATATGAAAAAAAATTCTAAAGTAAAAGTAAATTGCTAGTGAAATTAATCTTAAACGAGAATTGAATACCTAAACAGCGAAATTTGACAAAGATTTACGAAAGCCATGATAAGACAAATAATTTGATGACAACAACACTGATTTACAATAGAAGAAATCATCATTCCTGACAAAAATGTATGCTAATCTACCCGGAATTTCCATGGAGTCCTTGACCGTTTCAGATTAAGTTCTGCAGCCACTACCGTAATAACGGAAAGGCATGCTGAGTGGAAGACAAATATTTCCTTAATATCTCGTGACCATTAAAACACGTGTTTTTAAAACCACACACCCATTCTTAAAATGAATGGCAAATTAGCAGCAGAACAGCAACAAAAAAAATCTCCATTAAACTTTGTCCCTGATTCCTGTTCAATTTGTGCTACCCTTGAACCTACCTTTAAGCACAAAATACGTTTCTGGACTGAAAAGTAGATAAATTTTATTATTTTTTCATTGGAAATTCTTGAACGACGTCCAAGGATTCACGAATTTTCCCCCCATCATCATTATTTTCTCTCTCTCTCTGCAATAAGTAATGAATTCTAATTCATTGACCTTGAGGCTTCAAGAGAAAGTTTTGTCATCATATTTAGAACCAGTCTTTTTTAAGAACATGGTTACCATCAGAAGAGTTTCATCGCTCAATGTGATTTGGAATAATTAGTAAAGTTTTATTGTTAATCTCTCTGTCATAAAAAAATAGTGTTTATTGATGAGATTTTTACAGCCTCTCTATTATCACCCTTTTAAACACTTTTTAAAAATTTTAAAAATTAAATCCCCACCCCTTCAAAGTAGTCAAAAGAAAATTTGCAATGGCGTGTGTTTCAACAAATTTATCGAATTGTAGTGACTTATTTCATTAAAATTATAGATAATATGTATTGCTTTTACATTTTTATGTATTGCTTCTATATATTGTATTGCTTTTACATTTTTACGTATTGCTTCTATATATTATATTGCTTTTACATTTTCATGAATTGTTTTTTCAATTTCTGTTGCTTTCACATTTTTATGTATTGCTTCTACATCTTGTAGTGATTTTCAAGTTCGTGTATTGCTTTTTTAATTTCATGTATTGCCTTTTCAATTTCGTGTATTACTTTTTTTAATTTCATGTATTACTTTTTCATTTTCATATATTGCTTTTTCATTTTGTATTGCTTTTTTATTTTCATACATTGATTTTTCATTTTGTATTGCTTTCACATTTTCATGAATTCTAAAATTTTATTTCCTTATCATCCTATCAATTTTATTCCATTATCTTTATTTTTCAATAATAATAACAATAATAATATTAATAAATATCATTAAGTATGATAATAGAATCTTGGGAAATTTTTTAATACTTCAAAAGAACTTATGTAGGATCAATTCTTCTTCTTGTACATTTAGGTATTTAAATTTAGCCACGTTTGATTATTTTCAAAATAGTTACATTAAGAACGCGATTTTATCCATAAAAAATAATAAAAATCAAATATACATTATATTAACACTTATTCATTCAGTGGTAAAATAAGATAAATAAAAATTTCTTTTATGTAATTAATTATTTTCTAGATTCCAATCATTTTAGCTATGGCTACAGAAATATCACCAGTTAAAAAAAGCATTCTTTATAAAACTGAATGGAAATAACCTTCAAAAGCTGAAAAACTTTAAGTACAATGTCATGCCAACATCGTTTTAAAATGAGATTACGGTATTGTAGTTCCTCACAAAAGTACCCTCTAAAAGCTTAAATTTATTTTATTTATTTATTTTTTGGTAGGGGGGGCATTTACATTAATATTATTTATTTAAAACTCTCATATAATCGAATAATTTTTCAAGGATTTGACACATTTAAACGCCTTCTACCTACAAACGAAAAACAGCAAAAAAAAAAAAAAAACCAAACACATCAAAGGAGTTAAAATTCTCCTTTAATTTCAGCAACCCTATTGGCAACATGGCCATCAAACCATCGACCTTCGATACAGCCATGACTGAATGAAAAAAACTACAAAGATCCTCTTCCTACTAACGGTTCCGTTATTTTTACAGTTAGGTGACTAGGAAAACATCGTAGTCACCACAGCTGAACGTTAACGCTTCAGGCTATAATTCCTTTTCAGGTTTTTTTTTTTTTTTTTCGCTGTTTGTTTCTCTTCTGCAATCAAATATAGCTTTTGAAAAAGATGTCCTTCATTATAGACCTTTTTTATTTTGTTATTTTAATGAGAAGACGATTAGGCTCAGTATGGGATGGGCCATTGATGAAAAAAAGTAATGGTGATGATGATGTGTAAGACAAAAGAATAGTTCAGCTTTCACAAGAGGAGATTTGTTTTCAATGTAGATCAGGTCAGCGAAAACATGAGTTATTAATGAAAATTAAAAATAAATAAATAAATAAAACAATAGTAAACATGGTGTTGCTTTCATATTTGTTGTGGGTGTTTATAATGCTCAGCCCACTCATTCTTTGGATTTCAAAATATAAAATGAATCTTCATTATCAATTCCAAAACTTTTCTGTTATATTATGTTAGTAGAAATATTTGTTTTCTAGATAACCATCAAATAATTTCTATACAGGTCATTAATCTATAATTTAAAGGTAGATTTTATTTATTTTTCTTTCTGTCTGTTATGTTGGATTGTTTCATTAAAAAACACTAGTAATAACAATCAATAATTTTCTCGTCCACTTATGAGTCCGGGTTAGAATAGCCTCGCTGTAGCCCACAGACTAAAATGGGTACCCAGTGTCCTGGTGTATAACCGGGTGAGGTAAAGTCAGACTTCTCCCTATGGATGCCCCTTGTCTTTGTGCCGCAAGGTCAAAGACAAAAAGCAGCTGCATTTTTTACCCTTTATCATGCCCACGGATTCATGGACTTGGTCTAGATGTTGCCGTCGATCAAGTGGGATAATAAACAACAACAACATATTTTCCTCGTGAAATATTCGATATAATTTTAATTTAAGATTTTAATTTTTAATTTAAGAAATAATTGTTTTCATTTTTAATTTAAGAAATAATGGTTTTCATTTCTAATTTAAGGAATAGTTGTTTTTATTTTTAATTTAAGAAATAATTGTTTTCATTTTTAATTTAAGAAATAATTGCTAATAATGCCTTTAAAATAAACTATGTATTTATTTATTTTTACTTTTATTTTTTTTTAAACTGACAAAGAATTTAGTATTTGGATTAAGTTAAAAAAATTTGCAATAAACAAAACAAATCTTGAAAATTAAAATATTAAATATTTTTAAAGTTTTATAATTATTATTTTAAATTGCATAAAAATTTGCCAGTCTAAGTAATGTAGAAAAATAGATGTAATATACAAATGTTTGATAAAAATGAAAAAAGTTAAAAAAATTTTTTTAATAAAATCTTCTCCATTGGAGCAACAGTCCCATGGTTTGCCAAGGCCTTTTGACTACTGGAAGGTTTCGAGACAAGAGATGGTATCTTTTTACGGAGTAAGATTGCCAGTTCTATGTCCAACGTCCTTCATTCATATTACACCGGGACCTATGGTTTAAAGTGGATTTCGAAACACTTCATCCATGCCAGCGCCAGAAACCCGAAACCTGTGACACCAAGCGCCAGAGTACTAATCACTAGGTCCCTAACCATCATTATACTTGAGTAATTTTAAAGGAATACTTCCTTTAAGGGTTCGCACTCTTTTATGTAAATCCAATTGAACAATTTTTACCTAAAGATAGTATCGTGTTTTTAAATGACGCAGACATGGGAAATTTAGGTTTGGTTTGCATGTTGTATTTCCAGTTGAGCTCCCACGATTTGGCAGCTCAACTCCCTTAATCACTTGGCCACTTCAAACATAGACTGAGAAAAAAACTCTTTATAAGAGCATTATACTTACGGATGCTTGAATAAGGAGCTTGAATTCTCTGGATCCATAATCATAATCTAATGGCTTGTTGACAACGAGGATGCCTTCAATCGGATCCGACAGGGCGAAAGAGTTGTTTTCATTTCCGCCCTAAATACAAAGCACACTGGTGAGAACACGGGTTTAGAAATCCTTACTAACTTGATAATACAGATATACAGCAAGCAATCATACAAGGATTTTCAGGATATTCAAATTACACTGGTCTGGAGTGCCACCCATCTAATTGGAGCATCTTAAAAAGGATACGTTCAGACACAATGATCCAGGATTTGTGTCATATGAAGGACACAAATCCTGGATAGTGCTAAAGGTTTTTCTTGCAACTTTAAGAGCAAATAATTTAACATTTAAGCAATCTATATTAAATAATTATTTGGACATAAGGTTATGTATGGCAAAGATTTAAAAGTATTAGATTAAAGGGAAAACAAAGCTATTTAATGCGATTGTCTCAATTTATGGTAGATTATTAAGGAGTTACATTCTCAATTATATTATGTTGGAATGTAAATTTATATTTGCTGTTGTTCTAATGCAGCTGGCAATACAGAGACAGTTAATCTTTATGCCATAAACAAGAGCTGCATCGCTGTTATTCATTTAGCACTACACAGGGGGCATGTATAGTTTGAAGATAAGCTACGAACAAGAGTATAAACTTATATTTAATCTTCTGATATTTTTAAAATATTATTTTTAATCATATTTTTTTAGAATACGAAGTTTTCAAAAAGTATTATTAAAGTATTATTAATTCTCGAGTATTTACTTGACGCATATAATATTCACAATCAATCTGTTGAACATTTTAGTCCTGCAAAGGAAATAGAAACCAGGGACGAAGAACTAACCAAAATCTCGGAAGTATTAATAAACAAATATTTTGCATAAAAAAGCATTAAATAAAAATTATTTACATAAAAGGAAATGTTAACTTTTATTACATTCTCATTTATAAGTTTTGCCTGTATAAATATAAAACCATACCTAAACTGTATATCATGATAAATTAAGATTAAGGTTTTATAGGCATGCCAAAAACAATGAACTGAGAAATTTCACATTACTTTGCATTTTCTTTCAGTAATTTGAATTAAAACTTGTTAAAAAAATATGTTTGTAAAACATTTTTGCATTTAAGAGGATAAAACCACATTAAAATATTAAATATTCCAATTTATTTCTTCATTTTTATTGTGAAATCTTTTTTCACCAACTTTTTCATAATATTTAAATGAAGAAAAAAAAAATGATTCACATGTATTAATTTTAAAGCATTCGTAACACTGTCTCCACGGTTGGTTAAAATGCGTGGTTTTCAAATGTGTTCCAATTTATATCTTATCTAAAACTGCTATCTGTTACTTTTCCTGTAAATCCACTTAAATAATGCAATAACTTTTATAAAAACTTTCTATAATAGCCAGCAGGTTTATTTTTGTTCACTGATTTTGCTTTAACAGATTTCGTCAAAACTAGATATTGGTGATTTATCCTTCATTAATAATCATTTCACAGGTTTTCATAAGGCATGAAAAATAAGAAAGGTTGAACTAGTTAAATATTTAGATAATGATTATGTTATATCGAAGGCTACAGACGAAATCTAGACATGTTTCTAGTAATAATCAATTTAAAATGTGTAGACTAAGTAAAAAGTTACTTACCACAATGGAATAAGTCACATCAGAATTAGGTGTATTTGGCTTGTCTTTATCTATGGCATGGAGACCACGAAACACGGTAAGGCCAACTGGTGTAAGCTGTAGGGAAAATGTAATTAATTACATTTCAGTAGATTTTGATAGCATATTAAGTTACGAAACTAATGAAAAGAAAATAAATACCATAGAAAATAAAATTTGTTGTAAACATTGTTTCAAAAAATGAGCAGACTCGATGACGATTATCATATTGAGCATCTTGCCTCGTGAATCGGATTAACTGGTGTGAGGTTTCCGGGTTTTCTACCATACAATATGCAAATACGGGGTAATATCTAAAAGGTCTCCCAGAAGGCCCTGCATTCCTTCTTCAGCGATATGGAACAAAGTCAAACTTCTACTTACGGGTGTACATCACAAAAGCTGCCCCCCTCTACTATCCTTCCATGAAAACACACAGATTCGTGGACTTGGTCTGTATGATATTGTCGATCAAGTTGTATAAGAAGCAACACATTTAAACAAACGAAATTGAGAGAATGTTTTGGGAGAGCGAAATGAATATTAAAAGTGCATAATTCGTATACTTTTATATATTATAATGTGTATTAAAACTCTTATATAAACAAACCGCGTGCCTGCTAAACAATTTAAATGTTATTATTTATTTTAAAAGAAATTTACAAAAAAAACAAAAATTGGTTACATAAAAGATAATTATTGATTTGTAGACAATTAGGAAATTTTTATTAAACGATATCCTGTTTTGACAGATTCCACGTTATTTCTACTGCAAGACACCAATACTAGATATCTTCTGCAATTATACAGAAGACATCTAGTATTGGTGTCTTGCCGTAATCATTCATCAAAACTTAAGGATTAATATCATATATTGAAGCACTTGACATTGGTGACAAAAAAGACATTGGAGAGTGATGATTCTCAAAGTTTATAATATTGTGCACCCCTAAAAATTGGAAAATTCTAGAAGCCCCATTTTTCAGACACCCCTTTCACCTTTTCCACCCCTACACTCCTTTTTTTCATCATTAAATGTCCTAATATCTATTTTATTTAACTCAATTTAATTCATATAAGCAACAAGTTTAGCATAATTTTTTTAATCAATATCCAAATAATTCCGAATAATATTATTAACATTTAACCAACATGCATTTTAAAATGAAATAACTAATTAACATGTTTTTAATTTTTTTTACTACAAAAAATATTCGTATATTTTAATGCTATGAACCATCATCAAGATGATGACCTATTTAAGACTTTGGATAAGCACTGTGTTTTAAAATGTATTTGTGATTTTAAATAAAGGAATCCTTACCTCATCAACTTCCAAATAGTAAGGCGTATTTTGGAATTCTGGCGCATGATCGTTGATATCTTGAATGTACACTGTAACCGGTAAAAAGGCTTCATCCTAAAGAAAGAAATTATAAGATTTTTGATCGTAAATGACATAGATAAATTATTAATCTCAATAAAACATATAGATATGCAACAATATATAAGCGTATTCATTTTATAATATCATTATCCCAATGTTTAAAACATACTCATTTAATAAATTATTATATTCATCAATATAATGACATAAGATATTTCACAAGATAAATGTTACCAATAAATGAACAAATGATAAATAGACAAAACATTGTGTAAGTGAATTCTAACGTCTGTTATAACTCTTTTAAAAATAAAATATTGTATTTATATTTGCTATAAACAAAATTATTTCAATTATATTTCAGCAAATAAAACATAAACATATATTTACATATAATATATATTATATACTAATATATTTCAACAAGTTTATCATCAAATCATAAAGCTTTAGGAAGAAATAAAAACAAAAATTGAAAAAAAGGAAATAAGATAAAAATGATAAATAATAAATGATGCTTGAAAAAAGCGTTATGCTGTTAGCGATATGTCGTAATAGATAAAAAAAATGTTAATGCTTGTGAATGATTCACTTTAACATATACACTATAATATGAAACAATAAATCGAATATTTTTTTTTCTGATTTTAATGTGTGTATCTTACGAAACTAAAATAAATGTAGAGCAACAAATCACTTTTGAACTTGGAAATCAAAGCAATTGTTGTAAATTATTGTATTCTAACTTTCAAATATCCTTTTTTTTCAGTTTCATCAAAAAAAAAGTATATTACTCTAGAAAATCATTCAATTGAAAAAGCACTCTGATCTACTACCTACCCTACTACCCCGCTTTGTGATTTTTATAAGGACATAACAATCTCCCTTTTTTTATAAGAAAATCATTTTCTGGCTTCAGTAAGCAATAAGAGCACTTTATATTCAAAAGCATCTTCGATTTCTGTCATCAACATTAAAAAAAAGCTACAGTTACGGTTAAATCACTCATTCATGCGAGAAAAATAAATATCTTAAATTTATTTTTTCTCATCGGTACACAATTCATAAAAAAATTGAAAGTAAATTTTCCCTGATCTTCGCTCGTTCATGTATTAAGAAAAAGCTTAAGTAGAAAAAAAAAAGGTTTTCTTTTCTTTATTATTAAAAACAATGTACTAAAACATATCGATAAAATTAATTATCTTTAGATTATAGCAAAACAAAAGAAAAAAAAAAGAAAAATTCGAGGTTCAAATATTTAATTGGACGTGCTCCAAAAGTTGTTCTATATATAACTCAACGATAATTACAAAAGAGCAAAAATAATTTAAATATATGAAATTTATAAACATGACATTAAAATAAAAATTGCATATATATTTTAAAAATTGCATATAAATTGTAAATCTGCAGTTATTTTATAAACGTTTTAATACTGATAAATCTAAAATGTAATATTCTATATTGCACTTAGAAATTTAATATATTTCAAACATAATTAATCTGTAAATTTAATAAATGTGAATATTTTTATTTCTAAAGACGAATCTTTCTTACTTTTTGGAAATTTTAGTTAATCGCAAGAAACAACAAAATAAAATTTTGAATATACATTTACTAATAATTAAAATTTGAAATTCTGACTATCTAAATCATGGCAAATTACTTAATAAAAAATAAAATCCTCATTATTTTGTACTTAAAATGCAAATAATTCCTTTTTTTTTCTAAGTTCTTTAAAGTAGACTAATTATTTCTTCTTCTCAACATATTAGATATTTAAATTTAAGTTTGAAATTATTTTAAAATGAAAATCTCTCTTTTTTTTTTAATGTAAAAAAATTACTTAACGAAAGTAATAACATATAAAAATACCAATCTCGTTATTTTCATTTTAAACGACTTATGCTTATTTTGACTTATATAAATGAAAAGTATGGCCAGAATTAGGGATAGTTTATTCGAACATTTTATTTATTTTACCATTCCATCTTTAATTTTCTCTTTTACTTTTGAATTAAATTTAAACTTTAAAAACTGGTTATGGTTTTAATAATCCAGAATCCAATTATAAAGCAAATTAAATAACAAGGAATAGTATAATAAATATAAAAAGCGATTCGTAAAATAAATTTAAATTATGAAATATTTCTTCATTTAATAACAACAAAATAATAAATTACGTTCTAATAAAAGTACGATAATTTATTATTTTTTTATATAACAGACTAAATTACAAAATTTTTAAATTAAGGAAGAAAAATTCTTTAAAATAAAACAAAATTTTAAACTTATTAATTTTTTCAGAGATAAAATATTGTAATTAATAGAAGATAAAAATGAATTGCTTTTATTAAGAAAGTAAAATAAGCGTAATAAATAAACCGTTAAATTAATGACCCAACAGAAAATCATGGGTTGGCAGAATCCCTTCCAGGGATCCAATCATCTGTCTCTAATTGACAGAAGACATTCTTCACAACCAATCGTGTACCTCTTGATGCCAATGCAGCGAAACTTTTAAAGAATAATACTATAAAATATATACAATGCCATGTGTACTACAATACAATGTGTGAACCCAAAACTGATATGTTTTTTCTATTAAAAATTTAAATAAAATTATTTAAAATTATTCTACAACAAAACAACCTGCTAAATTTCATTGTGTTATACAAGCATTTTATTTATTTATTTTTGTTTACAAAATTGCTAAACATCGTGTCATTTTATATACTTTTCGCTTTAAAACACTGATGTTGGCAGCACTTTTAAAGGCACTTAATAAAACCAACGCTTCAATACTAAGTGATGCTTGAGGACGACTTGAGGGTGTGCAAAGTCCGACCGACGTTAACTTATCTAAAAGAAGATAAAAATGAATTGCTTTTATTAATAAAATAAAATAAGTGTATTAAACCGTTAAATTAACGAGCCAACAGGAAATCATGGGTTGGCAGAATCCCTACCAGGGATCCAGTCATCTGCCTCAAATTGACAGAAGACCTTCTTCACAACCAATCGTGTACCTCTTGCTACCAATACGATGACAGTTTTAAAGAACAATAATATATAATATACACAATGCCCGTGTGAACCCAAAGCTGATATGCTAATTCTTTCTATTAGCTATTAAAAATTTAAATTTAAAATTATTCTACAATAAAACAACCTATAAAATGCCATGTAAGTATTTTATGCATTTTTCTTTACAAAATTGCTAAACATCATGTCATTTTATATGCTTCTCGCTTTAAAAGATTGATAATAACGGTACTTCTAAACACACTTAAAACCAACGCTTCAATACTAAGTGATGATTGAGGACGACTTGAGGGTGTGCAAAGACCAGCCAACGTTAATGTATTTTATAGAAGGTAAAAATGAATTGTTTTTATTAAGAAAGTAATATAAGTGTAATAAACAGTTAACTCAACGAGCCAACAGGAAATCATGAATTGGCAGAATCCCTTCCAGGGATCCAATCATCTGCCTTTAATTGGCAGAAGACATTCTTCACAACCAATCGTATACTTCTTCTGCCAATATAGCAAGAGTTTTAAATAATAATACTATATAATGTATACAATGCTCGTGTGAACCCAAAACTGATATGTTCAATGTATAATGTTAATTTTGTCTATTAACTATTCAAAATTTAAATAAAAATTATTTAAAATTATTTTGTACCAAAACAGCATGTTAAACGCCATTTTATTTATTTTTCTTTACAAAATTGCTAAACATCATGTCATTTTATATGCTTTTCGCTTTAAAAGATTGATAATAGCGGTACTTCTAAACACACTTAAAGCAAACGCTTCAATACTAAGTGATGGTTGAGGACGACGACTTCTAGACACTTTTGAGAAAAAAAAAAAAAGAGGGGTTGGTCTTTGCACACCCTCAAGTCGTCGTCGTGTGCAAAGACCAACCCCTCTTTTTTTCTCGAAAGTGTCTAGCGGAATAAAAATAAATTGTTTCGGAAGAAAGATCCTAACGTCTGCTACTGTCACTCACTTGGAAAATGATAGCCCTTCTAAGAGCTTCCGTCGACGACTGATTTTTCAAACAGCCCTTTTCTTTTTTTTTTAAGTCTCCGTCCTTTAGAAGGAAAACATCCCTGTTTAAGAGGTGGGAAAAAAAGAACAGTATACCCTAAAGCGTTTCAACAGTTTTAGAAGCAAGGAAATATTAATTTATTATTTCCTGTAAAAGGATACAATGAATAATGTATTGAAGATAAATTTTTGACGAAAAGAAACGTGTATTTATTTTACACCTCAAAGTTTTTATTTAACCAACCTCTCTTCCAAATTTGCTTTAGAACAATTTCTATTTACTAAAAGCGAAAATTAATATTGTCAAAAATATATGAAGAATAACTTTTTACCCTGTTTTATTTTTTTAACATGTGTGAACATGTTGGTGTCCTGGTTACGGTTCCATGACGTTATCCGAAAATGAGGGCCGAGCAAATAAAACTCCATTCCATATTTTGGCGGAAAATGGTACTTTGGGCCTCTTAACTCTTGAAATGCTTCATGAATAACGTTAGTCTTAAGGAAGTTTCTGGAGAATTTGGATTTTGCTTGAAGTGTTTTGTAGTATGGTTTTGAATCACTTTTCATGTTTTGGGTTGGGATTTGAAACGTTTGTATTTCCAATGACTATGAATACTCGTAGTGCGTTGATCCATTCCTTCTTTTTGAAGTTTCCTATTTATCACTTTTGGCATTTTTCCGTGTCTATTGAGCTACATAGTGCTACTAATTTTATTTGGAATACTTCATTCTTTCATTTATGTCTAGAATTTTCAAACTTTGATGTATTCTTTTGGCTATTGAATGTGATAACGTTTCTTGTAGAATTTGGAATACTTCATTCTTCATTTACGGCTAAATTTATCTTACTCTTGAATATTCTTTTAGAGATTCTTGAACAATTCATCCTTCGTGAAGTTCTTGATCTATTCAACATTGCTATATTCATGTGGATATTTGAATTTGGCCACATTCTTGTAGTATTCCAACCAATGGCTTCATATATATCTTGCATTATTAAACATTGGTATATTCCCGAGTTTATTCATCCGTTCTCGAATGTTCACACATCATAAGTTGAAATTTTCCGAGCAGATTTCAGCATTTTTTAAATTATGCTAAGAGAATTATTTAATTTAAAAATTAAGTATAAATTTAGTCATTTGGATTGTACATTATAATCAGAAATATAATCACCTGATCCATTGCCAGAGCTTTTAAGATTCTATCTAAAATCACTGTTATTATCACAAAACATGTATCTACTTTTACTAATTTTTAATTAAAAAAATGGAAATTAAATGCAAACGGTCATAGGCAAGTTAATAATAATGGTCATAATAAGTAATAAAAAAATAATTGGACGTAAAGTCAAATATCTGTACAATGTGAAATTGCTATAGAATGACTGTTGCCAGATGTATGCTATCAAAAGTGAGTGTTTGCTTTAGAATTAACCAAAATACTCTCGTTCTATTCCAAAAAGAAAATTTTTTTTTAAATACTTGCACGTGTTAAGTCGTGCTGTTTCCAAAATATGAGATATCAGTATATTTAACCGATAGTTCAAGAAATTAATTTTGTACATATACAGTTGTACATATAAAAGTTGATGTGGGAATTATGAAAATGAATTAAAAAATTAAGAAAATGGGGAGTTATAAAAAATTAATTCTATTTTAATATAAATTAAAACAAATTTTAAAAATCCTTCTCAATAACATATATTTCAATGGAAAGAATTTTTCAATCAATATACTATAATTGTAATTATTCCTTAAGAACTTTAAGAGATATTCCGATGAAATATAATTAACACGAAATTAAAATTAATGATTTAAGCAATGAAATATTTCAAGAAACTGGTTGTAAAATATGTAAATTCAACAATGTGTGCTTAAATTTCTAAAGCGTGAAGTCAAGACTATTGATCAATTCCTTTAGCAGACTAGATAAGTGGGGTATTTGAGGTTAAATAATTTACTACTTAAAAATGAATAATTCATGATTTTGGATGAACGTCTAAATTAGGGGTAACAATGAATTATTACTCACTATATGTCGTAACTTTATACTTCAATACCTTTCATTTTGAAACATAATTTAAAAACAGAATTACTTATTTAATACTTGATGTCAGACATTGTGTAAGAAACTAATTGATGAAATTGGTATTTTCCTTCTACATGTAATGCATACTTTCTTAATTGAAAATGGCTTTAAAATAGCATGTTTAAAAATCCTCAATTAAATTACATTTATACACTTCTGTTGATCAAGGAAAAGATATATTTTACATAGAATAAAGTAAGTTTATACATTATCAAATTGATTGCATAATTTGTAAGCGATTTAAAAGATTATCTAAATTTAACACTATAATGGGTAAATAAATATGCGTGAATTAGAAACAAATTTCATCTCTAATTCTAAGTATTTATTTTTTTTCCTAATGCCACTGGCAAATACTTAGACAGTTAATCTTTATGCCATAAGAAAGGGCTGCACCGTCGTTACTCATTTAGCACTACCCAGAGGGCCCGAGTAGCTTGAAGATATGCTACGGATGCGAGTAATACTACCCCATGTATTTATTATTAACTTTTAAAAGAAAAACTAAAAAACACATATCTTAAATAAATTTGTTTTTATTCTTTTTTATTCAAATTTTAAAATGTATTCACATTTAACGTATAGAGATCTAACTTGAAAATATCCATACAAAAAAGCATAAAAGCTAAATTTAAATTTAAATAAATTACCAATAAATATTTATTATTATTATCTAACATAATAATTTTTAATAATTTTTCAACTTTTTAATAATGCTTAAATAATTGTTTAGGCAATTATTTTGGAAAAATTTAAACAAAAATATAAGATCTGACTTACAGTTAAAACTGTACCACTGTAAAAATATACAGGTAAAACTGTACCACTGTAAAAATATACAGTTAAAAACTATGCCACTTAAAAAATATATACAGTTAAAACTGTACCACTGTAAAAATATACGGTTTAAACTGTACCACTAAAATAGTTATGCTTATTTCTTTCTATTAGAAATTCCTTGAAATTTCATTTCTTTCTTCAAGACGAAATTTAACTAAGTTAATATAGTTAAACGTTAAAATAGTTAATACAGTTTAACAAAGTTAACGTAGTCGGAACCAAATTTTTAACACTAATACATAATTGTTAGTGTGGATCTAACATGCCCCTAACAAAAACCAGGTTTCTTAATTCCCAATTTGTGCTTCTAAAGAACTGTTATGTCTGACCATTTCCGCTTAGCTGAAACTTCGAAAGGTAAGTTTTCGTTCGATAATTCTTAGTTAGTATCGACCATTGCAGGACAGCTAACATCCGCCTTTTCTTATCTCCTAATTGGATTTGCCGGACATTCCAAAGTTCTTTTAAGGTTAGCCAAGAGATATCTAGATATAACCCTCAATAAAAACCAATCACATTTGTGCCATTTGCGAATTATATTTCCAGATATAGTATAATTTTATGCCAATTGTGACATAATTATTTTTAAGAACAATTAATCGAGTTTATTGTTTTCCTTTACTCTTCCTTAATCGTGGAACAAACTACGAATTAATGTTGGAAGAATTGTCGTTTATGGAACGTCACCTCCCCCCATCAAAGGGTTTTCTTTAAAAAATAATAATTTCTTTAAATTTTTTCGTTATACTGAGGTTATCGGACTTAAAATAATTTTTAGCTTCATATTTTGCTATTTTCCGTAATAGTTCCAACCCTACTGTCCCTTCTTAATTCCAGGAATAATCTTTCCTTTCTGGATAATCCAAATAGTAATCCATAAGCCAAGGTAAGCCACATTATCCGTAGATGAGGTCTCATTTTTCTGTCGACTACACTATTTTTCCTTAATTCCAGAAATAACTTTTCCTTTCCAGATAATTCAAAAGGCAGTTATGATAAGGTAATAGGTAATCCAAATTATCCATAGTTAGATCACATTATCCGTAGGATGAGGTCTCATATTCCAATGTTGACCCCCCAAATTCCTCTTAAACTCCAAAAATAACTTTTTTTTTCAAGATAATCCAAAAGGCAGTTAAAATGATAAGGTAAGAGGTAATTCAAATGATCCGCAGGATGAGGTCTCATATTTCAATGTGGACTCTTAATAATGCTATATCGTACCCTGGGGGAATTGATGTGAAACATTTTGATGAACGCAGTTAGAAAAAGTGCTTGAGTAAAAATAAAAGCCAGCGACAAAGGAAAGGGTATTGCAATTAGATTTGCCACTATACCTTTTTAATGTCAGAAATAACCATAAATATAAGTCATCCTCTAATCTGTCACGTAAGAAATATCATAGGTAAAGTTAAAGTTAAGATTTTCTTTCACCAATCGTGACACTGAATTAAATCCATAACCGGTCTTTCGAACGTTATCCCAAAGTACTGAGAAATATACCCAAACCAAATCCAGTCAATAAAAATAAAAAAATGTGTCGTTTGAGAAATATCCACCATTATCTGTGCTTAAAGTCTTAAGTAAAATTAAGATTATTTTCGCGCTATCGTGACCCGTAATTTAGGTATTTAGGAAATAAAAATATTTATCCTAAACGGAACCGGACGAACATTTTATGGACAATCGGGCAACCAAAAAATATTTAATGGCTCGACTTATTTAATTCGACCCAAAAAGATAAGCTCAGAACAGGAAAGTCTTGGTAGCTGAACCATAAAAATGTATTTTATAATCTAATAAGTCAAGATTTATATGCAATTAGTCAGGCGTTGACAAAGTGGGAACATATTTAACTGTTGAACATATGTTTGCGTTATTAAGGTATGTGTTAAATTTATCAAGCAAAACACTTAATATGATTGGTTTTTGCGATGTCGTTTTCAAGCATAAAGAAAAACCTTTAGGCCAAAAAGGCTGGGTTGACCTGGTGGATGGTCTGCATCTTGGATCGAAACTTGACAAACAATATCGAAATGGAAAGTTTTCATATTTATGTATAAGGATGAGGCTCAATAGATTGCGATATAAGAGAACTGGCGAAAATCCCATGTATCATCCTTGTGGGTGTCCGTTCAAAATTGTAATGGATATATGTGGGTGTATTGCATTCCGTGATCCATCCACAGGGTAATTCTGAATCCTCTACATCTTTAGGGCAGCCTGATTGCCAATTGGCTAGCGCTCTGGCCTTTAGTACCCTAGGCTTCAGATTCGAATTCTGGCGGTAGCAGGGTTGTTTGTGAGTGGTTAGTAATCCACGTTAAACAGTAGGTCCCGTTCTAATTAGCCTAAAGTATGCACAGAATGACCACAGAGCGACAAATCAAACCATCTAGATCTTTGGAGGTGCATCTCTGCAACATACCTGTGAACAACTTAAGCCAAAGTACTCAACATTCCCAAAACTAAAATTTGTCTTTTCTTGCATTTAAACTCCTAAATTAGAAGTCATAAAGTGGTTAATTGGAATTACTACTTAAAAAACGGAATCACTATTTTGATACGGCAAAGTTAGTCCTCATAATTTATAATGGAAGGGTGTGCCCGACCAGGAATGTGATGAGTTTAAATGCTGAAGGAAGATGATGGGGAATGCAATGAAGAGATTTGTATATGTAATTTGTTTTAAATAAATAAGCAATTGTTTTAAATAAATATGTAAAATTTATAAGTTATTTATTAAAATTATGTCATTTTATGTGTACTAAATATTTTAAATATCAATAATTAAATGCGTACATTCACTGATCTCGTAAACTCACTCTTGTATTAAATTCATGCTTTGAAATTTCAATTAAAGCTTTACATTTGTACGATCCGACTTCAAAAGACTTTATTAATTGAAAATTCATCATGTTTACCTCAAGCTATCTGATTTATTTACGAGTTTACTCTTAAATTCTTCAATTCAGTTTGCCTTTCGAAAGCTAACCTCTTTTAATTTATATTTAATTTGCAATTTTTCCTTAAAAGTAAAGCATAATGAAAATGAACATCATCGTAAATCATGTTTTAATGCTGCTTGGGATTATAAAGTTTAGTAATAAATCAAATATTTTCCACATAAATAAATAAAACCTCATTTCAACTTTTCTTTAGTCATTTTTCTAAGTAAATTAATTAATTTAGATTAATTTAAATTTAATGAAATCAATTACTATTACTCATAGTCATTTTATTATTTAATTTTACAATCTAAACTAATGTCAATTTTCTTCATTGCTTCCTAATAATCATTACAATTTAATTATTTCTTATTTAATTATTAAATTACTTAATTTTATTAAATATTATACTTTTGAGAAATATAAAAAAAATATCTAATTAATGAAACATTTAACTAATATTAATTATTAAATAAATTGTAGTAAAATTAATTTAAGTAAATTAAATAAATATTAATTATTAACTTAAATATTTAATTTAAGTAAACTGATTTCCAAAGCCAGGTATTTTGTCCTGGGGTAATTTTCCACTATAACAGCACGTATGTAGTGGATTAAATGTTATCCAGGTATCACGGTGGGGAATAGTTGTCCCAACACCTATATTTTGCCACAGTATTTTCAAACAAATCTATCCAAGGATAGTATCTGAGAGAACCGCATCTTTCTAGTTCTGACAGAATCTATACAATATAACAATTTATCGTGCCCATTCCTGGCATTAACACGAAAACTTTTGATTCAATGTCATTAGACGGAATTCGAAACATGTTTTCTTAGTCACAAATCAAACGCTCTATTCATAAGAAGGCTTTTATCTTATACATATACTAGTATATACAGGGCGATTATAATTAAAGTCCCACTTTCAAAATGCTATAAAAAAAGAACCACTCGTCACAAGAAGTTCAAATTTGAACTGAAGATACTTGAAAAAGGGGGAAACGGTACGGCGTCAAAAAAGTTCCAAAGTGTATTAATAGATGTCGCTGTAAGCGGCATAAAGAAAGTGAATTCGGCTGCCAGTGATAGTTTGAATCGAAATGACAACGTATTTGGCATGAGTTGCACATTAAACCAACTGTAGTGTTCAGTGTGCTTGATTGTTTTGGTTTTTTGACAGAAAAAATGACTTCCACGTCATTCAACAGTTGTGACATTGTTAGTGGAAAGCTCATCCACCACATTAAGGTCATACCAAATTGGATGGGAAAAATCGGTGGAACATTTTTAACAATATGGATCTTTCTTTTGATACCTTACCGTTTCCCTCTTCTTCAAGTATCTTCAGCTCAAATTTGAACTCCTTGTGACGAGTGTTTCTTTTTTTATAGCATTTTGAAAGTGGGACTTTAATTTTAATCACCCTGCATATTGAAAGTATTCATTTTACTTTAATAACTTTTTATATAAACTATTAAATTTTCAATAAATTTGATAAATATTATAGGCAATTTCTATTTATTATGAATATATAGATCCTTACAGAAACTTTTGCCTTTAATTTCATTAGAGATACAGATAATTGCGCTTACAAATCGCAAATTTACTTTTAAAGTTTAAAAAAAAAAAAATTAATACTTACTGTTCCGACACCACCTTTACACGTGAGTTTAAACTTGAGCACTGTTTGGGGATCTCGCTGCAAAAAAATAAAACAAAATATCAAAAATAAGTCGACAATTAATTTTAATATTTAAAAAAATTAAAAGAACAACATAAAATTATACCAATCTTTTATCACTAAAAAGTTATTCAATATGAGAAAATAATATAACAACGGAACAATTTTATTAAAACTATAATAATATAAACTTATAAAAAATGAATGATTTGATACACTTTAAACAACTTGAAAAGCTAAAATATAGTTTTATCCAAATAATAATAATAATTAATTGTATACAAAATCAACATCTAATTTAAATTTTAAATTATCATCAGTGGCGCAACAGCCCTTTAGTGGGCCAAGGCCGTCTGCCTGCTGGCAGATTTCTAGACAGGAGAAGTTTTATTTTTTACGGGGTAGGGTTGTCAGCACTACGCCCAACGCTCTACAGCCATATTAGACGGGGATCTACGTTTTAAAGTGGATTCCGAACCACGACAAACTTCCATGGCACTGCCGGGACTCGAACCCGAAACCTGTGACACTTTAATGATTTTTTTATATTACTATTAAATTTTTAATAAAGTTGAAAAATAGTAGACAATATATTTATATATATTGCACCGAGCGCCAGAGCTAAATTTTAAATAACATTCATATTTGTATGTGAAATATATCAATCTAATAAATAACTGAATTCATTTTTCTCTATGTATGTCTTTATGTTCAAGGACACTAAAGCTAATCATGAAAAATCCAATTTATAAAAACTGAATTTAAGCATCATTTGAGTTTTTCAATGCAAATAAAGACATCATACCTTAGAGAAAGACCATTTTTCAAGCTAAACAATATACATTTTTTTCAAGTATGAATAAGAAATGTCTACCATAGATCACCTTACACCGGGAAAAAAAATTACATAAATATAAGTGCAAGAGAAAATCCAGATGTTTCGAATGATAAATGCATCCAATCTTCTTTTTCACTTCCTGACAGCTTTATACATCAAAATTTTCCGCATACAGTATTGCTTCAGTATCCAGTATGTTTTACGGTGTCTTCTGAATTAATTTTTTTTTCTCAAAATAAATCTATGTCAGCCGCGGTTAACATCAATCATAATAAATGGCTCGAAGATAGACTCTTTTAGTTGTGCTAAAAAAAAAAGTTATAGTTTAAACGTTGCTTGACAATTAGTCATAACCTTTGAAATGCGAAACCGGATCTAAAACTTGAAAAGTTCATTAGTTCAGATAAAGATCACGCTTGCACCTTTTCGTGAACTATCTGAACTAGACAGTTCATACTTCACTGACATATTAAATAACTAACAATCAAACGAAGATGTTTCGAACCTAGCAGTCTACATCATTGCTCAATATAAAGTTCCTCAAAATATTGAAATGCTTAATTTATTTTTTTATTATTCTATTTAAAAATTATTTAATTCTTTATGTTTTATTATTTCACATTTCTCGTTATATTTTATTTTAACATTTATCTACATTTCCTAAAATATTTCTTATTTTTCCGTGGATTAAAATTTCTTGATTGGCTAATTAATTAAAAAATAATTCCGAACAAAAAGTTTAAAAAAATCATTTCGATCTTTTTTCCGATAAATATTTATTTAATATTATAAAATAACATTTAAAATTGAACAATGGATGTCTTTTATTCATGACATTTTATTTTGTGTAACGGCATGTTAGTCTTTTTATCATAGTGGATGTCAAAGATTTTGCATTATTTACTAATTTTTCTATTATTTCGCAAGAAAGTATATTTCATGTTGTACCGAAATTGTTTTAATATTTCTAATAAAACTAAGTAAATTAAATGGTCATATGCATACTAGTCCTACTATAAATATTTTCTTCAATATGGAACACAATAAACCATAGCCAGCTGAACAATAAACCATTGGTAGCTCAACTCGTTTATTTTGCCAATACAGTTTACGAATACTCTCCATACAAGTCGTATTATAAATATTTTCTTCAATATAGAACAAAATGAATCACACCAAGCTGAACGATGAGTCAGCTTGCTGTGATTCATTCATTTGTTAGATCAACTCCTTTATTTAATCAATATAATTTACGAACATCCTGCATAATAGTCCTTTTATAATTATTTTTCTCAAACTTGAATATGGGACACAATGAACCATAACAAGCTGAACAAGGCAGTTTACGAATATCCTACATAATAGTCCTAATGAAATTATTTTACTTTTTTTTATTTCCACATGGGACACAATGATTTGACTCAATGATTCAAGCTGAATGATGAACCAAGACCATATCATCACATTTATTTTGTCAATACAATTTATGAACATCCTGCGTAATAGTCCTAACTTCAATATGGGATTCATTTAACCATGGGTCTCTAAACTTTCCAGCCTTAGGGCCATACTGTTTACTCCAGTAAGTACCAAGGGCCAAGATCGTTTTAATTGTTCTGCCATTATCTGTAATTTCTAGACTGGTCGCCGAGTGGTACAAGTAAAATTGATCCACAACTACAAACTAATGTCAGTGAAAAATCACAATTACATAAATCTCATTAGTATTTTTTTACAAGTGGATACCTCGCGTTTTTATTCGCGTTAATTTAGCTTTTCCGTTCCTGAGGGATTTTCAGATAAAAATCATATGTTTGATTCAGGATATATACATTCCAAACATCGATATACATGTATATGCGATACTCTTTACCCCAACATAACTACCGAGGGTAACCGCGGGATGTTCACTAGTTTATAATGTTAGTGAGATTCATTTCAATTATGTGTTACTTGTTATGCTTAAGTTCAATTTTCTGTGTATTATGCTTGTCATTAAGAAGTAAATAAAACCTAGTTATTATCATTCTGCGATTTTTTATCCAACTTATTACAGCAACAATAAGCTATTCGCTGTCGCGGGCCGGAGGGATGACACTGGCGGGCCGTAGTTTGGAGATCCTTGGAATGCATAGTAAGCTGAATTATGAGCCACAGCTAGATAACACTCTTTCATTTTGTCAATGCAGTTTATAAGTACCCTACATTCCAATCTGTTATAAATATTTTTTTCAATATGGAACACAATGAACTATGGCTGGATCAACTCTTTTATTTTGACAATGCGGTTTATAAATATCCTGCATACTAGTCCTATTGTAATTATTTCAATTTTTATTTCCACATGGGACACAATGAATCCTAGCGAGCTGGATGATCAACCATGACCAGATGATCCTTTTTATTTTGTCAATACAATTTACGAACACCTTGCATACTAGTCCTATTATAAATATTTTATTTTTACTTCAATATGGGATACAATAAGTCATTACCAGCAGAAGGATAAACCATGGGTAGATCATATATGAGTTTTAGATTTGTAAGCAGTTTAAAGAAAATGTGTTTAGTTTTTATACAAAATAACAACTTCTAGCATTTCTTTTAACTATAAACGTTTAAAAAATTGTGTTTAGTTATCTATACTCAAACGTTGTGGCCTTCAAAAATAAGGTATTTAAAATAAACGTATACTTCTAAACAACAAAACAAAAAAGATTTTCAAACATGCCATACGTGAATTATGGCAGTTACAAGAACACAAGAAAATTAAAATGAAGGAACGTGAAATTTTCAAGGTGATCTCGTTCCAAAAATGGGAATCATTTATTTTTAAACTGAACGAAATGGAAAATAAAGTATAATAGAAATACCATGGTAAAAACTAAATAAGAAAATATAGTTGTAAGAGCACGAAATAAATTTAAAAAACAAAACTGCGGAAAAAGACATGGATTATGACCTAAGACAAGTCTTAATAATAATTGAAATTTTTCAGGTATCAACATCATTTAAGAATGAGGAAGTTAAATTATAAAAGTTTGAAAATAGGTGAGATTTTAATGAAAGAAATAAGAAAAAAATAATGCATATATAATTATAACTTTAAAGAAATAGAACTTATGATTTCTATATATTTTTTACAAATAAAATTATTCAAAAACCTTCTAATTTTCTAAAAATTGGTAAATGAATATATTTTTAATATTTTTTTCTAATGCAGCTGGCAAACAATTAGATAGTTGTCTTTTATGCCTTAAAGCAAACGTCGCACCGACGTTACTCACTTAGCATTACCCAGGAGGTGTGTGTAGCTAGAAGATAAGCTACAGACGCGGAGTAACAATACCCCTGCAACGCTCTACGTTCCTGTTAGACCGGGACCTACGGTTTAAAGTGGATTCCGAACCCCTACAAACATCCATGGCACTACCAGGACTCAAATCCTGCGGTACCGAGCGCCAGAGCGCTAGTCACTCAGCCAACAGGCCCCCATTCTATTTTTAATATTAGAACATTATAATATTTCTTACTGTTTTTAAGAGCATTATAAAAAAAAATTTTAAAATCTTAAATCTGTATCAAAATTCTTATAGTTATAGAAATTTATATCCACAATAAATGTTGAAAATTGCAATAGCAAAATATGAAAACTTTCGTGGTACACCTTTGGTAACGTTGAGTCTGCTATTTTTCTTTTTCTCGATCTTTCTCCTTTTGATTTCTCGTAAAAAGGATGTTAAATTTAAAGTTTCTTTATTATTTCTTATATTTTACTTAATTATTTCTTATTTTTATAGCAGATTTCATAAATCTTCACTTTAACTTTTAATTTTGTTAATTTTTTTTATGATTTGTATGACTACTAAAATTAATTTTTTAAGTGGAGATAAGGGAATATTTTTCCCTAGGCACTTTAACCATATGTTCAATTTCAATTCCTTATCTTTTAACAAAACCACAGAATTTTTAATATCAAAATATAAGTGACGATATTAAAAGATAAATAAAAATAAAAAAAACCACAATAATATACAAGTTAATCCTTTAAGCACAAAATTTAAAATCCAGTTCTTTTTTTTTAAGCGACCTTGAGAAAGGAATAAATTAAATTAAACCGGATACTAACAAATATTTAAAAAATTATTCACGAACATATTTAAAATTATTATCTGAAACAAGGTTCAATTTTATTTATAATATTTTGATAAATATTAAAACAATTTAATGATTCAGAATAATCTCTTATTTGATGACACCACAACCTAATTTGTTTTAAAGTGATTATTTTGATAACAGTTTAAAATAAACTATATGAAATGAAAAATTCTGTTTAAATGAACTTTTCATGCTTGAGATGATTGAAAAGAGGGAAAAAAATCCAGAAATATTCTCAAACTTTTTATTTTAAATTAGGTATTCTGGTTGCTGATGCAGATACTGAACTAAAGATAAAAGAGATAAAGTTTGAAAAAATTATGAAGTTTAAATGTTTGGGTTCAATTGTCACCGAAAATAATGATATTATGCCAGAGTTTATGAAAAGGTTTAACGGAAGAAATCGCAGTTTCTTTGCTCTTAAAAAATTAATAAGATCTGAAGTAATAACACGGAAAACGAAGCTCCAGGTGCATAAAACAATAATCACACTAACAATTATTAATGGTTCACAGACTTGGACCTTAACTCAAAAACAGGAGATGTTTCTTCTTCTTCTTCGCCTATCCCCAAAGTCCAGCGGGGCTAGACTAGGTCCATGAATCCAAATACCCGAAGAAAGTCCAAGACCATCAACGGACTGTCAAGGAGATCCTGACATCTGAGCCCCAGGCACTCCAAGATATGAGATGGAGATGCCTTCTCAGAGGAGCACTTGGTGCAAGTGTCGACGGCTTTCAAATCATCTGAGAAAGTCATAGTTCCGAGGTGTCCACTGAGCAAACGGGTGATTGCAGTTTGTCCCTGTCTGTCACAATTAAGTGCCCAAGTACCGCCATGAAGAAGACAGGAGATGTTGACAACTTGGGAGAGGAAGATCTTAAGAGCTGTATTTGGACCTATCAGAGAGGGTGATGTTTGGACATGAAATTACAAAAGTTGCAAATCATGAATTTGCAATCATGAAATTGCAAAATTGTTTGGAGAAAACGATATCAGAAATTATATACAGTCAAAGAGAATTCGATGGCTAGGACGATAACAGAGGCACAGAGAAGATTTTCAAGGAGAAGTGCCAGGGCCAAAGAAAAAAGAGATGGATGGATGAAGTGGAAAAGGACCTGAAGAACCTAAAGATCACAAATTGGAAAACTAAAGCTCGAGACAGATGATTTTGGGGGCCGTGGTCCAACATGGACTGTAGTTAGGTAGTTAGTAATATGTATTCTGGTTGAATACTATGGAACTTCAACAACAAAGAACACAAGTTCTCCTATTTTTAGTTTGTTTGTTCGTTTAATTCTCCTACATTTAGTTGGCGGCCTGGTGGCCAAGTGGCTAGCACTCTGGTCTTTGGTATCCTAGGCTTCAGATTTGCATCCTGGCGGTGGCATGGATGTTTAGGAGTGGTTCGCAATTCACTTTAAACTGTAGGTCCCGGTCTGTTTAGCCCTCGTGTGCACAAGATGACCGTAGAGCTACAAACCAAACCAAACCTACATTTAGTTTGTTTGTTCGTTTAGTTAGTTTTCTCCTACGTTTTTTATAATGTCTTCATTTATTTCGATTACTATAAATATCAATTAATTTACTATAAATATCAATTAAGTTATAGCATAAATTTATATATATATATACATTATGTAAGCTATGAAGATGTATTTAAATGAAAAATTAAGAATATTTTAAGAGCAAAATGTTATTGTGAGTGAAACACATATATATTATATATAAATTGTACAAGTATTTTTTTTTAATTTAAAACAAAGGAAGTTTCAAATTTAATACATGAATTATCAAGAAATTATAAATTAACCATAATAGTACAATAAAAATATTCATTCATAATTTTTAAAGGGGATATTTTAAGCGATTTCTTTGTTTATTTCCTTTAAAAAATAATTTAAAGTCCAAATAAATATAAAATGACATCAGTTTTTTTTTAATTATTATAGTTTTTCCTAAAGCTTTCTTATACCAAATAACTATGCTCTATACTAATGTTATATTTCATTTTATGTTATACTTTCATTTTATGTTGTGTTGTCATTTTTTATATCATTTACTACTAACTATTAATAACTTTTCATTATTTCATTTAGTTTTCCACTTTATGTTTCGCTGTTCAGTAATTTTATGCAGTAAAGTAATGTGATTTATAATTCATTAATAACTGATTTTTCTAAATTTCATTTAATTAAAAAACATTTATGCTATAAAAGAAAAAAAAAATATTTTAGTTTTAAAACTTTAAATGATTGTAAAAAAATTGTTTAAAAAATGGGAGATATAAGTTCAAACTGAAACAAAAATTTCAGATTATTTCAAATCACAAACGAAAACAAGCCATTCCAATGTAAACTGAAACGTGGATTTCTTCAAACATATAAAAAAATTATTGGAAATAAATGTTCTTTCCAATCGAAGAACACAGTAAACGAAAAAGAGATGAAATCTGTATTTTCAGGGCATGCATGAAATCGAATCAAGGGCTTCTTTAACAAAAAAAGTCACGAAGGAATAAGGAATCTTTTCATTAAAAAGTAATCTCATTCAGATATTGCTTAGAAACAGAACACGAAATTGAATTTATTATCATAAATTCAATACAAAGCATATCGAAAAAATTGGCTACGCAGTATTTTTTTGTCTAAAAGGAATTCATTTATCATTCCAAAATTGAATTCATTTTCAGACTACTCCTGCTATATTCAAATGCTGAACTACATTATTTGAAGTAAGCACATTTTATAAAATGCAGATCATTGCAAATATCTCTAAATTACTTGGTGATTAAATGGCCAGGGTAGAACATTGTTACCAGCAGTAACAATGATAAATTGCCATTACGTCTAACCTGGATTTAAATCTATGCCTGCGATAGTTGTCTGTTGTCACGATTTTAATGATAATAGAGGGGATTAAGCATCGTGGCGTGGGCAATTTACGTATGTAACATCTGCTAACTTTTATAATTTATCATGTAGTAAGTAGCAAATTATTCGCACATTATCATGAAAGATTTCATGGAAATGATTGATTTTTATAAATAAATATAAATGTTTTATTGTAGTAGTAATATTGGTGCTATTGTAAATATTTACCAAAAAAAGACAATGAAAAATATTAAATAGAGAAGAGAAAATAAGTACTGATACTTTAAAATTGATTTATGAATTATGATATTAAAAATTTGTTACGTATGGATCGATATTTTTAATGTTCAGAATTCGTGAGATTTATAGTACAGTTGCATATTGTTCGATTAATTTTACAAAAACTTACTTTTAAAGTTAGTTTTAAATAAAATTGAAAGTTATAAAGCTGTTACAAAGCTAATAAATAAATACTTATAAGTGTGATGTATTGTAGGACAATACAATACATGCAACAATTCTCTAATTAAAATAGAATGTTATTGATGAGAAATTATAAAATTGCTGTTATCAACATTTATAGAAAAAAATTGATAATTTACCAAGACACCAAATGAGAATTCAAATGATTTATTTACCAAAATTATCTTTAAAATTCAGAGAAATGAAGAAATCATTTAATGCTCTACTTCATTGTGATTTACAATTGCAATAAATCATATATTAATGAGAGCCAGTAACTTAAATGGAATGTAACACTCATTAAATTATGAACCAGTAAAGCATTAAACAAATTGCGTAAAAAAGTAAATCAAGTTTAGCAAGCAAAGTCCAATTAAATTAATTAGTCTTACAAAAACCTCATGCATATTAAATGACATTTCTTTAAAGGGGCCTAAATATCTGTTATTTTATAAAACACAAAATATATGCTGCATTTTATATAAATGTTATCAAACTATATGAAAGGCTAACAAGTAATATAAAAAAATTAAGTCAATTTCTACTTAAATCAACCAAGAAAAATTATATTTTAGTTACTTTTTATTAAATAATTACAATTAATATAAGTATGTATATACATATGAAAGAATCACAATATTAAGTGGCAAAAAAAAATTTCTTCAATTTCATTTTTTTCGAAAAGTCCTTCATTCTAACCACTAAGTCACAACTGCTAACTCATTCTTGAAATTCATTTGGATAAAACGTCTACTTAAAGCAAAAATTTATTGATTTTCACAAGAATTGAACTCGCATTCTTCACTTTCACGTGAAAAATATTGAAAAGCTTGCATTTTACCGATTGAGCTACTACCTGTCGATTTCAGTTTTCATTACAAACTGCTAAAACTCTATTTAAAGTATTAAAAATTAATTAAATTTAATGAATTAATTAATATTTGGAAAAAACTGTATTCACATCCAGTGTCATCCACTACAGGTTTAAAAAAAATGTATTTGAAGTTGAGTGGATGAATGAAAAGGATTTTATGAACGAGTGAAAATGTGAACAAGATATAGATAGGGAGAGTGTGAACTAATAGTAGGAATTGAAAAATAAATTTAATAAAACATTTTCTCTGCAGAAGATATCTCTGATAGAAAAAGGTTTTAAATTAAGATGAATTTTTTCAACAAATTATAAGAGTATCTAATGCTATTACATATTTTTAAACTATGAAAGCAAATTTTAACTTAGTTGACTTCATGAATTTCAACTTACTCTGTCAACAAGATCTTCCAAGGATCTCGCGACCTTTATAGAGACAGTCGTGTTGTCGAGACTGTCCACTCTGAAGAAATTGATGTCGCTAAGACTGTTGTCCACTGGCTCAAGCTTGAACTCATGCCTAGGATAAACTTGAACCCTGAAGACTTCACTGCCTATTGAAAGGAAAAAAGATTCCAAAATTATCCTTAAGTTTACTGCAATCAGTAAAATTAAATCAAACACAATATTTTTAAACAATTCTTTAAAATAGATCTCTAAACAATATCAGAACCCTTAATGCTTATTAAAAAAATATTCTATAATTGAAATCAAATACCAAAGAATTATGTTTTCATTAATCAAAGACATGCGCGCATCAAAACTTAAATGAAATCTTTGACATTTTTTAAAAGCAAAATAATTTTAATGATCTTTTAATACAAGATGAAAAGGTCATTTAATAATTAATAAATATGGTCTGCAAAATGTCTGAATTTGATGAGGAATGAATCAAATTTCTTATATATTTCAATTCTGTTAAATGAACAACTTATTATTATATAGTTGTAAAAAAAAATCTGCTAACTTAGCAACGTGCCAATTGTGACGTTTTCAATAGAGGATCATGGTAAGGCAGAATCCCTTTCTGTGAACCAATCATCTGCCTCTAACAGGCAGAAGATGTTTCTCTCAACCAAACATATGGCTTCTGTTGTCAAAGCAGTGACAATTTTAATGAATGACTGCATATAAGGCTTGTGTGAGTCAAAACTGATATATTCCATGCTTAATGTTAATTCTTTTTAATGACTAAAAATGTAAATGAAAATTATTCTGGAACACACAAGCCTGTATAACGCCATTGTGTTATACAGAGCTAAATTAATTATTCGTCAAATGCCATATGTATAACCATATTTTTGACAATGCGTGTGTGTTTACTCAACACGAAATACAATATCACTTCTTAATTACCGTTAACATGAAAATCATTGAAATCTAACGCAATCATTGTTGACCGTATCAAGTGATAAATCAAGACATCACAGTCATGGTCTAAAAGACGCACGTAGGTGGATCCGAGTTAAGTTTTATGACACGCAATACCTTAAATCTGTATTTCTGTTAATCTTGGCTTTCAATCCACTTCCTATTTGATTTATAATTATAGCCACTATAACTTATAGGGGGTCATCAAATTAATTTGGCAAATGATACCTACAGTTCCTTGGCTTTTTTTATATCATTCATTATTACGTTATTAAAGCAAAAATTATGTTTATGTCAATTTTCGGATTATTTATGTTGCAGTTATAGCGTTTATTGAAATATATATTATATGAATGAAAAACTGAAGCTGTATTAATTTATAAAATCACGACCACTTTGACCTGGTGATGACTGTGCTACTTTATTAAGAATAAAATACTTAGATTTTGAGTTAATAATTCAGTTTCTTATAGGATTAAAGGTAGAATTAATATTATTAGTTATCAAAAGATTTATTATTAGTTATCAAATTTAACGAAAAACTCTTTCTTTTTTTTTAACCATATGAATTTAAACTCAAAATGCATGTGTTGATATGTGTTGAATTAGGCAAATGTTTTATAAATAAATCACACATTCTACAATAAATTAATTAAAAGTGCATTTTGATAAGTACTTATAAATAATGAAACAATTATTAATATTATTACGTACAAGTTAACTAATAATTTATTTGACCTTTTATTAAAATTTTTATCTTATTAATCGATTATCGGTTTTTTATCTTATTAATCGCTTATCGATTTTTATATTAATCGATTACGTATTTTTATTTTATTAATCGTTTAACGATTAATAAAATAAATTCGTAATCGATTTTTTTTATAAGTATCGATTATCGAATTTTTATTAATCGATTTTCGAATTTTTATTAATCGGTTATCTATTTTTATCTTATTAATCGAGTATCGATTTTTTATATTAATCGATTACTGATTTTTTAACTTATTAATCATTTGACGAGTTTTTTTTATCTTATTAATCGATTTACGACTTTTTTTTATTAATCGATTATCGACTTTTATCTTATTAATCCATCATAGATTTTTTATATTAATCGATTGCCGATTTTTATCTTAGTAATCGCTTAACGATTTTTTTATCGTATTAACCGATTATTTTTTATCTTATTATCGAATTTTTTATATTAATCGATTATCGATTTTTATGGTATTTAAATCCCTGTTAACAATTGAGTATCAAACTGTATATTAATCTGAAAAAATTAAAAATATTTCATTGAAATATTTGACTCCATACACATATAATGAACATTTTAAAATAACTTATCGCGATCACAAATTCTCATGTATAACATTGGCCAGGAATACATTTCAACACATTGACAAGTCCATTAGGATTATCATTTTATAAAAGAGTACTCCTTTTTCTCACTTATTATGATGAACTATTTTTTTCTTTTTAAGAATATTTGATACTCAATAAGTTATTTATTTATTAAGAAACTGGAAATGTAAAGAAAATTGGAAAGACAAAAAAAACCCCATCAATTTATTGGTGATGATGGGCTGCAGTTCCCTGATGAGTCTTTATTTTAATAGACGATCGTTCAGATTGTCGTAAATGAGGAAAAAGCGTGTTGTTACATGGCGTGTCGAAACGATACGATGGATCACGTCAAGTGAATTGTGGGAGTTTTCTTTGTATGGATGAGCGAGTGATCTAGTTCAGCACGTGTTTGTAGAAAATGTGGGTTTTTTTATATATATAAACTTTTTAAATTTTAAAGTGGGATTTTTATTTATTCAGTTTGTTTTCCGCAAGATAAAAAGATTTTTTTTTTGTTTTATTTAGAAGAAGAAATAATAAATAATAAAATTCAGATGGAAAAATAGGAGAAATAATAAAATTCAAATAGAAAAATAAGATTTAACGATAAAAATTATTAAAATGGTTTAATAAATGTGCTTTGAAAAATTCAATAAATGCAAATACTAAGATTTCAGCATAAAATATTCCGAAACCATTATTCAATAAATAATATCCTCATGATGAGTTGATGATTAAATTTCGTTTTGACTAAAATTCGCGGTGTAAAGTATTTTCATGTCATTTAATAAGTAATTAGTCATGTCATAATCAATAATTAGCTATAAGAATATTTTTTAAGAATTTATAGATTTTAATTATATTTGTATTTTATTACAATTTGCAAGTTATAATAAAAGTTTCGCTAAGTTTTTCTTTTTATTTGTTGTATTGTGACTAATCCTCAGTGTCCTGCAGTGTAGGATGGACATCCCATGAGTAGTCTACTCATGGATGGAGAGAAAACTGCAGTTTCTGTTGTGATGAAGTCCCCGTAGGTACAAGTCGGATTTGGCCTCGAGTCGCTGAAGAAGGATGGCAGTGCCTTCCGGGACGACCTTTATTGGGAAGTATCCCGCATTTGCGATGGCGTTTGTGATGTTCGGCATCTTGCCTTTTTTTTATCGTACTGCTTGGTGGGAGTTTTCAACCCATACGATACGCAAATGCGGGATACTTCCCAATAAAAGTCGTTTCGGAAGGCACTGCCATCCTTCTTCAGCGACTGAAGGCCAAGTCAGACTTCTCCCTGCGGGTACTCCATCACAACAGAAACTGCAACTTTCCCTCCATCCATGAGTAGACTACTCATGGGATGTCCATCCTACACTGCAGGACACTGAGGATAAATTGCAACAGATATTAGTTCGCAAAATTACGGTAAGCGGGTGCGAGTCTGTATAAAAAATTTAACTCAGGAGTCAGGGACCATTTTGGCTGACTCCCTACCTCTGCCTAAAGCTAATATCATATTTTCGCCATAGCTTATATATAATTTATGTTATTTAAACATAATAATGAGAACTCCGACGAGGTCGATCAAATTAACAAAATGCAATTCTTATAAAATTAGTCTAATTAGCAGCACAAAACTGAAAACAATCGCTTATTTTCAAACACAAAAAATTATCTCATTATCTTGAAAAAGTCATTTTTTTAATTGACACATCATTCATCATTCGGAGTTATAATAATAAAATTATTTCGACCATTTTAGTAATTCACTCTTCTAAATACTTCAGCAGAAATAATAATAAAAAAAAAAGCTTGTCAATTTAAAACCTTGTTTTTTAATTGTATTACTTGAGTTTGATTACCAGTAATGAATACGATGGCTTTTTTGTGTACAAAATTAACCTACATCATTTAATTTCATATTGTTTTACTTTTGTTAACAATAATGAACATTGAGCCAACGGCCGTACCATGCTGAATATACCGGTTCTCGTTAGATCACCGAATTTAAGCATCATTGGGCGCGGTCAGTACTTGGGAGGGTGACCACCTGGGAACACTGCGTGCCGTTGGCAAATTTGGGACCTGAATGGCCGAGTGTCTAGCGCTCTGGCGCTCGGTGCCACAGGTTTCGGGTTCGAATCCCGGCGGTGCCATGGATGTCTGTAGTGGTTCGGAATCCACTTTAAGCCGTAGGTCCCGGTCATCTATGACTGTAAGAGCGTCACGGAGCAAAAGTCAGGCTTCTACCTACGGGTGCTCCATCACAACAGAAGCTGCTTCCTTCCCCTTCAATCATGAGCACGTATGGGCTCGTGGGCTTGGCCAGCCAAGTGGGATAAGAAACAAACAAACAATAATGAACATTTTTTTTTTTTCTACATGTTTGAATGGATAAAGTTTCTTGTAAATAAGTTAATAGATGTTTGTGAGTTTAACGCAGTATATCAATTAATTTTTTAGTAAATGTATTTATAAGTTTAATTTTTTAGCAGCTAATGTAAAGAAATTTAATATTTTATGGAATTCGGATTCAAAAAGTAATTTCTGCAGTTTTCTCATAGTTAATTAATAATAATTAAATATTTTTAAGGTATTAAAGCATGCTCTAGTGCAGGGTTAGCTAACCCAAATCTTGCGGGACACTTTGGAAATGCATCGTAACTTTGTGGGCCGCATATAAAATTATATATCCCCCTATTAGATTTAGATCCACTATATGTATTTTTTTGGAGTGAAAAATTAACATAATGGGTTATTATTTTTGTGTTCCCTATTATTCTTACATGTATAAGAATAATATAAATTTATTCTGCGAATTCATAACTGTAAACTTATAAATAAAACAGGCAACCACTGTCATATATTCGCAAGAATATTATTTTAAAATCAAAGTCAATTTTTTCTCATAATTTCGACAGTTAATTTCTGAATAGATGGATGCCTACTTAATGTATTTTTTTTAATACATTGGTGTTTCGCTACTTTGGCCATTATAAAATAAATATATTTTGTAAAAGTGTGATACATCTTACGGGCCACAAAAATATTCAAGGCGAGCCGCGGGTTGGCCACCCCTGCTCTAGTGCGTCGGAAAGAATTGGTGGAATTTATTAGTAGATTTCCAAACTTTTAAAACTCGGTGATAAAAATCCGTAAGGGATGGGAAGAAAAGTGATAACTCCTCTCTCAGGGGTTGATTATTTTAAACTTTGGTGACAAACGAGGGTGTATATGTTCTGTCCCTCGATAACGCTGTATCTGCTGTTATCTTATCAAATAACCGCAAATCAAAATGTCTAATGTTAAAAAATATCAGTTCTATACAATTTAGATTTTTTAGATGAATGTACCTAGATACTATTAATACACCACATCATTGTGCCTAGAGCTGAGTTGTCCCTATACAGTTTGGGGATGATGTGGGTGAAATTGAATGGAGGCGAGAAAATTTCGCAAAATTCACTTATGGAGGTACAGAAACTGAACAATGAGGAAAATTTATACAAAATAAAGCAACATTATTTTTTCTGTCTATAACGATAAAAATAATTCAAGATGTTGCAATAAAATATGTTTTCTGAAAATTTATATTCCTTCCAATCGCTTTACATATGAATGGACCGTTGCAGCTAGTATAATTTAATAGCAGCTTTTATAATTTAGCGCTAATATTAATTAATCCATTAATACATTATTAGGAAACTTGAGTTCATACTCCTTTATATCTCAAATCTTTGCCGCTACATAAAATGCCGAGGATTTATTTTCTAATGGTGTAAATAATCAACATTATAAATAACTGATGCAGGGCCTGAATGGCCGAGTGTCTAGTGCTCTGGCACTCGGTGCCACAGGTTTCGGGTTCAAGTCCCGACGGTGCCATGGATGTTTGTAGTGGTTCGGAATCCACTTTAAGCCGTAGGTCCCGGTCTCCTATGACTGTAAGAGCGTCACGGACCAGAAGTCAGACTTCTACCTACAGGTGCTCCATCAGAACAGAAGCTGCATCCCTCTTCCCTCCTTACATGAGGGATACGACAACAATAACTGATGTCCTTGGAAATTATTTAACTTTACATTGAATATAAGTAAGAAAAATACATATTCCTTTATTTGATTATCTTACTAAATACTTTTTTTCTAATTAATTTAAGATCTTAAAACCATTCGTAATATCTCGTACAATCAGTTCTCTCGCATTTTGACGACAGACTGATGCCAAATAAAGCATTTATCTACAAGTAACGCGTGCTTTAGTTCATAAAACAGTCCTTTATTAAAGTATAAATAAGCTTCTATCGATAAGTTCCGCGTTGAAAGAGTTGAATCTTTTTATGAATGTATACGTTAGCTACACGAGGCAGAAGTGCTCTGGTGCCGCTAAAATATTTTGGGGCTTTTAGTAAACATGGTCAGATTTTAATTCTTGGAATGCTATTTTAAGATCCCTTTTAAAAATGGAAACTTTTCAGATATGCTAAATCTCGCATACTTTTTCCCTCAGAGGGGAAATATTGTAGGGAAGAATTCAATATTTTTACCTATCAAAGATATTCATAACCTGGAATAAATTAGTGATTACATTGTGAATTTTCTTTATTTCTAATATTTACATCTCATTTTCAGCTTTATATTTGTATGATTTCATTGTGTTTTTGGAAATAATTCTATTTTTACCACATAAAATTTTTCAGAAATATTAAATTAGAAGGTTTATAATGACATTAACATCTGAAGGCTGATATCTGATTTTAATTCATGATAAAGCATATTAAAATAGCGATTATGTCAAGTTTCTAAAAAAATTAATAACTTCTAACCCATACCGACCTACTTTCAAACAAATAAAATTTATGTATTTTAAATAAATAATATTCACACTAATATATATATAACATATATATATGTGCCACTTGTATAAATATTTCAAATAAATTTTAATTTTTGAATATACTGGAATATATATTTTAGAATGTTAGAATATACTAGAATATATGATTTAGAGTGGGCCTGATGGCCCAGTGACTAGCGCTCTGTCGCTCGGTGCCACGTGCTTCGAGCTCAAGTCCTGGCGGTGCGATGGATGTTTGTAGAGGTTCGGAATCCACTTTAAACCGTAGGACCCGGTATAATATAAATATAAAGCGTTGGGCATAGGGCTGACAACCTTACCCCGTAAAAAGAAAACATATATTGTCAAGAAATCTGCCAGTTGGCAGACGGCCTTGGCCCACCGTGAGGCTGTTGTGCCAGTGATGATAATGATGATATATTTTAGAATTTTAGAATTGATTAGCTTGTGAAAAGTTTATAAAAATAGAAAATAAAAATTCATTAATTATATCTTTCGATGTCAAATATAAAGACAATTTTTTTTTTAAATATCAATATTTTTATACATAATGCACTCATCATTATAGAAAAACAGTTGACTAATCTTGATTTGTTTTCTAATGAATAGCTTTTAATTTTATTTTAAAATTATATTATTGATACCAAAAAATAAGACATACATTTTTAAATCACGTTGAACTCTAGAATGAAAGAAAAGCAAATAGCTGTTGCACTTTTAAATTAACACAAGGCCGTTATAATTCAGTACATGAATATAGCACAAAGAATATTTCAAATAACTTATAAGCAAAATCTTGTGTAGTTTTAATTAAGGAAACGATCTTTGCAAGTTAATGAGCGGTGTTCTAATTTACCAAGGAACGTAACAAAAGATTTTAAAACTAGTTCCACTTTCATTTTATTCTAGTTAACCTTCTTAGCGTAAATTTCACACTTTCCACGCTACAGTTAGCAGGCATCGTTTCCTTTTGTGTTCACTATGTTGGAAAGCAATTTCCTTAATTAACAATTAACTAAATACTTATCGGTAGTGAATTAGTGATAGGCGTGAAATGTTCTCAATTTACACACGTTCTTGTTCAATGAGTCAGCATTAGCTATGAATGGGGAACAATTAAAAAATCATGTAGTTCTGCAAGGATTAAAATTTGTATTTAGTAATAGTCAAAGGAATGTTTCATTTGTGTAAATGTATAGACATTTTTGCTTCATTTATTTAATAACCTGGGTATAGAACGTGATCTACATCTATTAAAAATGTCACTCATTTTTAATTAAGTTTTAAAGAGATCAAAATTTTGCAAATTATTTTCATTTCTTCCTTCTTACTTCAATATTTTGATTTCTATTTTATTAATATCGTTTAACTTAACAATTTTTTTCGTTTATTCGAGTTTTAATGCCATTAAATATTATGTATTATGTTAATTGCTATTATAAGTATTATGGATACCCATATATAGGTGTTGTTTTGATATTTAGAAATTTATGTTGCCAAATTGATATCAAAAGTTGAGATTTTTTAAATTAAAACTTTTTTTTTTACATTAATGGACATAATCTAATCAATAATATCTATTATATATATAATAATATTTACTTTCTTTCATCCATAATATCATTGTTCCTGTATTAAAGCACATTAAAATCTTCTACTGATGGCTAGTATACAATTACCTCAAATCTATCAGTATTTGTTGTGACTATGTTAAGCAATGCAGCAAATGTATCAAAAGCATGCAGCTTAATATAATCAAAATTTTAATATAAAGAATAATTTTATTTGATGCAAATCCGTTCAAACACAAAACTGTATCATTAAATGACTTTTTTAAATCCTTTTTTTTTTCATGTCAAAGACTGTTCCACCATTATACGAAAAATATGTAGCGAATTCAATACTACCCAGTTTGCATCATAGGGTGCTTTCTACTTTTTATTTGTTTATTTTTTTGTGTCACCTGCTGTGTGAAGCTAACAAGTCCAGAATGATTTTTCATCAATCCGTCTTTTCAGATGAGATTGAAGAGCTTTCTACTCTGTACAGTTACGAGACCAGCCCTTGTATATACACATGAATTGTTGGTTGGAGTTAGGTCTGGAGCGGTTAATGCATTGGATTTCAGGGACCAAAAATGATTAGTTCGAAACTAGACAAGTGATACCCAATCAAAAAGTTTCGTTTTGACGTATTTATTCCCCAGTTCCTAGGGAGGTTCGTTCAAAATTAAGATGGCACAATCTCACCCACATCATTTCCAAAATAATAAAGGGGCATCTCAGCTCTAGAATCAGTAATGTGTGTGTGTAGTATTAGAAATAATTCGGAAATCCAGTGTGTTGAACACTCAGCTAAAATCTTATTCAACTACGGTATTACCAATTTTAGGTGGGGAAGAAATGAAGTGCTCCCAAAGCTTCTTCTTCCAATCTGTTAGCTACAGAGATTCATTCCATGACTTTAGCCAGAGTGAATACCGCTTGGAGGTCGCCACTAATTCATGGTACGCCGCTAAATATCCTGGTATGTCCTTGCAGTGCTCCTGTCCTAGATCTGCTCAAACGGCTTTAGCTAGACTAAGGACTGGCCACACTAAGAGTTTGACCTTCAATGGAGACGAGAAGACATATGCCCTTTGTCATTGTTCGGCCATCGCGTCTCCCTCTCATCTCATTGATTGTATGGGTGCCTCTGTGAGGCAACTGTTGAATGAGGACCGTTTACGATCTATTGATGCAGCATGATCTACTGGACTTGGTTCAGGATTCTAAATCAAGGGAATAAGTAGCAACAACAGAAATGAAGTGCACTTTCATTTGTATAGAAAATTAAATTTTTGAAAAATTTATTTTGTTAATCTATCCATTTGTTCGATGCTAGAAGCATTAAATCACGCGTTCAGCAGATCACACTATTTTTACCACAATAGTTTCATGGCATCGACAACTAGTCCCTAATTGTACCGAATTTTAATTTAAATTCTTTTAATTTTAATTGTTATTTTTATTTTGTATCTTACTTTTACTTATTTTTAGATTTTTTAAAAAACTTTTTAAGCACCATGTTTTAATTTTTAGAAACCTTATCTTGCATCTTTATAAGCAGCCAATTAAAATCGTAAATTTTATCTATGAATTAAGACGAGGAAGTTAAAGGGTCTATCCGCATTGTTACTCCGTAATCGGTACTCCAGTTGCCAGACCACTCGAAGCCATTAAATCAAATCTTCTGATTTAATTTGCAAATGTAAAAAAAAAAAAAGGAACAATTACTTACCGACGGCAATATTTTCTTCTACCCGTTCGAACCTTCTGTTCTCTCCCAAAGGATAAAACAGACATGCTGAAAAGAATAAAAGAATTTATAAGTAATTTGAAAATTATTTACTTATCATATCATATACTACACTAAATATTTCTTCAAGCATACATATAGTCTTTCAAGATATTTGAATTCTGACACATATATAAATAAATTTACATAATTTTGATTATAAATCGAAACAGAAAACTCTTTTTCAAACAAATAATTTTATTTTCAATAACAATATTGATTATTTAAAATGATCTTTTAAAAACTTGATAAAAAGTTAATGGATTTAAGCATTACAGATGTAATATAAGATAAATGTTAATAATAATTACTATTATTTTATTTTTAAAATTTTCTTTTTAATTCATTTACTTATTTTCTTGTTTACTCAATTACTTATTATTTACTTATTTCATTATTAAACTATTCGTAAATCAGATAATTTTACAATCAGATAATTTTTTTTTAATTTTCCCAGTAAGCTACAGAATTTTAAAACAAAAAATTTCATTTCCTTTATTACTAATTTTCATTAATAATATTTAAATATTAAAAAATTTTTTGCTATTAATTTTTAAATACTACAAATAATTACATCTGCTTGAGAATCATTTGATATAATAATAAATTCATTATATCAAATGTTACTTTATTTAGTATTTATTTATTTACTTTTACTGATAGTTTACCTTAGTTAGCAAAAATTCATATTTTTTATTTTAACAAAAAGGTAAAATAGCAGCACACTAATAAAATTTTAATTAAATATTCAATTTAAATTCAAATAATATATATTTAAATTCAAAATTAAATTTAAAGTAAAAAATATACTTAAACTCAAAATTCTATTTAATAAAAATATTCTATACCATATGTATTAAATTTCAAACATTATTTATATAAATAATATACAGACATATATAAGACATATATTTATATAAATAATATAAATAAGTTATAGATATCTCTAGTTAAATTGATGCTTTAATCCCCCCCCCCCAAAAAAAATGCTTCTAATAAAATGAAAGATTAAATAAAAATATATTTACATTTTAACTTTATTTTTATGTTATTGATTTTTTATTTCTTTTTTGTTTATAGAAACCATATTGTGTGCTCTTAAAATTAAAAAGAAAATATTATTTGCGAAAATCTAGCCACAAGATTACAAAATAGGCATTTGTAATGAAGCATTAGAAAAGTGTGGGTTTTATAACTTTTATCAACTACAGACAAATTTGTCCTAATTACGAAATGACAAAAAAATATTCTTCTATACATATGTTGCTGTTACAGACAACAGTAAAATTTCCATATATAATGCATGCTTTGAAGCTTTGAACCAAATTTTAATTCCAAACCAATGAAACTGAAAATTATAAAATTATAACTTCAAAAGTTCCTTGAAGAAAAATTTTCAACTTTAAAATTGCTCACGGATTATTGTCTTTAGTCTTACATATTTATAACCATTTAGAAAAAGTCTTCAAAATGCATTCTTATCAAAATATCTTTTCTGACTGGCTTTGAAAATAATGTTTAGCTAATTTTATACGTTTGGTATTGCAGTAATTTTACTTTATAATCAATAATACTTTTTTGGTAAATGTACGATGCTATCATCTTAAAGCAGAAAAACTTTGGAATAAGCACTTTAATTTCCACCTTAAGGCCATCGTTCCTTTTAGATTTGCATTCTATATATCAAACAATCAACGTTACCATTTCCAAAGCCAGTCAGTGATTTTTCCAATCTAAACTTTGCACGATATTGATTTTAAAAATGTTTACCTCATTTTATTGGTCTGTAAGATTAGGTTCTGCGGGGGTTTTTTCTGATATATAAGTACTGAAATAATTTTGCCAACGCCATAATGCTATTCAAATCCAGAACATCTTAAAATTATTCCATCCTAATCACAATCTAAACTTTGCACGATATTGATTTTAAAACTAATTTCTGCCCAATTTTATTGGTTTATAAGATATAGATCTGCCTTTTTTTCCTGCTGTATAACAACTAAAATAATTTTTGCCGACGCCCTCATGCTATATAATACAGAAGATCTCAAAATTAACCTTCTTTAATTCCATCTTAAAGCAGATCATTCCATTTCGATTTGCGGTCTTTTATATCAACGGAAAATCAAGGTTAAGGCTTCACTCAACAACAATCCCAAATCTTCCCTTTTAACGACGTATCTCCTCAATCGGAAATTTCCCCACTGATTTTTTTTTCTGCCGTGCCAATCTAACCCACTGACACGGAATTTATTCAGCAACTGTGACCCAGTACGGATCCAAGTAGTATCTTCCGACGACTACGCAGATGGACGCAATGAGGGTGGTAAGATTTCATTATCTTGACGAGGGATCGCCTGTTACGGTCGAGTGGTCAATGGCCAGATTCACGGGACAATGGGCTGGTGACCACTGATGCTTGACCCACGGAACAAAAGGCGCGGAGGTAAGCTGCAGCAGGATGGCGCGGTCAGTTGGGGTTGATGGGTTTCGTTTGGTGAAAATGGCGGGGATTCAGGGGCCTTTAAGAATACGGATGATCGTTACCGGTTGCACGTCTCTGTAGATTTGATGTTTGTGTATTATATTGTGTCAATTTTTTTATATATTATTATATATAAATTTGCAATATCATTTTGGAAAAAAAAATGAGACTGCCACTATTATATTAATTTTGAAAATATAGTAATAAAAAACGATAGCAGTATTTTTTTTATTTGACAGTAGACTTTGAAATTGATAAATATTTTATTTTGTTAATTAGTCAAAGATTGCTCTGACACTCAGTAGCACTCAGTCCAGACGGTTCAATGGACATTTGTAGTGGTTCGGAATCCACTTTAAACCGTAGGCACAAGTCTAATATGACTGTTATACTGTTAAATGACTAGTCTAATATGACTGTTATACTGCTAAATGACTAGTCTAATATGACTGCGTCAAGGAAGAAGTAAAGATTATGTGAGATTAAATTGCATTGGCACTTTAAAATAGAAAAGTATGTAAGAACATTTAATGAATATTATTTTTTTAGAAGTAAAATAAGCTGAAAATTAATATAATATTTAAATTCTTAATTAGAAAATTTGAAATATTTTTTAATAGTTATTGTTTAGTGTAAATTGATTGATACGTCAAATAAAATTTTTTTTGTTAATACGCATAGTGTTTAAAAATATTGAAAGCTTTAGATTTTCTTCATAAATTAAAAACAAGTATTTGTAATCTTACATCAATTTTTCTTATGAACAATTTAATGGAGTTTCGCCATTAACCAATATAATGGAAAATAAACTTCACAAAACTTTTTTTTTTTTAAATGGACGCTTAAATAATTAAAAACATATTCACTTAACTAAATAGAACAAAAATTATTCATTTCAATTAAGGACAATAAATTTATTAATACTTTGTTCCAATGTAGTAAAAAAATTCTAAATTCAAAATAACTATTTAAACTTTTCATTCAAATTATAGAATAATTTAATATTACTTTTTAAAAAAATATTAGTTGAAATAATTACTCAGCATAAAATTTATAAAAATTACCTCTAATAGCATCTGTATTGTATTTTTTATTTAAAATGGCTGGACAATAAACAATACAGGAACTCAGACTTAAGTGTTTTGGAGACATTAATTTGCCCCTTTTCATGACAAATTAGCCGCCTTCTTACAGGCCCTTTTTTGTTCAAGTTGTGACACACACCACTTGAAACTACGAAAAATACTTAAGGACTCCTCGAAAGAATCCACGAAACAACGAATTCTTTAAAGGAAAGTATTAAACAGTGTCTTTAATACCCAATCCAGTCGCCCGTGCGTCTACTTACGTGGGAATATGTGGTTAAGTCAATCATACTATAAAGAGTTGCTTCAAATGGTGAGACTGAATCACCAGAAGAACCGTTTAATTGAACGAGTGATAAATTATAATCGGTTCTTTCATTTCACAATAGTCCAAAAAATTGGAATTTTTGGAAATTGTTTTAAATAATTGATTATGGTTTAAAGAACTCTTGGTTTATTGTAAATGAACTCTTTGAGGTGTGATATATGGGGTTAAGTCAATCATAAAGAGTTGCTTTAAATGGTAAGACTCAGGGCCGGATTTTCCTATAAGCTAACTAGGTTTCAGTCTAGGGCCTCAAGATCACGAGGGGCCTGCATTCAAATTGTTAGCAAAATTAGAATTACACTATTCTAAAAACAGTAAACACTACAACACTGAATCAAAAATAAGGAGAAATTCTACACATATGAATAATAAACAATTAATTTACAAACTTAAAAATGGGAGGTGAAATGGCCTCATAAGTAGAATAGCCTAGGGCCTCTTTTCATCTAAATCCGGCCTGGTAAGACTGAATCACCAGAAGAACCATTCAAAGGAACGAGTGATAAATTATAATCGGTACTTTCATTTCACAATAGTCTAAAAAATTGGAGTTTTTGGAAATTATTTTAAATAATTGGGATGGTTTAAAAGAAGTCTTGGTTTGTTATGAATGGACTCTTTCATACATACAAAGGCATTACAATGTGATTCTCCTTAAGTTGCTAATATCAAACAAGTTATAAATTACAAATTGCTAGACATTAATCTTTTTCATTGTGTCTTGTTCTCTTAACTATGCTTTCGTTTGGTTTTAGCACAATATTTACAATTCTTAATTATTTGTTGTGAAATAGTTAGACGTATTATTTTTGCATATTATTTAGAACAGGACTGCATATGCCAAATAAGAGGCATAAGTTTTATCAAGCCAATTGTCATTAATTGTTCCATGTTTAGAATAATGTAATCAAAAAGTACAGTTTGACCAGCGATTGTATGGAAAATTGGCGAACAGCCAAAACGTACGGATTCGAGCCTAATAGCGTAAAATGCAATTTCAGAGGGTTTTAAAAATAATTAAAATAATAATTATTTTCAATAATTAAAAAATAAATTGCATAATATTAAAAGAAAAATTAGATGAAAAAATGTCCCACTAACTAATAAACTTTTCTATATAAAAACAGCTTTGCGCCGCGTATCCTTAACAAATAATTGAATTCATCGTAAATAATAAAATGTTTAATAAACGATATAAACATTTAATAACATCAGACGATATAAATATTTAATAAACGTTATAAACATTTAATATTAAACAATATAAATGTTTAATAAACGTTATAAACATTTAATAATATTAAACGATATAAATATTTAATAAACAATATTTTTTTCATATTTTAAATTTATAAATACATAATAAAGTACTTAAGAGAATAAAAATATAAAAAATAGTACACTATTTTCAATATAACTACATATTAAATAATTTTTATACAGAAACACTTTAATAAAATAATTTATCTATACAGAATTGATAAAGAGTATATGCTACAGAATGGATGGAAAATTTTTTTATAAATACAAAAGTTTTCAAATGTAAATATGTGTTTAGAAACGTCTAATCTATAAACATGTTTATAACATGCATGAAATTTTACGTTTTAGTACACTTCTGATCCAAAACCATAAATTAATTTTTTTAATATACTGAAAACCTATCTTAATATACAATTAGTTTTAAATCATCATGGGAATGCCTAATTATCTAACCATTAAAACTATTTTTAGCAATTAATGATTTATTAGACGATCAATAAGTAGATTAAAGTCATGGATCTGGAACAAAACTACGCAATAAAAGAAACTTTATGTCCAAAGTATGCCAAGTAATCCCCGTTGTTCAACTAAGTTCCATTTAGGAAAAACTTTCAGATACTCTCCAGAAAGATCTCCAATATTCTGCTACAAATTTGAATAAGCACTACTGCCATCTTACATACTTGCAGGGTGTCTGTTTTTATACTTTAAGCACGCCTACGATTTGGAATATGAAATATCCTACCGATTGGGGTTCTTCGACCTTTACTAACAACCCCCCAGTGTGCTCCTATTGGTATTTCCTGTAAGGGGGGTTTTAACGACCCTGTGTCCATAAGGAAAGGCACTTAATAAGGCTATTAATAAGGGAAAAACGCAGAAGACGTGAATTTGAAAACATAATGAGCCTCGTGTTGCGATATTTGCTCATCTCTGAAGCAAGTAATGGTATACAGTCAGTAAAAAGACTTATTAGAAAGGCGTGAAAGAATTTGAGGTTCGGTGACTTCTGATTCGTTTTTCGTTAGAGTAAATAAAGCATACCAATTAAATGTGGCTCATATATCGCTCGAATATTATATCGTATTATAACGCTCGTATATTATATATATATATATATATATATATATATATATATGTATTGCTATGTAACTTGATAATGAATTTAAAATTTGCAGTTATTTTTAAGTGGGAAGAATTTTAAAATTACGAAATAATTAATAGTATTAAAATGCTATTATTTATATTTTTTATCTTAATCTTATTTCATCATTATTTAATATTTATATTAAATTCAATTATTAAATTAAATTAAATTAAATAATTTTAATTAAATTCGATTTTTAAAAGCATATCTTTTTATTTCTAAAATGTATCGTTTTTTATTAATATTTTAATTTCTTAATAAAAAACGGTTAAAACCATAAATAAATAATTTCCAAAAAAATCAATTAAATAAAATTTCTTAACATTTGATTAATATTAAGAAATTAATATATTAATAAATAAATAATTAATTAATACATTAATTTCTTAATATTAATAAAAACGGCATCAGTTGCTTGCATGTAACTTTTAGATTTTATTAAGTGCTTATTTTCACTACTATTATTTTTTAAACTTGATAAAATTTATTCAATCTTCCAACAAAATTACTGATTAATCAATAATGTAGGATAATTCAAATAGTTAAATAATATAATATAGCCATTTTTATTGCTAAAAGAACTTTCAGTTAGGCTACAGCAGTTTTAAAAAGTATTTGTATAAAAATAAATACCCTAATCTTTTTTGTATAAATTAATTTGTTTCATAATAAAATTATCAGTAATTATATAAGTATAATATTTTATGTTTGAATTATAAACACCATTAACTAATAATAAATATACTTGGTAAACATAAAATCATAATTAATAAATAAACTTGCCAATAAAAAAAATATAACGATTAAAAAAACTGACTTTGTTTCTTATACATTTTATCAAATAAATACCCTAATAATAATACATATTAATAATAAGAAATAAATACCTTAACCTTTTTTGAATGAATTAATTTGCTTCATAATAAAACCAGCATAAATTATATAGATATAATACTTTGTGTTTGAATTATAAGCATTATTAACTAATAAAAAATATATTTGGTAAACATAAAAGCATAATTAATAAATAAACTTGCCAGAAAAAAAATATAAAGAAAAAAATTGATTTTATTTTCCATTATACATTTTATCAAATAAATACTACATAAAAATAAACACCCTAATAATAATAAATAATAATAATAATAAATACCATAATCTTTTTTGAATAAATAAATTTATTTCACAATAAAATTACCAGAAATTATATAAATTTTGCTCTTTATGATTGAATTATAAACACTATTAGCTAATAAAAATATATTTGGTAAACTTAAAAGCACAATTAATAAACATGCCAGAAAAAATTATAACGACAAATTTTGTTTTGCCTTATACATTTTATAAAATAAATATCCTACAAACGAGACATAAATCTTCTTGCCAAGTGCTACCCTCGAAAACTTTCAAAACCACCTGCGTAACAAGTTTTAACGCTATCACAGAATGTAAACAGTGTTGACGTTGTTTTAAAGAAATAAAAAAAAAAACTTTATAAATATATGTATTTAATTTCTGCATTATGAAAAGAAAAAAAATATTTTTTTTTGAGTGAAAAAAAATAATGATCAGGTTCAAGATTCCTGACGTACACAGGGGGTCGCTAAGTTCATTAGGCAAACCAGCTGAGTTCCAAGGATGTTCAATCATGGAAGAACTTGTTGAACTTCAACTTCAGCAACACAAGGCTGGTTTTTTTTAAACCATTGATCGCGTGAGTTGTGAAAAACGTTTTTAAAATGGTTGGAATATTCTTTTTTGGTAAATATTACTTCCATGAAGGCTTTCCTTTAAGAAATATTTACAAGGAATATTATTACTTTTCGCTGTTATTGGTAAATGTAAAAAATTTCGCCCTTCACCCACTAAGATCTTGAAGTTATGCAAAACAAAATGGCGTCCTTTTGTTTTTTGATTTTTGTTTCATTGATTATTTAAATTATTTGAACCTAAGGAAATTTTCGAATTTGGATATAAAAATCTATAGCTAAATATAAAAAGTAGAATATTATAGATTTAATGATTTGGATATTAAATCTATAATTTAATAATTATACTTATAATTATATTACTATAATTTAATAATTCGAATATTAAATATATGACTAATATACTATAATTTAATCATTATAATTATAATTATAATACTATAATTTAATAATTATAATAATAATTATTTTGTAATAATATTTTGTTTTAAAAAAATTAATACGCCAATTTAAAAGCAAGAAAGAAAATGTAAGAGGTTAAAATAATAATGTTTTTTCAGAAATTGGCTATTAAAAATTATTAATTCAAAAAAGATTTACATCTTTATACATGTTGTATTCATGATATATTTTTTAAATAAAGCAAAAAAAAATTAAATAAAAAGAAAGAAAGAAATTTCTTAATTTATGAATTAATTGCAATTTTAAAGAATTTAAAATTAAGTAAATAAAATAAATAAATTAGTTAAGTAAATGTATGGACATTGAGGAATGAATTTAAAATGTAGATTAGAATTAATAATCTTGCTATATCACTCTTAAATACGCATTTAAATTAAACCATAAAATATTTAAATTACTATTTCGCAAAGTAATAATTATCTTCTAAAAAAGCTTTTAAATTCTGCAATAATATTTGCTTCAAAAAAATTAAATATTCATAAATATAATGGAAAATTTAATAATGAGTTTTTAGAATTAAAAAGCTTCATATTTCTGTAATTAAGTTCTGAAATTACAATAACGATGTTTACGTATTCTTTTAGATAAAGAATTCAAATTATATTTATCCTAGAGAATCCGTTTACTCTTAATAATAATCTTCTTTTGAAAAAAAAACCTATTATATTATTTCCCAGTCCATTCATTTGGCCAGATAAAAACTACCGTTTCATTAATTGGAATTCCCATTGCTTTAGATCAGCCTTGACCTCCTTAGCCAATCAATGTGAAGGATAGACAACAAAACTAAAAACAACAAATCAGCAAAGAAGAAACGGCAGAAGATCTTCACGATCCGCAACACCTCACGCCACCAGATAAGAATTTCTTCTTTATTATTATTATTATTTTCTAATTCCAGTTGGTGTGAAGGTCTCTTTTACAGCAAGTTTAGATAAAGCCGCAAGATCAGGTATAAAGGCATATGGTCAGTTCCGCTGACCTGCATATGTGTACCTAATTTCATTGTCTCGCTTTTGTAGGTGTTTAGCACAAGAGAAACATAACAGATTACAGAAATTAATTATTTTTAATCTATTGTCGTGGTATATTGCGTCCTACTTTTAAAAATTAGATCATTATATTGAATTTAATCAAGTTCCAAAATTCAATATAATGAATCCAAATCAACTGCAAAAATTCAATATAATGAATCCACGTCTACTTCCAAAATTCAATATAATGAATTCAAATCAACTTCCTCTTAAAAAAGAATTTTATTATTGTTATTATTATATATGATGTCGTTACTTTTGAAATACTAAACACTGGACTTTTTGAAATACTGAACGTATCTTTTGAAATATTATAAATTCTACACTGATGTCAAGACATAACTACATTGATGGAAGAAGACACCAGATAAGAATTTTATTCCAATTATTATTATTATAATAATAATAATTATTATTATTATTATCATTATTATTTTCTAATTCCAGTTGGTGTGAAGGTCTCTTTTACAGCAAGTTTAGATAAAGCCGCAAGATCAGGTATAAAGGCATATGGTCAGTTCCGCTGACCTGCATATGTGTACCTAATTTCATTGTCTCGCTTTTGTAGGTGTTTAACATAAGAGAAACCTAGCAGATTACAGAAGACGGATTTTGATTGTATACTATCGTGTGACAATTAATTATTTTTAGTCAATTGTCACGGTATATTGCGTCCTACTTCTAAAAATTACATTCAATGTAATGCAGATGACGTATTTCCTTTGAAATAGTGAGCACAGGACTTTTTGAAATACTGTAAATTCTTTACACTACATTGATGGGAGAAGGAATACATGCTAAGGATGTATTATTTTGAAGTACTGAACGCTGGAGTTTTTGAAACATTGAACGTTTCTTTTGAAATACCGTAAATACTTTGCACTACATTGACGGAAGAAGACATACATGCTGAGGATGTATTCTTTTGAAATACAAAAGTAACTTCTAAAAGTACTTCTACAAAAGTAACATATCCTTCATATAGCACTAGGGATAGAACCATAATATAGAATATGTTAAGTTGTCACTCACGAATGGCGTCGTTTAACTCCCAGTATTTATGAAAAGGAATAAATGTTTTTAAAAGGTGATACAGTTTATTTGTGTTGTTCATTTGAATAGAAATATAATATAAGAAATTATATTATATCTCTCCCGTTCAAGATGTTAATGAATGAAATTTTGAAGAAACACCATCAAATAATGCTCATTACAAGAATGATGTCTTTTAAAGCCCATATATATATATATATATATAATTAAAAAAATCCTTTTTATTATAATATCTCTCACGATCAAGATGTGAATAAATGATATTTTGAAGTTACATCCTGAAATGTTGCTGACGCCATTCAAGAGATCTACTGATATTCATCAGCTATGTAATAACCACTAACATTTTTTTTAAAAAACTGATACAGTTCATTTTTCTCGTTAAAAAAGTGTTTGATTCGGACAGAAATATCTATATTTATATACATTATATATATATAATAACAACTTATATTTCTTTCAATATATCCCACTATCAGGATGTTAATATATGACATTTTGAAGCTACATCCTGAAATGTTGCTTACATCATTGATATCTAATGATATTCATCTGCTTTGCAGTAATCACTAATATTTTTTAAAAACTGATAGCAATTCTTATTTGTTGTTAAAAAGGGTTTAATTCGAACAGAAATATATATATATATATGTATAATAAAACATTTTTTTTCTCTTATAATATCCCCCACGATCAGATGTAAATAGATGAAATCTTGAAGCTACATCCTGAAATATTGCTTGCATCATTCAAGTGATCTACTGATAATCATTTGCTATGATATAACCTCCGTAACTTAACCATTTTGTAGGAGTATCTTACAGCAGCAGGTTCTAAATTTTCGCTTTACACCGAAAACCGGATGCAGGTTGCCACACTATCCAAAACAATCTTCATGGTGCTTTTTTTTTCAGAAGAGGAAAATGGTTTTTCAACCAAAAAACCCAAAAACTTAAACGGAGAAGAAACCTCATTGAAAAGCTAGCTGCCTCTGGGTCACTGTGTTAAACTTCCAACAAAGAAAAATTACGTTGGAATATTATGAAATATGTATTTAAAAATGATGGTTCGAAAATTTATGATGTAGAAAAAAATTATTAATATTAAAGCATAATATACATTATGATATTCTAAGATTTCAATATTTCGTTATAAATCATAAAAAGAATACTACTGTGCCCAAAAAGTTAGACCAATTATTATTTTTTTTTCAAAAACTCTTTATTTTTTCTTCCAAATTTATTTCATCGCCTTCTAAGTAATCCCCTCCGCACACAATGCACTTATGCCGACTTTTTTTCCAATCCTCAATGCATGCTAAAAAGTCATCGGCAGGGATGGCCTTCGTAGCGCGCGGCGATTAACGTTGAGTCTCTTCAATCGACTCAAAACTCGGAATGGTCTTTTGAATTTAGGGAATAGCCAGAAGTCTCACGGTGTGAATACGGTGGTTGTGGAACGATATGGGTTTCATTTTGGGCGAAAAAGTCACGAAGAATCAATGCAGTATCAGCTGGCGCATTCAGTGTTTTCGGTACCAATCGAGATTTGACGCGTTTGAGGCCCAAAATGGAATTGACCGATCGTTTTGAAATTCCAACATCATCAGTAAGGTCTCTAATTGTAAATTGATGGTTTGCAAACACCAAATCTTTAATTTTTTGGACGTGAGCTTCGTCGGTTGAGGTGGATGGTCGACCAGAGGGCTCTTCGTCTTCAACGCGTGAACTATTTATATCACTTCTAAACCTTTCTTTCCGATATAGGAATGATCGCCGAATACCTTCTGCAACATTCTATACGTTTCCGCACACAAAATTGAATGCAAGTTCTTTGCTCAATGAATTCAGACATTTCAAAAATCGCCGGAATCAGTTTTAGGGTCTCACAAAGCCAAGCGTAACTCAAAATGAATGACGTCAAATAAATATTTTGACGTCATATTTCGCACAGATGCCAAGGACAGTGCCAGCAAGTTATAAAAAAAATTGAAATTCCATAAGTCCCGGAAATTTTAAATTGGAAATTGGTCTTACTTTTTGAACACAGTAGTATTGTTGCTAATTTGATAAAGGTATCTAATATAATTATTGTAAATGAAATAGAATGTGTTCATATAAAAACTAAATCATTTAAATTTATTGTGGATCAATTTAACGTAATTGCATACCAAATTTTTAATATGTATACTTAAAACGTATACAATAACCTCTCGTAATATGACTTGAATTAAAATAAAATATAACACAAAAATATTTTGCAATACATGCATATTTTAAATAGCTTACAATAAATAATTTACAGATAAATATTTTAAGATATTTTAAATATTTGCATTTAATATTTTACAGAGATTTAATTTGGGAAAAAATATTTATTTCAACTTTCTTATTGAATTTGAAGCTCGCTTTTATCAATCTCGTAAAATGAGAATGCAACATTAAAAGCATATTGAATTCTTTGATTCAAATCCAATTCTATATAAAATCAAGAGAAGTTAAATTTTATATCCTTTCATTTGATTTAATAAGAACACGAAATAAAAATACTTACTGTAGTGTACACACAAAATGCATAATAAAATAAATGACATAGTTAATAATACATTAGCAAAGCAAACTATAAATATTTTAATGGATCTCAATAATAATCTTTTTAATAAACCTTAAAATTGAACCTTTTCATTAAAAACCAACGATCATAATTAAAAATCTGGTTTGTGTAGCCCTATCTACAGACAAGGAAAATTAAAATTTTAAAATTATCTTATACCACGTACGAGAAAAAAAAAATAATAATATTCATTCATTTAAGTATGTGGGTTCGTAAACTAATGATGAGAAAAAAAAAACAAAAAGTAAGAAAATTAACATTTTTAACATTGGAAGTTTAACAAAGCAGATGGATAGAAAATTAAATGGGAAAGCTTGCAATACAAAAGGTAAACAATTGGGATAACATGGCGGATGGCACAATGGTTGCAAGAACAAAACATTCTCCTCCAAGCAATGAAGACACAAATACATCTCATAAATATGAGGTTTACTCCCACCCTCTGTTCACTCCCCATTTTTGTTTAATGTCCTTTTAAATACAAAAGATATAATTTGCTTTTGTATAAATATTGCTAATTTGAAATTCTGATGCTTCAATACTCTCTATTACAAAAAAAAAAATGATTGCCGTGGAGACTTATTAAAACAGTCCCCAACCCCCTACCCCTTACTTCTGCGTAAACGATTTTTAAAATTGAAGACTTTAATCTTTATTTCATGAAGGCAAACAACAAAAAATATTACAAAGGATGTTCTAAAACAGGGGTGGCCAACCCAAATGATCTTGCGGGCCACTTTGGAAATGCATCCTAACTCTGCGGGTCGCATAAAAAATTACATATCCCCATATTAGATTGAGACCCACTATAGACATTTTTTTGGAGTGAAAAATTGAAACAAAATGAGTTATTATTGTGTTTGCTATTATTCTTACATGTGATAGACTAAAACGCACAATTTAAGGAAATATATAGCAAAAAACGAAATATAAAAAATGTATAAATATAAATGAAATATAAAAAAAGTATAAATATAAATGAAATATAAAAAAAGTATAAATATAAATGAAATATAAATGAAATATAAAAAATGTATAAATATAAATGAAATATAAAAAAAGTATAAATATAAATGAAATATAAAAAATGTATGAATATAAATGAAATATAAAAAAAGTATAAATACTATAAATGAAATATAAAAAAATATAAATATAAATGAAATATAAAAAAAGTATAAATATAAATGAAATATAAAAAATTTATAAATATGAATGAAATATAAAAAATGTATAAATATAAATGAAATATAAAAAATGTATAAATATAAATGAAATATAAAAAAAGTATAAATATAAATGAAATATAAAAAATGTATAAATATAAAAGAAATATAAAAAAAGTATAAATATAAATGAAATATAAAAAAAGTATAAATATAAATGAAATATAAAAAAAGTATAAATATAAATGAAATATAAAAAATGTATAAATATAAATGAAATATAAAAAAAGTATAAACATAAATGAAATATAAAAAATGTATAAATATAAATGAAATATAAAAAAAGTATAAATATAAATGAAATATAAAAAAAGTATAAATATAAATGAAATATAAAAAATGTATAAATATAAATGAAATATAAAAAAAGTATAAATATAAATGAAATATAAAAAATGTATAAATATAAATGAAATATAAAAAAAGTATAAATATAAATGAAATATAAAAAATGTATAAATATAAATGAAATATAAAAAAAGTATAAATATAAATGAAATATAAAAAATGTATAAATATAAATGAAATATAAAAAATGTATAAATATAAATGAAATATAAAAAATGTATAAATACAAATGAAATAAAAAAAATTTGATCGTGAAAAATGAAATCATTAAAAGATGCTTATTTTACTAGTGTGATATTTGTTTCTTCACTCTTTCACTTAGCTTTTGCAAATCGATGCGCGCGCATCATGAGTTCGCAGAATATAACTTAATTATTCTGCGGAACTCATAAGTAAAACAGGCAATATCTATCCTATATTCGCAAGAATATTATTTTAAAATCAAAGTTCATTTTTCTCTTAATTTCGACAATTTAATAATAATTATCTTAATAATTTTAATTTTTGAATATATGGATGCAGACACAATGTATTTTTTTAACACATTGGTTTTCCCTACTTCGGCCATTATAAAAAGAATATATTTTGTAAATGTGTGATATATCTCACGGGCCGGAAAAATATTCAAGGTGGACCGCGGGTTGGCCACCCCTGTTCTAAAACAATGCTATTGTGATTTATCAAAATATCAATAATTTTTAGTAAGTGTAAAATATTAATGCCGATTAATAGGCAAAGTGGAGAAGTTTTCAAAGATAATTTTTGGAATAACACTCCACTATAATTACTAGATTCATTTTGTTGAAGATTTTGATTATAAGAAAGCTATAAAGATTGGCAAGTAGAAGTGCATAGAGGCACGAAGCCTTTTGTGGGTGAGAAAAAAAAAGGAAAAAAAATACTATTTTGACAATTAAAAGCTGTCGATAAAAATATGATTGACCACACTGCAGAAATTTCATGTAAAAAATACATATGTTGCCATTAATAAACAAGAATTGATCAATTTATGTTATTAGCTTTTATAAATTAATATTTCATTCATATTTTATTTTGTTAAATGTACAACGATATAGAGCAGTTCAACTTAAAACAGCAAATATGTTTTGCAATTGTTAATTATGCGTTAAATGTTTTAAATAATAAAAAAAAATCGATTTTTTTTTTATAAAGTGAGCTTACAACAATTTGGAAGGTAATAGATAAATAAAAAAAAGCTTTTACTTCAGAATAATAAAATTTAACGAAAGTTAAGGGAAGAAGAAAAAAAAACGTTTTAGTTATGTTTATTTATATTCACAATTTGGAATAAAACCAATAAATGTTTTTTAATTTAAATTACTAACATCATGAGCATTTACAAACATGCTGATTTTCATTACCATTTTTAATTAAATAATTATCAGCCTTTACAAACAGGCTGATTTGCATTATTATTTTTAATTAAAGATTCTTACATAAAGTAGATTGATTAACTTAACGATTCTTACATAAAGTAGATTGATTAACTTAACGATTCTTACATAAAGTAGATTGATTAACTTAACGATTCTTACACAAACTAGTGATTAAAGTATTGTGTTCTGAAAACAATCACCACGTGCTGCCAAAAAAAATAAAAGGCTTTTAGCATTGTTTACAAAACTTTTACAAATAAAAAACAAAACAATTTTACGGTTTACAGCCCAAATATAAACACCATGATTGATATACAAAACAGTTTATTAGCTTGATTTCTGTTGCAAAGCCAAGAGTATGCCTCAGTGATTTCTTATAAAATAAAAATTAAAAAAAATAAATAAATAAATTTAAAAAATAAAAAAAAAATTAGATCTTTATTGTAGAAAAGAATATTTAAAAAAATACTAAGGAAAATAATAAAAGATTGAATCGCTTAAAAATAAGAGATTTAAAAAAAAACAGATTCGTTAATTCTGGTGCTAATTGTTATGTAAAATGTTACTATTAATTTAGAACATTGTGTTTCAAAATAAGAGTTTTCTAAAAAAATTATATTTGTTAAGAAATTATTTAATTTTAAAAAAACAAATAAATAAAGATTAATTATATATATTCTGTATATTGCTCAATGTTTATTGTATTTTGTTCATTATTAAAAAAATAAAAAAAATTTTAATTAAAATTAGAATTGAAATATTTAGAAAATAAAAAAAAATAAAAAAATTTTTCGAAAGTTAACTTTATAAAATTTTATATTATGATTATATTTCAATTTAATTAATCAACAAAAATGTATTATTAATGAGGGGGGGCGGGTTATACATAGAACACATAAAAATTAATTAATTAACACAGAAAAAGTAATTAATTAATTTATATAATTAATTATATAATAATAATTATTATTTTCTTTTATCCTGTATAATTTTAATGCTAACAACGTCAAAACTTTTTACATGTTAGTTTAAAAATTGGATATCAATTATTAATAATTTAATTATTATTCTTATTGATCTTTAAAACTAAGATATAAAACTAACATAGTATTTAATTTAATTATTATTTAATTCTTTTTTATTAGTTTTTATAACAATTCTAGTTCAGTTAATCGTTAAAAAAATGTTGAGGATTAAAAATTTTTTTTAAAAATGACGTGTAATTTAAGTGACTTTTTAAAGCTTCAGGATAATTTTTTTTTATACTGTCAAACACTATTTATATATCTTTTAGAAAACTGAAAGAAATAGGCCCAATATAAACAATTGTATTTAGTTTAATAACTATAACTGGATTTTCTTTTTTAAAAAAAATTATTATTGGAATTTTTTATACACCAACCTTGTAAGAACTCTTAAAAGCTTTAATTTTAAAATATTACAGATAGTTAATTGATTAATTTTAAAGCTTAAGGTTTGAAATGAATTTTTTTTTTTTTTTACTGATATTAACTGATAAATTTTATACGATTAACGAAAACCAAATTACCAATTAATATATCATTAATAACATTACCAAAATACTCTTTAATAAACAAAATTAATATGGCATTTAAAAATTATGCATCTATACAAAACCGTTGAAACATAAATTTTTAAAAAAATGCCTAAAAGAAGCTCTTAAACTGCGGCTTCCATTTGTGAACCAGTAATACGAAACCTATGCAATGCTTCTTCCTCGTATTACGTCTAGATTTTTCGTATGACCTTGGCGATAAAAATAAAACGCTAGAAAAAAAAAAAAAAAAAAAAAAAAAAAAAAAAAAAAATGGCGATATTCTGAAGCAAACTTTAGTGAAAAAACATTCGGACAGTGGAATTCTGAAATTAAAAAAAAAAAAAAAGTCAACGGAGAATAGTTACACTTGGTGAGATATGCAGAAAAGAATTCCAAGTTGCGCTTTGCTGCAAACCTTAGAAGTGCAGATGTTCTCTTTTTTTTCTTCTTGACTAGCAAAGATAAATCGTTGTTTTTATAAACATAAAAGATCTGGCTGCAGAAGCAAATTGTTTGTCATTTGTGATTAGGATGGTTTAGTGCCACAAGTGTGAAAAAAAAGGGTTTTTTTTTTTCTTATAATGGTAAAATAAATTATTTACAGTACTTGATTCTTTTAGTTTTCAGATCATTAACGATCTGGACTAAAGGGAAAAATAAAAAAAATAAATGTGATTCAAAACAATAATCGTTGCATTTAAAAATTAATTCTTTTACTATAAAAAGTTTGAAAAGCAATATAATACTTTCAAATAAAGAATTAAAAAAACATAAATAAATAAATAAAACTTGTTTGACATTTGATTTACAGAATAAATGCAGATCACACAAAATGTCAACAATTACCGCATTGTATAGTTTGAATTGTGTTTAATTAAAAAAATACAGTGAAAACAAAAGAATTAAAAAAATCTAATTGTACAAATTAGAAATCTAATTGAGTGTATATTACAATTAAAAAAATTCCTATTTTTATTTTCTATTATTCAACCAATTACGTGATATCTAAATTACTTTTATTTAACAAATTTTGATTCGACACATGCGATGTACAAAAAAACCATCAATATTAATAAAAATTAAATTACGCTTAAAATCATGAACAGTAGTTTGAATAAATCTAACACACTAATTTTTTAAACATATTCAGAATACACATCTTCAAATAAATAACCTTACATTACAAAATTCTAAAAAAAAAAAAAGCATTATCTCAATATTCTTTATCATAGTTCTATCTGCCTAGGAAAAAATAAATATATCTAGTAAAAATAATTGTTTATTGAAAAATACAATCTAATATTAAATACGATTCCAATGGCTATAATACTCTAATTCAGTTTTCTCTCATAATAATCTTTACAGAAAATGTTAAACAAACATCTAATCTATGGATCTTTCAAATAAATTATCGAACATTTTGTAACGACATACTCTAAACGGAAAATTTCAAATTTATCCTCGAAAATACCTCTGAAAAGAATGAATAATTTGCGAATAGCATTTTTTTAAAACTACTAAAGTGCTTCAAGATGATAGGCCAACAACAATAACAATATCCCAGATACATCAAAATCGCTTGGTGCAGCCAAATTGTTAATATTTGTATGTAATACCGCCACTTCCACCGTCAAAGACGATGTCATTACATTTCATCTATAGTTAAAATAAGTGTTTATTGAAGAAGAAAAAAATTTAATATTAAATACGATCGCAATGGCTGTAATACTGAAGTGCAGTTTCTCTGATAATAATGTTTGCAGAAAATGTTAAACAAACATATAATCCATGGGCATTTCAACTAAATAATCGAACAATTTGTAACGACATGCTCTAAAGGGAAATTTCAAATGTATTCTCAAAAATCCTTGCAAAAGAATAAATAATTTGCGAATAGTTTTTTTTTTTTTTTTTTTTTTTTAAATCTCCTAAAGTGCTAAAAGATTATAGGCCCAGAACAATAACAACTTCCCAGATCCAACAAAATCACTTGGTGTGGGCCAAATTGTTAATATTTACAAGCAATATCGCCACTTCCACCGCCAAAGACGATGTCATTACATTTCATCTTTAGTTAAAATAATTGCTAATTGAAAAATACAATTGTAATATTAAATACGATTGCAATAGCTATAACACTCTAATGCAGTTTTCTCTCAAAATAATCTTACAGAAAATGTGAAAAAAGCATGACATGAAACTAATATTTGGATTTTTCAAATAAATAATCGAACATTTTGTAAAAGCATGTTCTAAAAGGAAAATTTCAAACTTATCCTCAAAAAATACCTAGCAAAAGAATGAACAATCTGCGAATACCTTTTTTAAAAAAAAAAATCCCCTAAAATGCTTCAAAATTATAGGCCAAGAACAATAACAACCTCCCAGACCCATCAAAATCACTTGATGCAGGCCAAATTGCTAATATTTACACGCAATATCGCCACTACCACCGCTGAAGACGATGCCATTTCATATTTTCGGATAAGGCAAGACATCTTAAAGAAACATTAGGCCTTGGCACTTTTTTCCATAACGATCGCCAACATTCTGGGAGGAAGGCCTCACACACTTACATATCGGATTACAATGGTGTAGGGGGGAGGGTCTTTCTCTTCCCACCCCTTGCCCAGGATTGTATAAAGCCCATCAGTTGGTGCAAAGGTGACATGAAGTCTGTCCAACTGTCCGCATCAAACTGCGGAGTGATGAATTGTTGGACAAAGAATGTTATAACAACATTGAGGGTTGAAAAACAGATTGCTTTTAAAGTCCCCTCTCTCAAGATTTTCTATTAGGCAAACGTTTCATGTGGTGATGAGCAATCCACCCCCCTATTGTCCCCCTTTTCTTTGTAGATACGGCGGTATCAAATTGCATCTCACTTTCTTTCGATGTTGAAATCCAAACGAAGCAATGGCTTTTATTATGGATTTAAAAGCTATTATTGTTAAACTTAATTTATTACGAACTTAAAAGTTATTATTATTGAACTTTATATTTATCATGAACGTAAAGGTTATTATTATTGAACTTTATTTATTATGAACTTAAAAGTTATTATTGTTGAACTTTATTTATTATGAATTTAAAAGCTATTATTATTGAACTTTATTTATTACGAACTTAAAAGTTCTTATCATTGCACTTTACTTATTATGAACTTAAAAAGTGTGGTTTATTAAATAGTTTCATCATTGTAGAAAGTTATAAAAATAACGATTTGGAAGTTTTGTCAGTTTTTCCATTGTACAGATAAATGAATTTCATTTTAATGATTTATTTATCCATAATACTAAATTTTTTAATTGTTTTTCAATTTAAAAAAAAATGGAAATACGAAATTGATATTTTAATTCATTTTATATGCTTTTGAGAATAATACAATTTTCAATTTGATATATACTATTTATAAGTAAAAATTTGGTAAAAATTGGTTTGATTTTAGGAAAGCAAGAACAATATTATTTATTACAATAAAAGGTAATGAACCTTCAAAAAAAAAAAAAATCTAGATAATCTGAGTGATATCGGAAAAAAAAAAATCAACAAAAGAACATAATTATTTTATCTTAAAAGATTAAACAATTTTCGCTCGCTGAATTTATAACAAAACAAAGTTAATCGCTTGTTACTAATAGCTCCTAAATAATGAAAATTGCTGTGAAAAGAACTGAATCCACTAACCAAACAATCTTAATCTTCAAACCAAACACAAAATCGATTAGATTGTTGGTCAAGATTCAAGTTGAAATCTGGTTTCGTACCATTGATTCAATGGTAGATCACGGCTGGATGTAATGGAAAAAACATGCTGTGATTTTTTTTTCAATCGCCAGTGTTTGTTTACATTGTGATTTTTTTTTTTTTTTTTTTTTTTTTTTTTTTTTTCATTTAGTTAAATAAATAAAATAACTCGAACTCCTGTTCACGTGAAACATTATTTTTAAAACACAAATTTCAAAATTTGGTTTCGAGTTTCGTATCAAATTATTAAAATATTTTTATTAGTTTAATCGTTTATTATTTTTCTAGGTTAAAAGTGAGAAAATTTGTTGAAGAACAATTCTGAAAGTATGTAAAACTAATTTAGAAAATAATCAATTTAAAAATTATTTAAAAGTTAAATTTTAACATTTTATTAAATATTCTAGGAAAATATTTTTTTAACACAAAATAATGTAAAAAATAAAATAAATGATAAATAAAATGATAAAAATAAAATAAATGATAAATAAAATGATAAAAATAAAATAAAATTTAAATGAAAAATAAAATAATTGTCAGCATTGCAATTTCCTAAATAAAAACTTTATTATAAATAACAATTTTATTTATTTATTTTTCTTATCAAATCAATAATATTCTTAATAATTTAATTTTTATTTTATTATTTTTTTGTAAGACAAAGTAAATCTAAATATATAAACTAAATATTTTGTTTTTAAATTTTATGACATGTTTTAAGAAAACACAAAATATTTTTTTTTCTTTCCAATTTCAAACCCAAAAGATGATATTAAAATTAAATTCAAAATTAAAAGAAATTTTTTTAAAAAAGAAAATATACATCCCGAAAAATTCTAATTATCTTAATCATCATCATAATTATAAGTGGCGCAATAACCCTATGGTAAGCCAAGGCCGTCTGCCTAGTGACAGATTTCGAGACAGGAGATATATACATATTTTTTTATGGGGTAGGATTGTAAGCCCTACATCCAACGCTCTACAGCCATATTAGACCGGAACCTACAAGCACTGAGCGCCAGAGAGCTAGTCACTCGGCCAAGAGGCCATATATAACTTACGCATGCTAATTAATAACAATTTAGTTTTTTTTTTCAAGAAATTTTTAATTTATTTATTCAAATAAAAATAAATTATTATTCTTAATATGTGTAGTTGCGTTTTCTATTATTTTCACAAAAACAGTACTAATGGAAATATATACTAATGGAAATATAGCATCTCCTAAACATATATCTATGGTAAATGCTATACTAGACGTACAACTTTAGATTTTAACAAAATAAAATTAATTAAATCTGTAAAAAAATATACGTGAATAAATTACACATTGGTTTTGAAACGTATTTCACGTGTTCATTTTGTAATTTTATTTATTTATTTCAAAGGAAGTTATTAAAAAAGTAATCTAAGTTATCTCTGAGTTGTAAGATTGCTATTAACTAATATGACCATAACAATATATGAAAATTTATATTTTTTTCTGTGTTATAAAATCAGAAACGTATACAGACGAACCGCTTTTTTATCACTCTACGCTTTAAATAATGGCACAATTAGCATAGTAAAAAGTTTTAAGCGACACGCTGGATCATTGTTCAGCAGACCTTGCTGAAACGCTGTATGAATGGATTTGCAAGATAAGAATGGAGATCATGGAATTTCTTTTGTATCAAGGCCATACATTGTATCGCTTAAGAATTACTTTATAGATCAGAGATAAGTATTAGGTCTACGAATAATTGATGATTTTTGAGGGAATTTAAATTTTTTTTATGGTGGTGTTCCACTTTCTTGATCAATGTGGTGCGAGACGACAAATTTATGAGTCTGAAATCGTTGCCGATTCAACTGTATCATTTCAATAACATAATCTTATTTATGAAGTTAAGAAAATCGGTAAATGTTCCGTTATAATACTTCAACGCACAATTGAAAGACCTAGAAATGTATTGATAAAGATGGATGCTAATAATTTTTAACTAGGAAGTAGTTGTTAATTTTTCAATAAATACGATATGAAACAATTATTTATCTTATTTTTGCATTTTCTGTTTTATTCTAAAGATGTAAATGAGAAAAGAAAAAGGCGCTTTAAATTTTTCTTTTCATTTCTTTGAAAAGAACGCGGGGAAAAAAATTCTATTACTAAGAAAAAAAAAAATGTAAGGTAGTTAGAATGGGTATCGATGGCCGAGTGGCTAGCGTTCAGGCGCTTGGTGCCACAGGTTTCGGGCCCGAATCCCGGAGATGCCATGGGTGTTTGTAGTAGTTCGGAATCCTCTTTAAACTGTAGGTCCCTGTCCAATACGACTATCGGGCTGACAACCCTACCCTATAAAAAGAAACCATCTCCTGTCTCGAAATCTGCTAATAGGCAAACGACCTTGGCCTACCATGGGGCAGTTGCGTCCGTGAAGAAGTTATATATTTTAATGCAATCAATATTTTAACTTAAAAATCACGTAAAAAAAATCAGCAATTGAACATTCTTTATTCGAATACTTCGCACCGTACCAGTTAACACATGACGAAAAATTGAGAACATACAACATAGCATTCCGTTAGAAAAAAAAATTATTTGCGGTTATTCTTTCAATTATTAATTTAGTACCATTTTAAGGCATCGCAAAAAATATTCCCATATAGCTTCTTAAATTATAAATTAGCATCTTCTTTTCTTCTACATTGGCGCAACAGCCATAGGGTGGGCCAAGGCCGTCTGCCTACTGACAAATCGAACGTGATATGCTGTTTTCTTTTTACGGAGTAGGGTTGTGAGCACTAAGGCCAACATTCTACATTCATATTAGACCGGGATCTACGGTTTATAGTAAATTATCAATGCAATTTAATCTCACAAATTCTTTGATTTTTTCTTCTTATTCATTGGTGTAACAGCCCCATGGTTGCCCAAGGCCGTCTGCAACTACACCAATACACCACATCACTGTGCCTAGAGCTGAGTAGCCCCTTTACAGTTTGGATATGATGTGGGTGAGAAGAAGTCAGATTGGGCTCTGCGATGCTGTACGGTCATAGGAGACCGGGACCTGCGGTTCACAGTGGATTCCGGATCAACGCAAACATCCATAGCATCCATCCGAAACTTGTGGCACCGAGCGCCAGAATAAATTAACATCTAGTAAAATATAATCCTTCTCAAAATGGTAGTCCTAAAATATCCGATTTGATAAAAACTCATCCTAATTCTCAATAATAAATTCGACGTTTTCATTTTAAACTTTCCTAGATTTACATATTAGTGTAGGGTAGCGCTCGGTACGAACGGGTTTCGGGTTCAAGTTTCGGCGGTGCCATGGATGTTTGTAGTGGTTCGGAATCTACTTTAAACAGTAGGTCCCTGTCTAACAGGATCGTAGGTATCGTTACGGGGGTATTGTTACTCCGCGTCCGTGGCTTATCTCCCACTTACACGCACTTCCTGGGTAATGCTAAGTGAGTAACGTCGGTGCAGCCCTTGCTTATGGCATCAAAGACAACTGTCTAAGTATTTGCCAGCTGCATTAGGAAAAAAAAACATATTAGTGTTAGTAGTTAAACAGATTTAAATAAGTTCACTTATACTGATAGTCAATCAGCACAAAAATTGTATGTAAATCACTGCACTGAACAAGCGAAATCAAAAATATCTCCATTAAAAAAATCATCTAGAACTACTTTTGCCGGCACGCAAATGCAATCAGATGGACCTAATGACCGAAACAAAAGGACCCACAAACAAGGACACTCAGAGGTGGCTAGATACAAATCAGATTTGGAGAATATTATGTCAACCGGACCTTTTCTAATACCGCTGTCCTGCATCAGTGCTGAAGCGTTAAAAAGCACTATCTGCAGTCTCGTGTTCAGAGATTTGCACGTGAATTTTCAGTTGTAGTAACTTGTCTTCTAAGATAAGAGCATTAAACGATTAAACTACATTTGCTAACATTAATCATACATTAATAGGTTAAATATATGATAACTATTAGTGCAAACAAATAACACAAAACGATATATATGACACACAAATTTAAAATCATGCGTGAACATATTTTATAACTTGTTTCATCAACGAAACTTGAATATCTAATATTAAGCAATGATAAAATTAATTTTCAAAAAGACATAACTGTTCCTAAAAATAATATTTTTGAAACAATAATCTGTTTACATTTTGAAAGTGAAGAAATTTCAAACAAAAATATAGAACAAATTACTTGATCGTTAGGCTTAGCAGCACATAGAGTATATAATATAGTATTAAGTGATGATTAAATTAAGTTTCAAAAAGACATAACTGTCCCTAAAAACACTATTTTTGAAACAATAAACTGTTTACATTTTGAAAGCGAAGAAATTTCAAACAGAAATAGAGAACAAATTACTTGAACATTAGACTTAGCAACATATATTTTATACGAACTTTAAAACATAATTGAAATCGTAAATGAGTGCTTATTTAAAAAAAAAAAGATTTTGAAATGAATATTTCTCGTGTTGCCAGAGGAAGCTAATCTGTTTGAAATAATAATTTATACTTTTATTTATTTTCTAACAATGATTTCTTATAGATAAAAACAGCAACATATTCTACCATAATAATAACCATTCTTTTGTATGGCAAAGCGTAAATTCCATTAAAACAACAACAACAAAAATTAATTAAAATGAAATTAGTTATTTTTGTCTTTTAATGAAATAATAAAATTATAAAAACTCTTCGATTAAATTTTTTTCTATATATAAAATTCCAGCCAATGAGAACTGATTCTATATTTATAGAAATAAAGTTCTTTGTTAAAAAAACTTTCAAAAATAAATTTAACCGATGAATATTTTATCATTCAACTAAAATAATATTTGTAAACAATATAAATTAAAACTTTACAATTTAAAAAAAAAATGGTTAATAATAGCAATAAAAAATTATTTTAAAGTTCTTAAATTTATTATTTTAAAATTATCTCTTTCTGTGTTTAATATTTTATAATTCTCAATGTACATATAGTTTTTTCCGAACATTCTGTAAATCAATATAGGTTAAAATAAGTTTCCAAATTGTTTATTATTTAAAAGAAAAATTCATTATTATTTAAAGAAAACACTTAATAGATTAAAATTTTCTGTGAATCTTTTTTTTTTTTTTTTCCTCATAATAACAACATAATTTCTCACTAAATGAAAAAAAAAATAATAAATAAAAGTCACATAAAAATAATATTTCCGATTCAGATTTTTATTAATAATTATGAAAAATAAATACTTTTCGTAATTAATTTTTTACAAAAAAATTTTTAAAAATTAAAACAATTAAATGAAAAAAGATTTCTTTTTAAGTCAATTTCAACAAATATAACAAAAATTGTACATAAAATTCAAGTTCCTTGTTATACATACATACATATATACATATATATATTAAAATATATATTTAAGAATTATTTAATAAAACCTAGATCTCAATAAAACATGCCCACTGTAGAAGATTGATTCTCCTACAATTCAATTAATATTCTTTAAGCGTACAAAGTGCTTCTATCGAAAATTTCATTAAAAAAAAATCGTTTGATATAAAACACAAAAGAAGGATTCAGTTATCTCAACTCAGCTCGAGGAAAAATACGTGACGAAGACTCGACGTCCCAAAGATTCATTTTTCTGCCATGAGAAGCAAGAACACGGCAGAAAACGCGATTTTAAGCCTTCTTTTTTTGTTACTTTGTCTTGTCACGAACGGATCGTGGGCTATCACGATACATCCGTTACTTACGATCGCCTCAAAACACGTGAGGGCACAATCTCGTACGTAGCCTACTGAACGAATTTATTTTTATCATTATTTTTCTTGTTGTGGCAGCAGCATTACCGTTAGCCGGTTAGTTCAGCTTTTGTGTTTGGTCAGTTCCGCGTTGTAGTGCGACACTGATGCCATAAAAAAGAAGAACACCGCTGTTGTGTTTGTTGGATGTTTTCTGTAGAAAATGCAGTTTTCATGTTACAAGTCATGTTTTTTTGAAGATGGTTTGATGATTGTTTGTTACAGTATATTTGTGCGTTAAAAGTAACATCACGTGAAAATGAATAAAACCCTGACCTACACAGATACTGGTCAGATGCGCTAGTAAATATATTCTTGGAATAATGGCTTGTAAAAGGAAATAGAAGAAAATTTAATTTGCATTTTGGGAATCAACATTTATTATTTGTTGAATGTTTTATGGCATGATTCTTTAGAGGAAATAAATGTGATGCATTAATCTTTCTTACTGATTTAAATAAAAATCGTTTAAAGAATACGTACTTCTAAATAACATTTATTAGAATTGTTTATCAATTAAATTTTAATGCGCTAATATATTTTCTGTTTAATTGTTTATAATGATGCAATTCGTTGTCATTCAAATATTTCAAATTCTTCATTTGTAAGAGCATTTTATCAAAAAGTATAACTGAGATAAATCAGCCTTCTAAATCTATCTTACAAGTTGTGCTTTTGATAAAAAAATATACTTTTAATATCTTTTTTCTTAAAAAAATATATTAATATCCACCAAAATATCAATGTCAAAATTTTATGCTTTCACTCTTGAACACGTTCAGACATTTTATCAAAACGTTTATTGAACACATTTTAAATATTAAGATAGGATACAAGAAATTAGAGACATGAAAATTTTAAAAAATAATCCCAAGTTACTCAAAAAATGAAATTTCCCAAGTTTGTAATAAATAACTTTCATAAGTAAATCTATTATCAATATTTATAGTTTTCCCAGATTATATTTAAAGTCACTTAATTTTATTTGAATGTTTCTTTAATAAACAAGTTATCTGCATAAAAATTATAAAGAAATTATTATCATTAATACGAAATATCCCATATTTACTTAAAGTACTACTTGAAACCTCGTATTTGTGGTAAAAGTACATGTCAGATATAGAATAAAACAATTATTTATAATTTTATCAAAAATATTTTTAAACAAAATTCATCTATCATGATCTTAAATGCTACAATTGAACTAATCTTGCAAAATCTTATAATTTCTTTATAGCAGAGTTAGAACTCATTTGTAAATTTTTATTTTAAATGCTTTAAAAAGCAAGATTATATCGGATAAATGATAATATCTAAACTCTTATGGATGGTAATTTTCGCAAATCGTATTCAAACTTTCCTGGAGATCATAACACTAGACACTGTGTAGTTTTTCCTTGAAAGAAACGACCTCCATATTTCTTATTGAAAATCACCTTTGCCGTATTCGATATATATACGAATCAGAACATCTTACTTCCTCCTACAAATTGCCAAAACATTCAAACCTTGAAATTACATTAAACATTGACACAGCTGCGCTTATGTTCGAAACAAAAGTCCTTTATTATAGCGAACATTCCTATTAATCCTTTCCCAAATATGTTATTCAATTGCATTACTCTAAAAAATAAAATACTTGAACTGCTCCAAATAAAATAAAGGTTGGCGCGATGCAATTCACACCTAACGAGATAAATTGCGCTAATTTACATAAATTCCACTCTAATGCGATAACATGACACTACATCACGAAATCTTAACACCCAGACCATTAAGAACAACAAGAGAAAGTTGAAATTGAAATGCTCCGATTTAAATCACGGTTTCTGCTACCAAATATACCATTACTTCCAAATTTTCTGCAGGTGAAAGAACAATGACTTTCGTCTCACGGTAAGACATATAATCCATGGATCATTCATTATCAAGTTGCATGTATGTGATTAAGAAAACAATGCTTTTCATGTATTTTTTCTTTCCCTTTCCATCAGCTTAACTCGATTTTAGTGTCAAGGTGCCACGGTAAGTCGAGCACCCACTTGTTATTTGTAACGGAATACATTGTTTCCGGAAAAACAATATCATTCGCTATCCTGCGATAGTTATTATATTTTTTTATGAGGTCGTATTTCTCGGCTTTTCCATCAAGAAGCAGTACAATGGGATATCGGCCATATTTCACCTTATTACGTGGCGTTAAAACAATCGGAACTGCTTTTATTACATTCACCATTTGTATCTGGTTTGGCCAAAGAAGCACACTATTCATTATGAAAGTATAGCCCGTAGACATTTATTTAACGAGGAGGTCTAGAAGGATAGAATATCGAGGTAAAGTTATGGCATTAGTAACGATAAGTAATCATCGCAGATGTCAATATTAAAGGTAAAGTTATGTATTAGTAAAGATAAGTAATCATCACAGATGTCAATATTGAGGTAAAGTTATGGCAATAGTAAAGATAAGTAATCATCACAGATGTCAATATTAAAGGAAAATTTATGGCATTAGTAAAGATAAGTAATCAACACAGATTTCAATACAGTGGTAAAGTTATGGCATTAGTAAAGATAAGTAATCATCACAGATGTGAATATTAAAGGTAAGTAGTAAAAATAAATAATTATCACAGATGTGAATATTGAGGTAAAGTTATGACATTAGTAAAGATAAGTAATCATCACAGATGTCAATATTGAGGTAAAGTTATGGCATTAGTAAAGATGCAATCATCACAGATGCCAATGTTCAATTCAACTCTAAATGATAATAAACAAAGAAAATATATTGATCTTCTTCATCGGCGCAACAGTTGTTTGGTGGGCCGAGGCCGTCTACCAACTGGCAGATTCCGAAACAGGAGATTATTTATTTTTAAGGGGTAAAGTTGTCAGCCCTACGTTCAACAATTGTATTAAACTGGGACCTACTATTTCAAGTGGATACCGAAACTCTACAAACATCCATGGGACCGCCGGGTTTCCGCCGATTGCGGAAACCTGTGGTAATGAAGGCTAAACACGGCCATATAACTATGAATAGACACATTTTTATCAATGTATGTTTATGTACTTTGTCCTACATCTGCATACTTTAAAATGAGCGATAACATAACTTTACACTACCTCACTATTTCTCAGCTTAAAGCTGAAAACATAATTTTTTTTTAAATACTACAAGTTACTAATTTACTAAAAGATCATTTTTTTTTTTTTTTTTTTTTTTTTACCTGTAACTTATTGATTTCTATGTAACACACATTCACAATGTCAAAGTGATGTTTTTAAACCACATGATATTCGTTAATAAATTTTATTGCAAAGAGATTTTTGTAACATCAAATTTGCTATTTACAGGAAATTTACTATACATTATACTTTTTTTTTTCGAAGACGTATTCTCTATTAAAAAGATATACAACAAAACATCAACTATACTTCTTGTGGCATTAAAACAATCGAAACAATTTTCATTATATTGAGCATCTGGATCTGGTTTGGCCAACCAAGTACTATACAATTCATTATGAAGACATAGCCCGCGGGTCATTTATTTGGCAAGAATGTTTTGGAGATTATATTGTAAAGGTATTGTTTGGAGAAGATGATATTGTACAGTTAAGTGTTTTTGGAAGAAGAAGATTGTGGGTGTTGGTGTTCCATTCCGTTAATGATTGGGTTTTAATGGTTTTGGGGATTCACCTGTCATGATTTGGAAATTAAGAACATGCAAGACCAGTGATCTATTACCACGGAAAAAAAAAAAAAATGCTTTCATATTCAACAACGAAAAGCTATTAACTGTAAGGGAAAATTACATACATTGAGGATATAAGGTTTCAATTTGCATTATCATTCAAATTTAATTTGTATTATAAATCAGTTTATATGATAATTCAATTTATGATGTAAGACATAGAACGGATTATTCAATTTATTTTTTTGTTATAATTAACCATTGTTATTTTTTAAATGCATTGTTATATAGAGCAATAATGAATTTTATCTTAATGTTTTATTACTTACAAATGTTTGTGCTTAAATAACGATCGCATTATAAAATTAAAATTAAAATTACCTAATTGAAAAAGCTCATAAATAGTTGTAGAATTCCATTATTCAACTGTAACTTGTAATAATCTTATTTCAGGATGCATTCAAACTTTCCTGATGTTAAACAGACCAAGAAAAAATTATTTATTTATTTCTTAACAAGCCTTAAACTGCGTTTTTATGTGGTTAATCGGATTAATTGTTGATACGATTTAATCATTTGAATGATTTTATAAATTAGCTTAATTAATGAGAAATTATTTCTGATTCTATAAAAATCATTAAATCGAATCAAATGATCAGAATTATCTTGATAATTCCAGTAAGTTATGTTATTGGATGTTTTTGAAGAAAGTGTTATTTAATTATAATAGTGTTATAATTTTCTTGCATTCTAATCAGAGAAAAGAATTATTTTTATTTTCAATGGTGTTTGCAGAATAATAGAATTTAAAATGTAAAATACGTAGAAATAAGGTTATCCTTATCCGAATTAATAAACAAAAATTTTTTTTTATAAAATTAACAAAATTTTTAAAAATGTATCAATTTACAAAATTTTAAAAATTTTAAAAATTCATAAAATGTACAAAATTTTTAAAAAAAATATTAAAAAAATAATAAATAATAAATAAAAATAAAATAAATAAAAATAATAAATAAAAATAAAATAAATAAAAATAATAAATAAAAATAAAATAAATAAAATTAATAAATAATAAATAAATAAATAAAAATAAAATAAATACATAATATAAAATAAAATTATATTATTTTTTTTTTTAAATTTTGATAAATTTGTTGTCAAAATCTGAAAACATACAAAATTTTATACTTAACTATAGCAATACAAAATTTCATTTCTTTTTAATATATTTTTTAAATATTAAATATATTTTATGAATTACCATTATAACCTACATGACACATTTTAAAATAATACTTAATGCATTGCTTTAACAATTGAGGCGAACTAAGTTTCAACTACATTAGCAAGGTTACACTGTAGATTAATTCTTTTTAATATTCCTCGTATCAAAAGCATAAGATTAGAAATTGCTTATGTGTGACATGAAACGAATATGTAATGAACAAATATATTTAATTTTTTTTTTTACTAAGGTAAATAAATTTCCTATTCAAATGCATTCATTTCATACATCTAAAGAAAGGCACCATTTGCTGCATTCATTTTTTTTTTCTTCTTGTTGATTTAATTCATTATAATCGCGCACGTTTTGCCATAGAAAGAAAGTTCGCCAGACCATCACTTATAAATTCTTTTCCTTTGCATTTTATCGCATTCAAATGGTTTTAAAATAAGAAAAAAATTTCAAATCAGAGCGTGACCACCCTGAAACAAGACTTAATTCGCCTTTTTTTTTTTGCGACCTTGATATGTTTGACAGTGGAAGGCTTGAATACTCGACCAGTATTGCTCGGTGCAAAACTAGACTGTTTAAATTAAACAAAGATTGACAGCCAGGAACAAAAATAATTTTTTTAAAAAGACCTTTTTGCACAGCGATCGGAATAGTTCTTTGAACCAAATAGTCTATATGCTGTTACAGTTCATTGAGTAGTTCAAAGCAATCTCTGCATAACAATGCCTGATATTATAGGAGCAAATATGAAGTTAACACTTCCTTAATTTTTAACGACTTCAAAAAGAAAATATAATTTATAAATTGAGCAGCATATTTTTATAAGTAGCGTGGGAACGTACATAAACATGGTTAAAATATAAAATCATTAGTAAATATTTTACATTAGATTAAGAACTGAACACACAAAAATAGCGATTGTGAACTCTGATACACGTGTTTTATGTGAGACAGAGAAAATGATTCCATCACATATTGGAATATTGAAATAGATTACATCACGCATTGGAATTAATGGAAATGGGAGGGCAGATCTTCTGGCAAAAAAAAAGGAACAGAAGTTCCTGCACAGTAACCCATTCCTCTTTTAGGAGAACTATACGGCACAAAATTAAGTCCCACATTAGAGAATTATTATCTAATACCCATGGAAAAATCTGGGAGACAATAGGGGATGACTGGAAACAATGTTTCTATGTTTGATTCGCGAAGAGGCTGCTACCAATTTCAGATTTAGAACTGGACACGACTGCGTGGCCGAACTAGGGATTGTGAACTCGTATATGTGTTTTATGTAAGATAGAAAAAATGAATAAGCCCATCTACTTGTTTGCTCGGAACTGGGCTCAAACTTACAACAGAACAGTGATTTGTATACTCTTTACCGGAGGGCCAAAGCAAACATGTCCTGATCACACGGACTTTTATGATAGTGTTTCTAGCTCTTTAAATTTTCATCCTTAGAACATTTAACTTGTTTTTAACTGTTTTTAAGGCCTTTTGGTCGTTTTTGTTAAGAATATCTGATTTTTTTCCTTTGTAATTTTGATTTATTTAAATGTTCTTTTTGTTTCTATCATAAGTACTCAAGTTTATATGGATTGAGTTCCAATAAAGCCATAGGTAATAACTACATTTGATTTTAAAACTGGTTTTAAATAGTATACTCATGAAAAATATTTTTTTAAATTTATTTTAATTTAAAATAATTGATGCAAATAGAGTAAACGATTTAGAAAATTTACAAATTGCTCTCAGTAATTTAAAAATTGTAAGTATGCATACTGGATCGTGTAAAGTGCAATAGTATTGGTAACAAAAATAAGCATACATTTAAATATAAAATACTTGAGTGATATCAGTGCTTTCCTTTAGTTTCATTGCTTAATTTTTAGGATTCCCAGCCGTATCATTTAAAATCAAATTAGCATATATTCAATAAAATATGTCTTTGGGGTTTTATTTACTGTTGAAATTAATTTAACATAAAATTTAGAAATATAAATATTGCATTAAATTTTTATATGAAATTAAAAAAAAAAAATGTGATTTCCAATTGAATTTGTTTAAAAAATTATCTTCGATATTTTATATAACAATAGATACTTTATATAACAATGACGATATTTTATATAACAATGATATTTAATATAGAAATTATCAATCACTTCAATGCTTTTGTATATGAGAAAAGACATTATTTTTAAAACTTAAGCTTCGTGCTTACTATCAGTTTCACTCGATACGAAACTACTCTTTAAAGATTTTCCATAACCTAAATAATGACCCATTAAATCACAAATAATTCTTTTTTTATTACCAGATTTCCTGTTATATATATCAAAATCCTCACATATAACATTCCTTCAGTCGGGAGAAACATCAATAAATAATAGTAACTTGCAAAATTCGACTTTTAAGCTGATCCTGCAAAGACCCCGAGAATCACCATTCAAGGAACTGATTCAACCTGAAGCCATACAAGAGGATTTAAAGAAAAGAAAAAAAAAGTACAAATATACAGTATCAAATCAGCTTTTGCATAATAGATTGGAAATAACAATCCTAAACCTTCAATGGAGCAGAGCGGAAACATTTTTCCACTTCTTGGATTCAATCCATCATGACACCCAGATAATGTAGGTTTAATTCCGAGTGTGACATGAATGTATAATGGGGTGTTGTGACACACTTTCTTATGGCTCCGTTAACAGGAAGAATAGTTTGGTGCATGGCCTTCGGAGGTTGGTGGACTGCGACAGTAGGTGACAGTGAAAAGAGGCCCCTAAAGGAAGTGTTTCTTCAAAAGCAATGTTATCGAATTTGATTATCAGATCAAAACTTTTTTATTTATTTATGCGATCCGCCCTAATAAAACGCAGAAGCAATAGGAATAAATTTTACAATGTATTATAAAACAGCTACTAAGATGAAAAGATAAAAACACAATTACTTAAAAATACTTTTCGTTATTATCATCTGATTTTTATACTAAAACGTGATTGAAGCCATAAGTGCCCAAACATAATAAAATATTTGATGAACGTGTTTATTGTTTTTCAACGTTATTTTATCATTTTTTATTGGCGTCTTTCATAGTATAAGATGCATTGGTTTACACATAAAATGATTTATTTTGTATGAGACTGGCAAAGGATTTTTGTGAAAAAATATTGCATTTATTTAATATCAAAATTCACATGCTTCATTAAGATAATTTTCCTGTTTTTAAGCTTATAAATTTTCCAATTTTAAGTATTAATCACCATTTAAGAAAATGTCTCATGGCTTAAAATTAATAATTATTCTACATTTCAACAACTATGGCGTATAACACAGAGAAATCGCTTTTTAAGAAAGAATAGCTACATTGCAAATTACAGCACATCATTTCTACTCTTTTAGCGATTTAAAACAGAAATTATCCAATAGATCAGTGTGCAGTTATTTACAAATGACAGTGACTTCTTCAAATGAAAAATTAACAGAACAGCCAATAAAGTATGTTTGATTCTTAGAATGACAATAGTTGAATACTAGGAAAAGAATGGATTTTATCATGTTTTTGTATTGCATATTATTTCCAATAAGATTTCGAACTTGCAACAATTTTTTTTTCAAATTGCTTACACATAAAAGATGATAGCTTGTTTATTTACGAAAAAAAAGATGGTTAAAAAAATGTAAAAAAAAAAGGGTGGTTAAAAAAATGTAAAAAAAAAAAAAAAAAAAAAGATGATTAAAAATGTAAAAAAAAAAAAAAATGAAATAAAGATCGTTAAAAATGTAATAAAAGATCGTTAAAAAAAGTAAAAAAGATCGTTAAAAAAAGTAAAAAAGATCGTTAAAAAATGTAAAAAAGATCGTTAAAAATGTAATAAAAGATCGTTAAAAAAAGTAAAAAAAGATCGTTAAAAATGTAAAAAAAAATCGTTAAAAATGTAATAAAAGATCGTTAAAAAAGTAAAAAAAAGATCGTTAAAAAACGTATCACATAATACTTTAAGAGACGATTTTTTATCTGGATTTAATTTTTTTTTTTTTTTCAAACAAATCAAATGTACGAAATTATGTCCTATTTTGATTCTAAAAATACACCTAATCAATTTCTGAAATTTAAATTAGTAATCCTTAAAATTATCCATTTTTAATAAATATGTCTGAAGACTTCCTTAACAATTCAAAAAAGGCGAAACAAGTATTAAAGATATCTGAATTGCAATTTAAAAATTATATAAAATGTCAAAATTAGCTGGCAAAATTCTTAAGCATTGATGGATAATTAAGACGACTTAAGTAAAGCTGTCTGATGACTGACATAAATTAAGTCAAACTGACTATCACTTCTGTAAATGTTAAACACTTTTTTTCCTCTGGCAATATTTAAATACAAATTAACATTCGCAGCCAACGGGGTTTCCTGTTTATGTCATGTTGTATTAATAAGTTAAGAGTAGTTTGTTCAACTCTGTGGCTTGTACAAATAAACTAACAAGCATAACCAGCAAGGCGTGGGTGACAACTTCTCGCAAACCGCCGGAGCTCATTTTCTTAATTTTAGAACGTAATCCTATCTGCACAACCCTAACTCAACCCCCACTGCATAGCTTGCAACTTTCACTTATTGGGTCCCATTTTTTTCTCAGCAGGGATTATACTACACGGACGAGGCATTCACCTTTCGCTTGGCTCTGAGCCAGGCTTCTGACACGGATGATAGTAAATTCATTCTGGGAAAGAGGCTTTTTACCAATCTCCATTGAAGAAGAGTTTCGCTCTTTAAGGATTTTGGGTTGGATATAAGTATTTGGTTTGTTTTTCGGAATTGATAGCCTGTCGGAGAACTTTTGGGGAAGTATATCGTTAATTCTTACCACAATCGTTAATGTGGTAGATAGATGTACGTGCTTCTAATTTAGAGCATGCTATGGACAAGAGCAGTAATTTATGGTTGCAGCTTATTTAGGTCATTCGTGGAACAGTAATGATGTCCGTGTTAAAGTAAATATTTAATAATGTTTAGGTTGTAATTCTAAATGTTTAATTCTATTACTGTGTAAAAAAAAGATGAGTAACGGTTATGTAATTCAATTTAGTTTTTTTCAAAGATTTCTAAATCAATAAATGAAGTCATGGATTTGAGTAAAGAATTTAAGTCATGGTATGATTTTATATTACTAGTAAAACAATTTTCCGTTCAACCCAAAAAACTATTAATATTAAATGTATTTTGGAATTTATCAATGATCAGAAAAATGTGCGTGTTATTGTTTACGTAAATATTAAAAAAAAAAGTAAATTAAATTTTAACATATTGATTAAAAAGATGATTTGATTTTTTTTTTTATTTAAGAGAAGTAAGAAAAAAGAATTATAAAGAAAAAAAGAGTTGATTAATTTATTAGTTGTTAGTATAATTTTTCTGAAGTTATCAATTCAATTTGGTTTCTTTCAAAGATCTTTTAATCTATGAAATCTTTAAAATAATTAATATAAACATTATTATAAATTATATGAATTATATAAATAAATAAAATATTTATTGAATTAAATTATTAGGTGCCGGAATAACTGTCTCTACAAAATTAATTTTTAATTATAAACCATGAGTAAAATAGCCTCTATTTTTTTAACAATATGCTTGTACACTCGACAAATCATCTCATAATATAACTTTAATTCGCACGCATATGATTATTTGCTTCAATTTAAAAATATGTCAATTCATTTTACAATTATTAGTTGATGAGTTATTTAAAAATTAGAAATCACTAAAATCAGAAATTTATACAATAAGTCAGTATGCGAGAATGATACTTCTGCAACCAATTTACTAAAATTTATTTGTATTATAGGAATATGACTAATGATTTAATATATAATTCGCATAATTATGTAGATTTAATCGGTGGTCCTTTAACAACCTTCTGGCCTCTAGTTAAAAAGAAAAAGTCGTTTCTATCACCTTTTATATCATGGTCATTTGTAATCTTGTGTTACATATATTTTATTTTATGTTATTAATACATTAAAAACAGGTTTGCTTACTCCAAGTTTAATACAATAAAATTAAAAAAATAGTGTTACTTAAAATTAACCAATATGTATTGTGACATAGAAAGATACCTAATTAACAAATATTTCATTTCTAACTATAAAATAAAGTATTTTAAATGTCATTGAACATAAATGTAGTAATAAGTGACCTGTTTTTAAAATTTTTCTTCCTCAAAACACCACGTGATGTTAAAAAGTATTAAAAAATATCTGGTTTTGAGCAGTGACTTAATAGAAGCCAAATAAAAAGAAAATCATCACTGAATATATGCGTTCTTGTGGCAAGCAGATTCAAAATCATAAATTTCTTAACAATCAGAAAAAATTGCTAGTCATTATGAAGTTGTGATAATTAATGATTATGTTTATTAAAATCTTCATTACTATAAGTTGTATTTTTAATTAAATTAAACTTAGTTAATTTTTAAATGCATAAAAGTAACTCTCCCTATAAGGCAGGGGTGGCCAACCCAAATGATCTTGCGGGCCACTTTGAAATGCATCATAACGCCGCAGGCCGCATATAAAATTTATCCCCATATTAGATTTAGAACCACTATAGACATTTTTTTGGTGTGAAAAATTGAATCATAATGAGTTATAATTTTTGTGCTTACTATTATTCTTACATCTAAACATAGATAATATAATAGTAATGATACAAAAAGCACATTGTAAAGGAATATGTATCACTAAAAATGAAATACAAAAAATATATAAATATAATGAAATCATTAAAAAATATATATTTTGCTAGTGCGATATTTGTTTCTCCACTCTTTCATTTAGCTTTTGCAAATCGATCTCAATTTGGGTATTTGTGCATTGTAATTGGTGTTGCCTCCGTTATATTTGAGCATGTTTTGAGTTTGGTCAATTTCATTTTCGCAAAAAAAAACACGATTCGCAGGTGTAAGTTGAACCAGAAACGCTAACAACTCGAACTAAGTGTCTGGTTTGCTCTGCTATCAACAATCAACTGTGTGTATCGAGGGATGGTCACTACGGTCACTTAAAGTGAACCATAGAACATGTTATGTTAGATGTTCCAAGCTGCGCTCGCCTCATGAGTTCGCAGAATATTATTTAATTATTCTGCGAACTCATGACTGTAAACTTATAAATAATATAGGCAATATCTGTCCTACATTCGCAAGAATATTATTTTAAAATCAAAGTTAATTTTTTCTCGTAATTTCGGCAGTTCATTTTTGAATATATGAATGCACTCATTATGTATTTTTTAATACATTGGTTTTCATTATTTTAGCCATTATAAAATAACTATATTTTTGTAAAAGTGTGATAAATCTCACGGGGCGAGCCGCGGGTTGGCCACCCCTGCTGTAAGGTTCCGCCCCAAAGTATGAGAACCACTGCATCAGATCATACACTTTTCTTTTTGTAATATGTAAAGTTCCCTTAAAGTAGAATTCTCATTCTGAAATACGCATTCAGAGATAAAAATGAACAAAAATGATAAAATACTGTAAGACGATGACGCAATGCCACAAGGCAAAAGCTTATTTCGCCATTTCAAAGTTTGGATATAATTTCAAGGGAGTATTATATTTTAAAGTTTCTACACGACAGAGTAAGTAAAATGTAAATGTTTTCATCTCTAGAGTCGTTTACAAATTCAGGAAAGAAGATACTATAAAAGGTTTTTTTCACTCTGCTTAAATGAGAGAAGCATATTTAACGAAAAGAATAAGTTTTTGAAATAAAATATACATGTTTTAGATTTCTATGAATAAAAAAAATTTTTATTTTTAAAACGTAGTAGCTGTTTTAATAATCAAATGAAGATTTTTTGTTGCGCTAAATAAGCTTTAAGATAAATTTTTTTTTTTCACTTCTGAGAAAAAAAATTTTTAACTAAAAATATTTTTAATCTTTATAATCCTATCTTTTATATAGGAAAAAATATTTATTACATAAAAGATATATATATATATGTATATACATATATTATATATATAATATATTTATTCTAAAAATATTTTAAATCTTTTTTAATCTCATATTTTAAATCCTTTTTTTAAAAAAAAGAATAGGAATTAAATTAAAAAACTAGACTAGGTAAATAATAAATGCCTTTTTTTTTATTATAGTTTACTTATATATACATTTTTAAATTAATGCAGATATAATTTATAAAGCATTATAATTATATTTAATGGCTTAATTCAAGATACTGTAGTGTGCAGGTTGGGTAACCAGATTCTAACTGGGTGTAGTTGGGTTGAGATACTTGAGGCACAGATTGGAGAACTCACAGCTTTATACACACACGCATACAATTAGAGACATACAATATTTAACGCATTCAAAGACATATAATTGGAATGATTCCACTTCTAGACGAAAATCTGATATTCAGCTACATGCAGAGTGAGTGAAATATACTTCCTTTCTGAGTGAGAGTTTGTAAGTCAACTAATACGTAGGGTTGTGTTAAATATATTTTTTCACCGGATGAGTGACTATAAACTAAATTGGTAATAATATAAACAGTTGCGCTGTACTTCCTTACGGATGAGAGTCTCGAGGCCTACTGGCCATATCTCCTGAAAGATAAAGGGGGCGCACTTTCCATTGTGTAGGAGGAAGCATAGTTACACTATTTCATTAAACGACATCTGCCTCCTCTGTCATGTGTTTTCGATATTCAATCGCAACCTCTATTGGTGAGTGATTATAAACTAAATGCTTCTCAGCGGGAGAGCAGGTTGCGCTGTACTTCTTCTCGGGTGGGCGTCTTAATGCCTACTGAATATTTCTGTTGAAAGTCAAAGAAGGTGCTCCAGCCAGTGTGTAGGAGGAAACACGGTACGATACTATAACTTTAATTTATAGCATCATTTCATTTTCCAATCGATTTCTTTGTCAGATAAAATTAAGGTACATATATTCATTTTTATATTTTTAAAATTTTTTAGATTGTATTACATAGATTTCAATCGTCGTAAAACATTTTTAAAAAAAAAAATTGTTCAATAAAAAAAATCCAATTACTAAAGACAATCGTTCAACAACCAATCACTTTCATTGTATCTTTGCAATCAGACATAATTGAATCCAATAAGGAAAACTGACAAAGACTCTCTCTCTCTCTCCCTTCGCACTTTCAATTACAAAGCCCGAATTGATTGAATTGAACTCATCCGTGCCTTGAAGCACTGAAGCACTGAAAGATTCATCAAAACGTCAATACCCTGCGGATAAACAGACGTCCCAGACTGCATGCAGGATTTCCTACAGTATACTTTTGCTCTCAGCTTCATCAACAACTGGTCCACTCACTTTGTATTCATTTAAAAAATCTTTTATTAGGTGTGTCAATGAGGAAAAAGGTCACCTTCTATGTGTAGTAATAAATGCTGCAAGGCTTATAAACTGGCAGCAGATACGTGTATATTGCGGTGTTTTCATCAGCAACTCTTAAATAGGTCATTCCAGTTTTAAACCTGTTATAACCTCGAAGATCTTTTTGAGTAGGGTCAGTATCGGAAGCGATTTAAGTTGCAGTCTTTTTGGTCAGTCTAATTTGATCCCAGGAATTGTGTGTGGAAGTCGCCAAAGGGTTGGTAATTAGCATATTTGTTGTATGACGTGGGTTTACAAAAACTTCCGTTTGGGAAAGAATTATTATTATTATATTTTTTTTATTTCCTTCAAAAGATTTATCGGAGGTTTTTGTGTCAGAACAACATTTTAAGAGCGGAATACGGTATTAAGTTGATACGGTGATTTTATCAGGAATTTATTTACATTTTCTGATAAATGGATTTTATAATAAGATTTTGAGATTATTATTCAACGTGATTGTTTAAAGTGGATTATCAATTACTTCCGTTTACGATTGATTTTTTTTTCTTTTTAAAAAAAAATGGATCGAATTTTCGTACAACAAGAAAAACATTCCACGAAAGTTCTATGAAAAAAATAAATTACTTTCACTTATAAATGGCTTTCGTTTTAACAAAAATAAATAAATAAATAATTTTTTTACTCAATTTATTATATTTTGTTTTAATTTGGCTTATTTCTCTATTCCTTTTAACAAAATTTTTTTTTTACTTAATTTATTATATTTTGTTTTAATTTGGCTTATTTCTCTATTTGTTTTAGCAAAATAATTTTTTTTTTACATAATTTATTATATTTTGTTTTAATTCTCTTTAAATAAAAAAAGAATAAATAATAAATCACTGATATCCCCGCTCACTAAATTTAATATAATTCATCATACAACCAAATGACATTACTTTGCATAAAAATCAAAAATTTTAAAGACAAAAATATAAAATAAATAGAACCGTATTTATATATTTCAATAAGTTATTAAAATATAGAATTTTTTCATTAGTGACTTACAATTTTATTTTAATTTCGCTTTCTTTTATAGAATAAACTAAATTTAATAACAAATTTTTTTTTTCTTATTTCTTTAAAACATTTTTATTACAAATTTTGGAAATTAAATATCGTAATCGAAATAAATTATTTGCTATTTATTAAAATATTTTCAACTGTTCCTTGTTAAATAATTTTCATATGAGGAGAAATAAACATATACGAGTAAAATATTAAACCATAAGCAATACACGAGCAACACAAACAATACAATTTAAATGAGTGAAATATTTTTCAGCAGGCAAACGATACAAAAATTTCAATATCGTTTGGTAAAAAAAATTTTACATCCATGACGTAATCAGAAAATTATTATCGATTATTTATTTTATTCGTTAAATATTAACTACGGAATATTGCAATGAATATATATATATATATATATATTTGAAATTAACTGAATTAAATAACAAATTAATGTGCTCTTATTTCTTTAAATACATTCTTATTATAAATTTTGAAAATTAATTGATGTAATCGAAATAAATAGTTTTTTATTAAAATATAGTCATGGACTCCACGCATCTACTTCACTGTCCTGCTCTGAGCAAGACTTTTCTCGCCGAGCGATATTGGGAGGCTAGAGATATGTTAGATTAATGAACTCTGTTTTAGCATGTTTTGTTGTATTTTCTGTTCTTTTTTATTTTTCGTTGTTCTTTTTATTGCTGTAACTGCTCATAATCTGCCATTGGAAATCATTAAAATATTTTCTACAGGTCCTTGTTAAATAACTTTTATACGACGAAAAACAAACACATAAAACACAAGCAATACACGAGCAACATAAACAATACAATTTAAATGAGTCAAACATTTTTGCAGAAGGCAAACGTTGAAAATGCAATAAAAATAATTCTATATCGTTTAGTAGAAAACTTTTTATGCCCATGACGTAATCAGAAAATTATTATCGAGTATTTATCTTATTCGTTAAATATTAACCACAGAAGACTGCAGTAACACACATATATATATATAAATAAATAAACAGGTATTGTGATGAATCAACTTTCGTTAACTTTCCTTGTACAACTGGTATGAAATTATTAAACTACACTTAACACTTGCCATTCCTTAATTGAATTCTTTTGAAAGTGGCCAAAAGAAAACGACCTAAAAATTCATTTACACACGTTTTAAAAGTTCTTTGCCTTTTTGTCATCATCTCTTTTCAATGCAAGTCTGCATGAGCTAATGACACGACTATAATTTTAGCCACTATCCGTTTCAGCCAAAGAAAAAAGAAAAAGAAAAATTGCTCCAATTTTTGCTTATATATGTGTGCCACTGTTGTAAAGTTCTCGAGCACAAACTTGCTTCCCGTTTCCTCTAATTTCAATCTTTTCTGTCGAGAACTTCTTTTCTTATTTGCGCCCAAAAAGAAAAAAAGAAAAAGAAAAGTTTTGCCGTTTATACATTGCCTTGGGATACTACTTGGGTTCTTTGAAATTCTAACGTTAGAGTTAAGTAAATATACATTCAAGAAAAAATGAACGAAGCCAAGTATTTTTTGAGTTCAAGTAAAAAGAAGGTAGAGAATTTCTTTGGTAAAATTTTAAAAACAAATATTTAAGTTTTTGCTCTAAAAGAACTCTATTTGATTGTTAATCTTTTAAGAATATTTGCTAATAATTTTTTTTCTATTGTAAAATTGTGACTTAGAGACAAAAATATATTGTAAAAAAAACCCAGGAATATTTATTAATTTTAAAAATATTGTTTTGTGTTTTTAACTAATTTGAGTACTAAATTGAAAGGTTTTGTTCTTTTCTTGGCCAAATATTAATTTACTCTTTTTGAAATTTAAATAAAAAAAATTTAATAACGCAAAGTACTTAAAAGGAACGAAAAAAGGTGGCACTTTTATTGAATTCAAATAGTGAAGCGTGAATTATTGAGTGTGTTTTATTACATGAATTATGACAATGTTTATGCATTATTGAATGTGAATTATTGAAGTGTGTTTTGTTGAATTCAAACAGTGATTAGTAAAATTTCTTCTTCAAATTTTTGACTTCAGAAAAAAAAAAGAAATTGATTGTTTATATTGTTTGTAAATGTCATTAAAAATTTTGCTTTGCAAGATTACTTATTTAATTTTTTAAATAGTTTGAATAGTAAATTCCGCTTTGATTGAAAATAGTACAATAGTTTTGAACAGTTTATTTTTAAGGTTTAATCCGTAATTCAATGGTTTTTAATACCAAGGATACCATTTTATTCAGAATAACTAAAACATCTAACGTGTACTTATTACTTGTACTTTTCAATAATTAATTCTAATTAATTTAAATTTAAATTTTTAATTTTCGTGTATTTAAATAAATTAGACAGAAAAAAAAGCGGGGATATTTAATTTTAATCTATTAAGACTTTTACAAAGATTTTTTTTTATAAAGTGGTGAAAAAATAACTCAACTGTTTTAAACGGTAAGAAATTTTAATAAGAAAAAATTTGTTTAAGTATTTTAAGTCTATTTTAAACTAAAATATGCTACTGTAATATCACCTTTCAGTAAAATAATACAAATATTTCACATACTGTAGTATAAGACCGACTTTCAATGATAATATTAAAACGCTAAAAATAAATTGAAGCTTTCAAGGAAAAATGTATATGCATAAGTCGATTACAAGAATAAATTTATAACTATTATATCCTGATTGATATAAAAAAAGGTAATTAAATTTTAAAAGCTTATTCTTAATTAAATTAAAGTTAATTTTTTTATGTATAATTAGCTATTTATAGTGGTTGCTTATTTTATCACTAACGTTATTTTGAAATTGTTTAGTTACATTTTCTTACCAAGAAATGAAATTAAAATAGTTTTTATTTAAATTTATTCGATTCAATAAATAGAAAAATTTGTCAGAAATTTTCGGAAAAGTTAAGGACATAAGTTGATATAAATGATAAGTTTATTAAGGTTAAAATAAGTTTATTATAAATATATAAAATTATCAAAAAATATTTAATGAAATAAATAAACAATGATTATAAATTTATTTTACCAGTAAAATCTTTAGTAAAAATAGATTAATAGTTAAATTAATTATTGTGATTCTCAAATGCCTGTAAATGACAGCTTTACAAAAGTATATTAAATAACATAATAAACCGAGAAACTGCACATTAATAATAGGTTTCAATAGAATTCCACCGTACACCTACCTATCCGTATTTACTGAGATAAGTCCTTCCACATCAATTTTTTCTTGAAAGAGTTCCAAAAAGCAAATATCCCAAATGGTCCCTTTGTGCGTGACCAATATTTCCCGCTATTTTTGCTACCGAATTATCCTCACTGACACAGTGTATCATTTCCAACGGAAACAAAAGATACAATAATAGAAAGAAAGTACATTAAAACAGTGTCTGGAAAAAGAATGGTGATTACAGATTTTTTTTTTTTTTTCTTTTCCCTCGTAAACCAACAATCAAAGTGCCGGTTTTGTCCTTTTCCTATCTTATTATTTTGCTTTAGAAGCGATTTTAGATTTCATTTATTCAACAGAATTTGCACAGACCTTTTTTCAATTTGGAGTTCTTTGAGAAGGTTTAATACTAGTTTATGACAGAACAAATGACAGTTTAATGTAGAGCACTGCTTTTATTGAAATTTTAAGAACGGCATTGCGGAGATTTATTTACTTTGTTCATGGCACTATTGTAGCTATTTTCTATATATTGTAAACGAATACATTTGCTATATATATATATATATGCGCTGTTGTTGTTGTTATATATATCCTTTTTATTTAGCGGATGATTAAAATATGGTGTATTGATAAAATAAAATAATTAAATCGATTTACTTTAAAAATATACGTATTTGCTATTCAAAATATAAATTCCTATCTTATTATGAAATTATTTAAAAAGAGTATACGCCTTAATAATAATTTTTGCTTATTAATTATTTTAGTAAAGTGTTAATAATAGAGATATATTACTGCTATAGGGAAAAAAAAAGAACTGGAAATTATTTTAAGATAAAATTTATTTATTGAAAATAATGTACAATTAAGTGAACAACTTACTAGAACAGAACGTTAAATTTTTGTAAAGTTTAATTATATACATTAATTTTTTATTTATTATTCACAAAATTATATATAAACGTATGTATTAAACGTTAATATATTAATGTTAAGTGTGACATATAATATGACGTTATGCATAAATAAATTAATAAACGACTTTGGTTATATTACAGTTGTAAGGGATTTTGTAAAAATATTACAAAAAATTCAATCGCTTTTTTCAATAGGAATGGAATATTAATCAAATTCAATATAAAAACATTTTATAACATTTATTTATAAATTAATAAATAACTACCAAAAATAAATTATATAAATGCCTCGAGAATAATTTCGAACTGTTTATTCACAGTTCGAAATTATCAAAGCGAGAATTATCCAATTTTTATCAAAGCGAGAATTGAATTATATAATACAGATATTATAAGAACATTAATATGTATTGGATTTTCACAGCACAAAAAAAATAATACCACGATCTCCTGCATAAAATGATTTCGATCTTTACAATAACAAATTATATCGATTGTATCATCATAATCGATTACACCTTTCACGTAGATATTTGCATTTTTATCGTATCTTCCCGTCCCGAAACCCCCCAAAATTCCAAATCGATTCCAGGATGGCCTGAAACTTACGTTCCAGTATAGATTAAACCCTGGGGGTTGGCTAAGTCCAGTATCATTACTTATGGAAAATAGGGTGGGAGATAGAGGGGGATCAAGAGATCTGAAGTGAAAAGAGGGGGACCTTCAGATATCAGTCAACCCAACCACTGACATTTCGAATTATCTGGTCTCCGAGGCTTGTAGATAACTTATTACTGGGGAGGGTCATCACTCTCACTCTTTAGCTGCATCCGTAACTGGGGGGGGGGAGGTGAAATTGTAAGGGGGAAGGAATGAAGTGAGGGGGTGATATGGAATGAGAAAATTGGTGCTGAGTTAAGCAATTGGATAAACTCTAGAGCATGAAGAGTTGATTAAGTAGAAAAGGGTTGTCTGAATTTGATTATTAATTGCGGTGCCCGTTTCAGCAATGTTACAAACTATGTGTGGTTTAATTTGATTTTGTAGAAAATTGCTAGAATGTTGGATTTTAAATAATTATTCGATTGTGTTCAGAAATTTTTTTATGTGATTCATAATAAATTATTTCTGTAAATTATGCCATATTAATTTCTCCGTGTTTTTAATACTCACAGATAAATTCATAATTTATATAATTTACAATGCATTTCAATTATTTGCTGAAAATAGACATTTCATTGAGCTCAGGAATTTTAAATCAGTGTATAAGAAGACAAAATCGTTTTTAGAAAAATCAAGCAGATTTTTTTTTTTTTTTTTTTTTAATAACACGTAATAGAAAAATATGTAAATTTATAATCTACAGTCAGCTGGTAATTTATGCAAAATATTTATTTTAAATTTGAGTATGTTTGTTGTGAACTGTTTTAATATCAATTAATTTTTATAATAATGGCATTGCAAAAATTTTAAATATTAATTTATAAGAATAAACGTGTAACTAGGAAGTAAAATATCAAGTCCACGCAAATACCTTTTTCCTACAGAGCAAAGTAATTGAATTCATTTGTCCTGTCATCAGCAAGGTTAAATGTAAATAATTTACTACAACCTACCATATGGCCTAGTCTTTAATGATACAACTAAACTCGGTCATACATTGTAGAAGAGCTTACTGGGAGGCCAATTAAATGCGTGGGCATTTATTTATTTAATCTTCTTTTGACGTCAAGGTATCTCAAATATTTATTTGCATGAAAATATCAAATAATGTGTTCATTTTACTTTATCACGATAAAGAAAATAAGAAAATCTTAACAGAAAAATAAAATAAAAAATGTTATTTAATAATATTCACAAATATAAAATGATAAAAAAAATGAATACGCTTAAAAATAATATCCTATATAAGAACAAAATCCATTTCTTAAAATTTCAAAATTATTTATCAATAGAGTCAAATATAAATTTTTTTTGTTGAATCAAAATTGAATTCATAAAGAAAATAAATAATAAAAATAATATTCTATATAAAAACGAAATCCATTTTTTAAAATTTCAAAATTATTTATCAATATATATATAGAGTCAAATATAATTTTTTTTGTTGTTGGATCAAAATTGAATTCATAAAAAATATATATATAAAAAATAAATAATAAAAAAATAAGTAATAAATATTTTTTTTAAATATTTTATGCAAAATATTAATTTCAAATAATTAAAGTGTATAAAAAGTTTTTATTAAATAATAAAGTTTTAATTTAACTGATATATTTAATCTGCAGGCGATATTCAAATACTATAAAAATTGATACAGTTAAAAGAAAAGGATACATGAAAATTATTTTTAAAAAGATTCTTTATCTTTATTCTACAAATAGCCATCATTATTTAAACATGTTTTTAAAAAAAAAATAAAAATAAGTGATATGAAAGCGATGATTCAGTTTGTGTAAGGACCCGATGAAAAATTTGATATGTACCGATAAAAAATGCGATAAAATAAATAAAAAGAAGTTCCATCATTCCTAGATTTTGTTTTAAAAGGATAACAACCGATAAAGTTTTTCAAAACTTCTTTCTTCGTTTTGGCATCAGCATGAAAATATCTTTCAGAAATAATGATGTAACGAATATTTTTTCAGAAAAAAACATGGCTGTGGATTATTTAATTGGATTTTTCTACTGGAATAAAGAATTTAAAAAAGAATATTTTGAAGAAACTATGTTTTATTTTATTTAGAATATTTCTGAATGGATGGAAGTAAGTAATCCTCTGAAATGGAAGTAACTAAATTTGAAATATTGAGAAAATTGGATATATATATATACATATATTTGTTTATTCATATGTAGCAACTAGCAAATATGACTCAGTAAATTTGTTCTTAATTAGATTTTTAAAATGCCGTAAAGAATATTTATTGAAAAATAAAATATAATTAAATGGAACGACGTCAACATGTAACTCTCGATCAACAGAAAAAATAAATTTTCATATGTAATTTTTTATTTTTACAATTACATGAAAAATATATTGATAACTTCATAAAATTGATATTATTAGAAAATAAATTAAATTTCTTCATTTAAGTTATTGTTTAAATATTAATTAATTTCAATATTCTTATTATTTTCTGACGTCGAAAACATTACAATATGGAGAAATAAAATATGGCATAATCAATAAATTTTATATGTTTTCTAAAATACTTGTATCTTTAAATAATTATAATTTTATAAATTTTATTCTATAATTTTTATATTCTTCTATAATTTTCTATAAATTTTATTCTATAAATATTTTATATAAAATAAAATACTCCATTAATTTATAAAAATTCTACTCTATCAATATTTTATATAGAATAAAATATTCTTTAAATTCTATAAATTTATATAAATTCCATTCTATACATATTTTATATAGAATAAAATATTCTATAAATCCTAAAAATTTCTTTAAATTTTAATTTTTTTTATAAATAAATTCTGTAAATTCTATATTCTATTCTATATCAATTCTATAAATTTCTATAAATTTTTCAACATAAATTTCGTATTTGAACAAATTATAACGTGAAACAATGCATAAGAAAAACATAATAGATAATAAAGCAAAAACTTCTGAAATTATTGTGATAATCCATAACGGAGTCCCAATAAAAAATAACACAAATTTAGCTGAAAAGTTTGAATGATTATATATTTTCTAAAGCATTAAACATTCTTCTTAATGATGACATATTAGAAGCATTAAATAATAGAAATAGTTTTTATCTTACCTTGTCCAGAGGCAGAATGTAAGAAGTATCCTAAAGTCACTAAAATTGTTATTTGGACTAGTTGAATCTGGCACTTCATCATTACAAAAGTTTATGCACACAATTTGCACATCAATTTTATTTTAATAATCCAGTTCTTGCGGTTTGGAATTCACTGAACACAATTTGATATTCACAAATGGACCACCATCACCAATTGCTTGTAAACTTCATTTAGAAAAATATGCGAATCAAAATGATGCCAATTTCTTTCTGTAATAAAAAAAAAATAATGAATTTATAAGAAAATAATTAAAAATTGAAAATTAAAACTTAAAACTTAAATAATAATATCAATATGTTAATAATAAAATAATTTATGTATTAGAATATAAAATTCCTTTTTAAATAAAAAAGGAAATTAGAAAAATTAATAGCTTTTAGAATTTTTTTATCAATGAAAACAATAATAGAAATCATGTAATTAAAAAAACAAATGATAATTTATAATTTAATTATTGTTCCAAAAAATTTGAATCTGGAACCGATTTTTAAATTAAATTTGAATCTGGAACCGATTTTTAAATTAAAGATAAAAATAATGAATACTGCTATTTTTAAATTTGTTATTTGGTAAAATAAAAAAAAATATTACATGTTAAATTAATTAAAACATTTTTTATTAAAAATCAAATTTCATTTCAAATGGATCATTTTAAAAACTATAATACTTCTGACAAATTAGACTTAATATAGTATTTCATTTATTTGCTTAAATAATTACGAATTTTTTCAAGCAAAAAATTAAAAAATAATATTTGTATAATTTCTAGTAAAAATAAAATAATATCAATATTACCCTAACTATATTATTTACCTACCATATAAACTACATAATATTCTGGAAAAAACTAAATAAAAAATAATAAACACAGTTTATAAATATAACAATATAAAAATAATTCACTAAAAAAAAAATAAAAAAAAAAATGAAAATAATATTCCTTTTTAAATAAAACGGAAATTAAAAATATTCATTGATTTTAGAATTTTTTTTATCAATAAAAACAATAACAGAAATCGTATAATTAAAAAAACAAACTTATAATTAATTAATTTATAATTTAATTATTGTTCCAAAAGCTTGAATCTGGAACTGATTTTTAATTTTAAATTAATGATAAAAAAGTAATGAATATTTTTATTTTTAAATTAGTTACTTGGTAAAATTTAGAAAAAAATATTTGACGTTAAAGTAATTAAAACCTTTTTTTTATATGCGAGATTTTAAAGAGATTTTATTTAACTAGTTTATTTTACAGTAGTAATGAGAAATTAGCTTTATATATTATTTCATTTATTTGCTTAAAAAATAATTATGAATTTTTTAAATCAAAAAAAAATAATAAAAATTAATATTTGTATAATTTCTAATAAAAATAAAATAATATATCAATGTTACATAATAAAATAATAATAAAAATAAATAATAATAAAATAAAAATAGAAATAAATATCAATATTGCGTAACTATATTATTTACCTACCAATATAAACTACATATTATTCTGCAAAAAAACTAAATAAAAAATAATAAACACAGCTTATAAATATCAGCATAAAAACAATTCACTAAAAAAAAAAAAAAAAAGTGATGAAAATTTTGTGATAAATTTATCAGCGGATGGAGAGTGCAGAGTTAAACAAAGTTAAGGGGAGACTAATTTAAAATCGCTTGCCTTTCGCCAGAGAGAACACGATCCCCTTTTTCACCCAACGGGCCAGCAGATGGTCCGGGCATAAAATCTCATCGTGACTCAGAGAACACACACCCGCACATTCACAAAATAGCAGCAAAATATCCCCTCGCGCAGAAGTTAACTTAACCCAACACACGCCTTTCACTGAATAAGCTCTCGCGAACGACTGACTGACTGAAACTGTTTCTTTTCGTCTCCGTCGACTCCAAACGTGTGTGTGTGTGGTGTCCTAATTTTAAAGAAATAGAAAACGGGCTTCTCTTTTTCCCAATCTTTCCTTGCTCACTGTCCCGATCTTTTTCGTCTGTCAGTCTGTGTGTGTGTGTTCGAATTTTTTTTTCGTAAATGTAACGGCAACAGAACAGGTTTTGTTTTGAGGGGTAGTGAATAAGGCGACCGACAGATGGCGCGTTTTGGAATGTTTCGCTGTAACGTTTGTAAAAGAAAAATTTGTAACTTTTTTCTACGAAAGCAGATTTTTTTTATTATTTCTTATTTATTTTTTTTCTGTTGGAAGGGGTGGGAGTGATGAAGATTTAGTTTAGGGGTGTCTTGGAATGTTTGGAGGAGAAAAAGGGTTGAAAGATTGTTTCGAATTTGGGATGGATGCGGACTTTTTTAGTTTTGGTCATTTTCGGATGCTGTCTTCTTGATGAATAAAATTAAGATTTATATTCATATTTTTTTGTAGCAGGGAAGAATATAAGAATTCTTCACAGATCAATAGAAAGAAACAATCTAAAGTAAAAATTCAGGAAGATTTTTTTTCATATTTTTATTATTCAAATTTTATGATTTCCTTTTGAACATATTCAAATTGTTTTGAAAAAAAAATGCTGTTTGGATTATTTATGAATTCATTCAGCATTTGTAATAGAACATATAACGAATTAAGTTTTTCTGAAATCGATATTGGATCTGTTTATTTTTATTTGTTTGGGAACAATTAAAAATAACGACATTTAAACTAATCATGTAAAACTAATTCTAGAATATCTAAGTTAATTTAATTTTCTTTATGCTTTTATATTTTCTTATTTAATCAAAATTTTTAAGTAATAAATCTGAGATAATTTTAAGTTAACATGTATTTGTCGAAATTTGTCATTAAAAAAAAATTCAGATGAATTATTTTTAACGAAATAAAAAACTAATAATTTAATTTTAATACTTGTTTATTGATTTAATTTCTGAATAACTTTTATTCAAATTTCAACTATTTAATCAATATCTCTGTAAAATATAAAGAGTACTTAACTTGGAAAGCTTTTTAAAAGCTTTTTTTTAATTTTTAAATAAACAAATCAATTTTTTGTTCTATTTTACGTAACAATTTTAAATCTCATGCATTAATAACACATTTGATTACTTTAGACCAGGGATGACCAACCCAAATGATCTTGCGGGCCACTTCGGAAAACATCATAACTCCGCGGGCCGCATATAAAATTATATATCCCCTTATTAAATTTAGACCTACTATAGATAATTTTTTTAGGGAAAAATTGAAACATAATGAGTTATTATTATTATGTTTACTATTATTCTTGCATGCAAACATAGACAATAATAATAATAATGATACTAAACGCACATTGTAAAGAAATATAGAACACTCAAAATGAAATATAAAAAATATATAAAAATAAATGAAATAAAAAAATGAAATCATTCAAAAATATTTATTTTACTCGTGCGATATTTGTTTCTCCACTCTTTCACTTAACTTTTGCAAATCGATCTTAATTCGGGTATTTGCACATTGTAATAGATGTTGCGTCCGTTATGTTTGAACGTGTTTTGTATTTGATCAATTTCGTTTTAAAATAAAACGATTAGCAGGTGTAAGTTGAACCAAAAGCGCTAACAACTAAGAGTCTGGTTTGCTCTGCTATGATCATCAACTGTGCGTATCTAGGGATGGACAATGCGCCCTTTTATATTAGATGTTCCTAGATGAGGGGCATCATGAGTTGTCAAAATATAATTTAATTATTCCGAGAACTCATAATTGTAAACCCATAAATAAAACAGGCACTATCTGTCATAGATTCGGAAGACTATTATTTTAAAATCAAAGTTCATTTTTTTCTCATCATTTCGACAGTTAATGTTTGAATATAGGGATCCACCCATAATGTATTTTTTTAATACATTGGCTTTCACTACTTTGGTCATTATAAAATAAATATATTTTGTAAAAGTGTGATAAATCTTACGGACTGGAAAAATGTTTCATTGGGGCCACCGGGTTGGCCGCTCCTGCTTTATACATTTAAACTCGATAAATTCACCAATAATTCGAAAAAGGAATAACTTTGTTGATCCCACCTCCCTAATAATTGCAAACAAAGAAATACAAAGCAGTATTATATACCGCTTATGATTTTTATCGAGCGCAACGTTTCGTTTAACCTTTATGCTGAATAATTTGACGCCTGGGTAAGTTTTGCAATTTAAATGGTGAACAAAAAAAATATGCTAAGTTGAAAACGACATGCTTCACATAAAAAGTGGGGGAAAGACGGGGATTTATGGAATCGATGGCAACAGAATTTGATTATGGACTTTTTTTTCTATTTACATTTAAGCTTCTTTAAGATATCCTTTTCATCAGTAAGTTCAAGAATTCACTTATGTTTATGTATTTTTGTGTCCCCATATGTTACCAACGATCTCCGCTTTTATTGATTTAAACTTAACAAAAGTTTTTCTTTTTTTTTTAAATACAATATGTGTTGAAAGTTGTATTTATCTTTTTCTTTTTATAATGAAACATTAAAGCATTGGATGGAAAAATTATTTTATCGCACTCAAATCCAGTTAGTTATAGAAATTTTTTTTTCATTTATTTAAACTGTGTTATTATACTTTTATTTTTTGTATAGTAATCCAAAGTTTTAATTGCACTTAATTTATATTAATTTGATATTGCGTTTAAAATTCTTACGTTTTGTTGTTAATTATAGTAGAACAACATTCATTTTATAGATTAGAACTCCTGTTTCTTTACGTATGTGTTTTATTTTATAGTAATGGAGTTTTTTCCACTGATATTTTAAGTTGATAAAAATTTATCATTGTACAAGTTATATATTTAAATAACCTTATATTATGCAAAATATTATATTCATTTCAAGTTTCAAAACTAAATTCACTAGTAGATATATTTGTTTATTATTGTTTGGATACTTATCATAATATCGTCATTTAAACCAAACATATTATCGAATTTCGAATGTGATAAGTTTTGGAACCTTTATTTATAGCATAATTTGTTATCTCCCCAACTTGTATATAACCTTTCATTCTTTCATATATTTTTCAATTAATTATAAAATTAGTAATAAATAAATTCATAGGATCCCTAGTATAAAAAATAATAACAACTTACTTTTTTTTTTTTAATTTCTAAAAAAATAACATATTTTTATTATTACCATTATTAATTTAATTTATTAATTAAAAATATATATATAAAATCTAGTGTTCAATATTTTTTTAACCAAATGATAAAACAATACTAACTCGCAAAAGAAGCATATTGGTTTAGTTATATGAAATTAGCAGGGGCCTGGCACTCGGTACCACAGATTTCGGTTTAGGGTTCGAATCTCGGTGGTGCCATGGATGTTTGTAGTGGTTCGGAATCCACTTTAAACCGTAGGTCCCGGTCTAATAGAATCGTAGAGCGTTGTGGCGGTAGTGTTACTCGCGTCCGTTACATATCTTCAAGCTACACGTGCCCCCTGGGTAGTGCTAAGTGTGCAACAGAGGTGCAGGCCTTGCTTAGGGCATGAAGACTAACTGTCACTGTATTGCCAGCTGCATTAGAGCAACGACAATTTAAATATAATAGCTTAAATACCTAGCATAATATCTTACATTTAAACCGAAAAAATTACTAAATTTCGAATGTGATAAGTTTTGAAACCGTTATTTACAACATACTTTTTTATTTCATTAACTTATCTATTTTGTATATAACCTTTCAATTTCTCATATATTTTTCAATTAACTATTCGTTGAATAATAAATGAATTGATAGAATCTCTAAGATAAAAAAAAATAATAATAACAACCTACATAATATTATTATTATTATAAATGTTTAGAAAATAACGGCAGATTTTTGTTATTGCCATTATTAATTTTATGTATTAATTTTAAAAATAGATATAAAACGATTTAATGATCAATATTTTTTAATCAAATGATAAAATAATACAAATTTGTAAAGAAGTATATTGGTTAAGTTATAATTGTTTTTGTTGTAATGCAGCTGGCAATACAGATAATCTTTATGCCATGAGCAAGGGTTGCACCGCTGTTACTCATTTAGCACTACCCAGGGGGCACGTGTAGCTTGACGATATGTTAAGGACGCGAGTAACACTATCCCCACAACGCTCTATGATCTTATTAGACCGGCAACTACGGCTTAAAGTGGATTCCGAACCCCTACAAACATCCATGGCACCGCCGGGACTCGAACCCGAAACCTGTGGTACCGAGTGCCAGAGTGCTAGCCACTCGGCCATAATTAAAACTTATTTGAGGCTAATTTTATGTAACTTAACCAATCTGTTTCTGACGTTAATTTTCTAGAAATTAAAAAACTAATAATAAGTAGTCTAATTTATATTAAATTAACATGAAAACAGTATAATTTTAATTTGCAAAAATACATATAAAATAAAAAATATATATAAATAAACTGTTATTGTAGTATATTCTATGAGACCTAATATAAGTTTCTCAGTTACCTTCTTTACAGGATTCATATCTCGCCAAACATCGCTATTCACATTAAATAAAAAATATGCATTATCTGATCGCAACCTATCTTTGGCGCGATCCTTAGAAACCTCGACAAAGGAGTTCACAGAGCGAATTACCTCACTTCCGACAAGGGTTGGAGAACATCATCGACACATAAAGGGCATCTGGAGTTCTTAAAAATGTCCTCTAAAAATAACTATTCGGTTAGATCCTTTACGCAGATCGAATAACGGATTTAGAAAAAGTCGCCTTTTTTTTTGTTCAATAATATGCATAAGGAATATTTTTTTTTTGTTAGATTTGTCAAAAAAAAAATTCTTCAGCGACGAAAATGCTGCATTAAAAATTATCCTAAAATTAGTAAATTATCCATAAGTAAAAAATTTAATTTTGCAAATTTTGAAAAAATAAATCTAGTGAGACATAGTATTTGTAAATTTTGGCTACAATTAAGCTGTAATATTAACCAATTTGTAAAATTAATTTAAAGCATTTTATTTCAAAACAGGGATGGCGAACCTGCGGGTCGGATTGAAACATTTTCCAGCCTCTGAAGTTTATCACACTTATATATATTTATATATATCACTCATATATATTTATTTTATAATGGCCAAAGTAGTGAAAACCAATGTATTAAAAAATACATTATTACATATGTTCAAAATGAACTGTCGAAATGATGAGAAAAAATTAACTTTGATTTTAAATAATATTCTTGCGAATATATGACAAATGGTGATAATGACATAATATATGACAAATGGTGATATATATTCATATACAGATATACAGAGAAATTTTCCAATTTGAGAAATCTTATACAAAAAGTCGTTAGCGCCTTCGGTTCAACTTACACCTGCGAATCGTTTTTTTTTTTTTTTTTTTTTTTTCTAAAATGAAATTGACCAAACACAAAACATGCTTAAACATAACGGACGCAACACCCATTAAGATGTGCAAATACACAAATGGAGATCGATTTGCAAAAACTAAGTGAAAGAGTGGAGAAAGAAATATCGTACTAGTAAAATAAATATTTTTTAATCATTTCATTTTTTTATTTTATTTATATTTATGTATTTTTTAATGATTTCATTTTTAGTGCAATGTACTTTTTTACAATGTGCGTTAAGTATCATCATTATTATATTATCTATGCTTACATGCAAGAATAATAGTGAACACAAAAATAATAACTCACTATGTTCCCATTTTTCACCCCAAAAAATGTCTACAGTGGGTCTAAATCTAATAGGGGGATATATAATTTTATAGGCGGCCCGCGGAGTTAGGATGCATTTCCAAAGTGGCCCGCAAAATCATTTTGTTGGCCACCTCTGCTTTAGGCCAATAAATATTTTCATTGTGTTCGAGGAAAGGAGTAAGTCCGAAGATTATTCGTTCGAAATTATGGTGGTACTAAGAACCAGAATTGATCTATTAAAGCAGTGGTCTTATTTAAATGGTCAACAAGCTTCAAAATTCAAGATCCAACGCTACTCAGCTTCGGCCCATGAGAGAACCCACTTTCCTAAAGCCCCATAATGGGAAAAGTTTCAATGTCTCGGTACTGCCTGATGGCCAATTGGCTAGCTCTCTGTCCTTTAGTACCACAGGCTCAGGTTCGAATTCTGACAGTGGCATGGATGTTTGTGAGTGATTCAGAATCCACGTCAAATTATAGGTCCCTGTCTAATTAACCCAAAGTGTGCAAAAAAAGACCACACAGCAACAAACCAAACCAACTTCTCGAACATTATGATAGATCCATTGTTGAAATTATTACTTTCAAAACTTCTTACACAGTAAAGTTTCGCATGGTGCTGGCAGCAACTTTCTTTTGCTTGTTATACTAGTTAAGTTCACTTGTATTGACTATGAAAACTATGTTTGACGTCATACAATCGGCTGTAAAACCTTCGACAATATCGTAACGGTATTGGCTGTTGTTCTGAATTCACTTTAAATTCAAGATTTTCGCGTGCACAAGATGACCGTAGAGCGACAAACCAAATCAAATCAATATCTTGGCCTTACTAGTGTCATTTAAAATGACGGACTGACGTTTTTCGTCTTTTCTGGGTTGGCCACATTGGTATTTTCTTTGATTTACTTATGTGTAATATAAATACGGAAAACGTCTCTAAGGAACACTCTCCTTTCTCTCACGTAGGTGTGCCTTAAATATTTTACAGTGCTTCTATTGTGCAAGTTGGACATACTGCTATGAAGAATGGGGTCAAATACTCAGCATAAAAATAGTTAAATGAAAGTAAATCAAAATCATCATTACAAAACTAAATCTTAAATATGACAGTAATTACACTCGACACTGACTCTTGAAAAACTAGTTTTTCACTTAAACTGAATCTAATCTTTAAATGTGAGTCACTTTTAATTCTTACCAAATGTGTGGTCTTACTACGCGGTTTGCGTTTTCATTTTCGTTGCATTACAGCAGCATTAAATGAATATCACTCTTTAAATCGACCGATGACATGATTTCAGTAAAATGAGTTTTTTCACTTTTTATTAGCTTCTTTTTTAAAGACGATTAAATGAAGAGTATTCATTTCAAAACTCTTACCCATTTTGCACGGGATTGTGCAGCTATAACTCATTTTGATGATAATTACCATCTTCGGCAGATTAGATTTTTTTTTTTCTTATTATAGCAACATTTAATTTACTCAACCATTCAAGCGCAATATCTAATTTTAATCAAAAGAACAACCGTATCATTTTATACTTAAGATGACAACACGAGATAAAAAGTGAAATGAGATGTTTTATCCAGTTTAAGTAAATAAATGCAACACGAAAATATTTTATAAATTATTTTTAAAAAGAAAATTTAAAGATTAAACGGTATTCGCCCTGTAGCATAAAGAATACTTAAAAAATTACGCAGGCAAAAAATATCACTTTGCTTTTAGCTCTATTCTTTTTTCGCTCCTTCCTGTTATTGCATATTTATTCTATTTCTTTCTTTTTTCCCTAGTTAAATAATTTTTTAGGCTTTTATCTATAATATAGTAAAAAGATTTAACAAATATCTATTCTCTTTAAATAAAATTATAATTTTAGGAGACTTTTAGAAATATTATATTTAAACTGCTTTCAATTGTTACACTTAATTTTAGTAAAAAATATTTTCTATAAATAATTAAATATATAATATGTCAATAATAAATAGTTTCATATTTACCTTAAAGCTAAGTATAGTATGTCAATTTTAAAAATACTTTCTTGGAAAAAAATCAGAAATAAACATAATTAAAGAGAAGTCACTATATTTGTTTACTAATACAAATAGTTGATGGGTTTGGGTTTGGTTTGGCGCTCTACGGTCACTTTGTGCACACTTTAGGCTAATTAGACAGATTCCTACAGTTTAACATGGATTCCGAACACACGTGGACACTCACAAACGTCCTTGCCATCGCCAGGATTCAAACCTGCAGTACCAAAGGCCAGAGTGCTAGCCAGTTGGCCATCAGACCGCAACAGTTGATACTGTATTAATTTGATTTATATATATATATATATATATATATATATATATGTGTGTGTGTGTGTGTGTGTTATTGTTTCTTATCCCACTTGGTCGACAGCAACATCTAGACCAAGTCCATGAATCCGTGTATGTCTCAGGGAAGGAGGGACAGTTTCTGATGGAGCCCCCGTAGGTAGAAGTCTGACTTGACTCCGTACTACGTGATTGGACTACTGCTTAATTACGTATAGAATTGGAGAGAACCCGGAAAACTTATACCAGGCAGTTCAGCTAACGAGGTAAGATGCTAAACATAACAAGCGCCATCGATTCTCCTCGTATTTGAAACAGTGTCTACAACATAGCCGTCAACGGATTGAACCTCTGCCCTAAAGCTCACCAGCGGCGCACATTGTCACTGAGTCACTAAGTATGGTACACATACATATAAATATACATATTTATAGCACGAAGTCGATCGATGTTTAACAAATTATTTATATATAAACACAAAGAGGCCAACTAAGTAACGCTTAATGTGTCACGAATCTTCTGTCCCAGTAGCTAACGACCTCAGATCAAAGTGCACTGCGTTTGAAAACAATGAAATAACTCGTTTTTAAATTAAAAACCGAATAAAAATATTAATTATACAATACTCGTCTGGTCCGTAAACCCAATTCGAAAATCCTTAAAACTTGCCCCAACTTTTGTTGAACAAACGGGTGAGGTTTAATGAATTAGCACCAGCAGTTACGTAAAGAAAAAACGATAAGACACCCTTTCCGAATAATCGAATCTATATGCTAATGCGCATCAATTAATCTTTCCTACGGTGCAGATCAACTCGATTTAACGATCGCTTTCATTGTGCTTCAGGACGGCTATATTTGTTACGCTGCGTTGTTACAAGCCCGCTATCAGAAGTGAAACAAATTTTAATTGCTACTAGAACCCTCCCTTTCTTTTAACACACTAGAATGGAATGGAACACTTAATAATTCATTCCGTTTTTATCTGTCTCTGTCTTTCCAGTGCCATTGTAGGGTGCGACTCGGAAATGGATATTAATTTGCATACACCCATGCCACTTTTTGTTATTGTAGATTGTGTGTCTCGTCTGGGTAAGACACACAGAAGCTAATTGCCATCGCTCTTTGTTCAGTTCCTTAATTACTAGAAGAATTCCCGCAGGAATTTGTTTGTTGTTAGCTTTAAAATTAATTTTTCGAGATTTATTCGTTTCGATATTAAGATTGTTTTTAACAAAAGGATATAATCGTTTACATGTCATATAAATTTAACGCACGTAGACAACAACACCAACACCAATATGGTATTTCTTTGAGGACATCCTAGTTTCTCAGAGAATTTGCCGCATGTGCAAAGCATATTAGATTAGTTACTTACAAATATAAAAAAAAATTGCACTTTATTTCCTTATAATGGATGTTTTATTGTAATCTATAACTTTTTAGCATATATATTTTGTAACAGTTTAAAAGACTTTTGTTTGTTTACATCAGTGAGCCTCGCGATCCATACTTATGCTTAAAACGGACAGCCTACCGATGGGTGATGTTAATGTGCATACACCCTTCCCTTTTTTTGTTGTTGTTGTTGATTGTGTCTCGTTGGGTAATTACTAGAAGAATTCTCGCAGGAATTTGTTTCTTGTTAGCTTTAAAATTATTGTTTCTATGTTTATTCGTTTTGATATTAAGATAGTTTTTAACCAAAGGATAGAATCCTTTATATTTCATATAAATTTAACTCACGTACACAAAAAATAAATATAATGCATGATAGTTTTTTCAGGATACCCTAGTTTCTCAGAGGATTTGCTGAATAGTTAATCAATTTCTCATTAGACCTATTTCTAACTAATTGTTAATTTTTATTGTTAATTTCAGATGTTCTTAAGTGGCCACTACAGTAATTTTTAATGCAAACAGTTTATTAGATTAGTTACTTATAAATATAAAAAAAAAATTATAAGTTATTTTTTTAAAACGAAGGTTTTATTATAATCTTTAATTTTTTTTTTTTTGCATAGATATATTGTAATAGTTTAAAAGACTTTTGTTTGATTAAATCAGGTGTGAACAACCCAAATGATCTCGCGGGCCGCATATAAAATTATAGTATACATCCATATTAGATTTAGACCCACTATAGACATTTTTTTTGGAGTGAAAAATTGAAACATAACGAGTTGCTATTATTATGTTCACTATTATTCTTACATGTAAACATAGATACTATGATAATAATGATACTAAACTCATATTGTAAAGAAATATGTAACAGTACAAATGAAATATACAAATATATAAATATAAATGCAATAAAAAAATGAAATCATTAAGATATATTTATTTTACTAGTGTGATATGTGTTTCCCCAAGAATATTATTTTAAAATTAAAGCTAATTTTTTCTCATCATTTCAACAGTTAATTATGGATGCCCAAATAATGTATTTTTTTACTACATTGGTTTTCACTACTTTGGCAATGACCAAAATGTTTCATTAGCAAATTTAATTATTATATATTATTAAAATGAATGTAACATTTAAAAGTATAATAAATCTCACGGGGCCAGAAAAATGTTCAAGGTGGGCTGCGGATTGGTCACCCACATCAATGAGCCTCATGATACTACACACTTATGGTTAATGCGGACAGCTTACCAATGGGTGATGAAAAGAAGACGTGTTATAGGCGGACATTTAAAAGTATTTTCCACATATTTGCGAATCGTATGGGAGGAAATCCGGAAAATTCTGATCATACAAACTGACTGATACTTAAATTAGCCATTAGACACTTAAACATGCTGTTAAATTTGCAGAAGAGCAGAGTTGCGTGAAATTTTATATATATATATTCGTATTTTACAATAGTTAACAATTTAGATCTACGAAAATTCACTCCATTTGTTGGCAACTTTATCATATGGGACATATCTACAAGCCATAAATATTACATGTAAATAATACTTCATGTAACATACTACCAAACATAACTCAGATATGGGCCTAGAATAACAAACAATGCTATTTTTGAGGAAGAAAGTGAGTTAAAAAGAAACACATTTTATCCTGTTTTCGAGCAATTTTACAAAATTTTCCATGGTGATGTGCATGATCGCGCTATTAATGCATTGCCCTACATAGACAGTCTCGTCTCAACTCTCAACGGAGATAATTCCTCTCCCACGCTGATCTGGGCAGATTAAAGCGCTGCAGCAGAAACTGGAGAAAGAATTGACACGTCTTTCTTTTTTTTCTTCAGAGCTTTTCTCTGACAAAAATCAAAAAAGTGAAAGAGGAGGCCTGTAACTAACGGAACGGAATCTAATTTTCGATGTTAGGCAATTAAAGGCTTTCACTAGACCCACTTTTGGTCTTAGGTTGCCTAAAGAAAAGGAAATTTTTATTCTTGCTTTTTCTTTCAGAGGTTCCGAATGCTTGTTGGAAAAGGGAAAATATTCTATTTGGTAGACAAAATATGATGATAACTATTAAATTATAAGCAAATGTATAAATAATGTTTGAAATGTGCACTTGTTACAATACTGTTATTAAGTAAATAGGAATCGCTACAAATCGCCGTCAAAAATATACGTCAATTTGAATAAAACAAAGAATTATTGGTATTATGAGGTTGTCGGTATATTTAATTTATAAAATGAAAATTAATTAGGTAGTTAAAAACAATAGCTTATTTTAACCCAGAATTGTTATTTATTTACTTGATATTTTTATTGATTACATGAATAAACTGTTAAGATCAAAAGAAGATACAGATGAAATGATGGTAAATAAACATAAGCTCTGTAAAATTTTATATTTAGTCTTAATTAACTTTTAATATATACTTAATATTCATTCAATAAAATTATCTATGTTTAACATTAATTGCAATTGCTGTTGTTCTAACGCAACTGGCAATATAGAAACAGTTAATTTTTATGCCATACGCAAGAGCTGCACTGGCATTGCTCATTCAGCACTGCCAGGGCACACGTGCAGCATAACTACATGCTACGGACGTGAGTAGCACTACCCCCCCAACGCTCTACGATCCTATCAGACCGGAATCTACAGTTTAAAGTGTATTTCGAACCACTACACACATCCAAGGCACCGCCGGGAGTCGGACCCGAAACCTGTGTAAACCTAAATAACCTAAATAACCTAATAAACCTAAATGAATTTCATGAAACCTATGTATTCCCTTTATATACTTAACAATTTAAAAAAAAAAATTATCTGTTATTTTAAGATATTTCTTCATTAAAAATCTGTAATATTACAAATTTATATTTTCCTTCAAAGAAAAGAATAAAATTATAAATTATTGAAAAATGATAATTAAGTTTAGTTTAGTTTAGTTGATCATTTAAAGTTTCATCAAAATCCAAAAAATTATAAGAGATTAAATGCTGAAATAGTTTAAAATGATAATGAAATGTCTAAATATATAAATTTTTACCACTTGGGTTTTAACGAAAATGCAAATTTAATTAAATATTTTATACGATCCTTTTTTAATAAAAGTCTCAAGAACAGCACAAACAAAAAAAAAAAAAAAAAAAAAAACATTCCATTACATCGGACTAATTTTAATTGGTTCAAAAAATTTATGAGATATCTACTAGTCACACAAGACAAATCAAAACTGCAAGTACATTTCGAAAAATTATATCCATTACACAGTAAAAACATCTTTGAACCATTCAAAACAACCTAAAATCCTTTATCAAATTACGTTTCCCACCTAAAAAACACAAAAAGAAAGAAACTTAATATGACACTTCTTCCAGCTCATTATCTCTTAAAAAGTGTCTTGAAGAAGAATCTGGACTAATTCTTCACCAATTACTCTCACCCTATATTCGCAAATTGTACATTAATATATTTGGCGACAAGTAATAATAATAATAATCTTTCCTCGAACCACCATCCTCGTTGGCGCAATTATTCAGAAGAAAAACACCATAAATTTGCCTCCACCCTATACTACTCCAGCAAACCAATAATTAAAGTACTTCTTAAATTAATTAATAATTAATTTCAATAATTAAATTTAGTTACTATATATTAGCGATGCATCGTTCTCAAATCATTTTAATGATCATTTAAAGTTTTATCAATATCCTAAGATTATATGTGATTGAATACTAAAATAGTTTAAAAGAAAAATGAAATTTAAATATATCAATTTTTATCACACGTGTTTTACTGATAAAACAAATTCAAATCTTTCATGAGATCCTTTTTTAATAAAAGAAACAAATTTTAATTAAACTGAAATTTAACATAAACGAATAAAACATTCCATTAAATTGGACTAATTTTAATTGGTGTAAAAAATTACGAGATATCTACCAGTATCACACAAGAAGACGACAAATCAAAACAGCAATTACATTTAAAAAATTATATCCATTACACAGAAAAAATACTTTGAATCAATGAAAACAACCTAAAATCCTTCATCAAATTATGTTTCCCACCTAAAAAACACAAAAAAAGGAAACTTAATATGACACTTCTTCCAGCTCATTATCTCTTAAAAAGTGTCTTGAAGAAGAATTTGGACTAATTCTTCACCAATTACTCTCACCCTATATTCGCAAATTGCACATTAATATATTTGGCGACAAGTAATAATAATAATAATAATCTTTCCTCGAACCACCATCATCGTTGGCGCAATTATTTGGAAGAAAAACACCATAAATTCGCCTCCACCATACACTACTCCAGCAAACCTGATGAAGCGTGGATGAAAAGTAACATCATCATTAATAACTCTGCATCATTATCGCAATAAACAAATCCAGAAAATTCTTCCCATCGCATAGCCAGAAATTGATTCGACTGGATTTGTCCAAATTACCCAAATGATTGGAGTTCTGGTGCTATTTTGTGCACGCAGACAAGGAAGTTGATGGATTGGATATGTGTGCTCTGTTCCGATATCTCTGGGTTGTTTTATTGTTTTAACCACGAAAGTGATTTTGGGTGACGCTGTTTTTACCCAATATGTATGTCTGGTCCATGAGGAGTCATTGACTTGAAGAGAGTTGTTGAGTGTTTCATTTTCTGGCATCTTTTGTCTTAACGGGTTGGTTTTACTAGTTCTATTTTTGTAACTGATGAAGAAAGTTGTAGGTCATTGTTTCTGATTGTGTAGTATCTTTCTTGGGAAAAAAAATCATTGAGATAAATTCAAGGTTTGAAATAGGGTGTATGAAAAGGAAACTATCGTGAATGAATTTAAGTTCAGTGGGATATTTTAGCATTTTTAAATATCTTTTTTTTCATTACGTATTTTTTCTTTAATTGTGAAATGAATTTTATATATATATATTTTTTTTTAAATTAGTGCAATTTTATGGATTTATTCATAGGAAGAAATTTTCGGTAGATGTTATTATTTTTGAACTTAACTTATTTTAAAAAAAATTCAATTTTCTTTTATTTTAGTTTAAAACTTATTTGAAATTATTTTTTTATTTAAAACATTCAAGAACTATTTTTTGATGATACGGATACATAAATTGATCTGGAGTGTGGTTTGCCACTCTACGGTCATCTTGTACACACGAGGTCTAAACAGAAAGGGACCTACAGTTTAAAGTGGATTCCGAACCACTCATGATCATCCATGCCACCACCAAGATTTGAACCTGAAGCACCAAAGGCCAGAGCGCTAGCCACTTGGCCACAAGGCGGCAATTGATCTGGAAGTGTAGAATTCTTAAAAATGGCATATTTTAATAATAAAAAAGACAATTCTAAATTTGAACATACTAATGACTCTGATTCTTTAACTTATAAGTTTTTCAGGATTAAGATGTTTGTGTTACTAAAAATTAGTGAAATTTTTTAATAAGGTCATATATTAAAACAACATGATAAACAATACATGATTTTTTTTTGTAAAAATCATGTATTTATGATAAAAGAATCTGATTCATTTGTTTTAAGTAAATAACTAATTTTAAGCTAAAATTAAGGGGAAAAAATAACAAATTTAATGACGATTTTCATTAGTTGAAAATAATTCAACGTTTATTAGTAAAAATTACGATAAAAAGAATAAGAAATATTTGTTGTAGGAATAACAATGTCTTACGTATAGGAGAAATATGTATTTTTTTATGATATTTTTTATTTAGTACGAAAATTACTTTATTTAGATAAAAAAATAAAATAAATTAAACCAAATTTAATTGTGATTTTAAAAATGTAGAGTGCCCGACTCGTGGCTCAGTGGCAATGTGCGCCGTTGGTGAGTATTAGGGCTGAGGTTCCATCCGTTAGTTTAGACACTGTTTCAAAAAACGAGGAGTATCGATTGCTTTTGTGATGTTCAGCATCTTGCCTAGTTAGTTGGATTACCTGGTGGGAGTATTCCGAGTTTTCTCCTATACGATACGCAAAATGCGAGATTGCTCCCCCTAAAAGTCTTCACGGAAGGTACTGACCTCTTTCTTCAGTAACACTGAACCAAGTTACACTTCTACCTATGGGTGCTCCATCACAACAGAAGTTGGTCCGCGCCCCCCTCTCCTTCCTTCCTTCCATGAGTACACAGATTCATGGACTTGGTGTAGATGTTGCTGTTGACCAAGTTAGATAAAAAAAATGTTAAGTTTTACAATTATAAAGAAAATGATGAAACTTAATTAAATAAATTTGATATTTAGTCCATGCCTATCAATCCACTCAGAAGAAAAACAAATTAATTTTCTAACCTCATCATTTAATAAAGAATGGAAAATGATCTTTAATCAAGTTTATATATAAAATTCCTTTCATTTTCCTCATTTATCGTATCGATCACAGAAAGGAAAAAAAAAAAAAAAAAAAATGGGGTGAGAAAAACGATTGGGGGTTTTTGGAACGATTTAGAAGCGATTATCGTTTGCAGTTATTAAACAAAGTACAAATTTGTGAGAAAATCGGATTTTTTGTGTGCATGTCTATGTGCTCTTGGGCGTTCTTTTAACGCCTTTAATTCCCTAAGTCATTAGGTGATGAAAAAGAAAAAAATTTAAAAAAAAGGCTGTCTGCATTGAGATGGAACGCAAACAGTCAGTTTAGTTTTTTTTTTTTTTTTCTTTTTCTTTTTTTTCCCCATCTGTGTTTATCTGTGAAATGTAAAGATACGCCAAGCGCAGATGGTATTTACAAAATGGTTACACACTTTTTGTTCATTTAAAAAAATATTTGATTTAGGTCAATTAGTGTTGGTAATGAATTGCAAATTGGAATTTTTTTAATAATTATTTATAGATTATCTTTGACATAAATTTATAATTGATGAATACTTTAAAAATGTAATTCTATTTTTGATATTATTCTGATTTCTAATTAATGATAAAACAAAGTAAAAATGCAGATAGAAATTGATTTCAAAATCGTCGAGATTATTTTTTGTAAAATTTTGATACGCTTATTTTTCAAATCATCAGTGACAATACAATACGATGGTTTTCTTTTTTATTGTTATATACAGAAAAAATGATTTTGCAATTAAAAAAATGAATTAAAACATTGTAAATTTAAAAATAATCACTGTAATACTCATTAGAGTAATTTTATTAAACTATTTTACTATTTTTATAAATCATCATAACTATAAAAAAATAATAATAATTAGGAAAACAAAATAATAATTAGAAAAGCAAACACCAACAAGAAAAAGAAATAAAAAGATTACCTTAAGATTGAATATGCCATGATATAATAAATGAAAAATCTTTTTGAAAAGCATTGGCACAATTAAAATGTATCCAAGTTTATTCATAGATGCAATGGTAGCGTTTTTTAATAAATCAACTTGCCTCATCTAACTATAATACTTCCTACTTAATTTCGTAATATTTACATCTAATATAAAATGATTGTAATAATCAAATTCAATTTCCTCCAAATAAGATTAAAATAGCAGATTCAGGCTGCTCAGCTTTCAGTCATACTAGTTTTAGAAAGTTTTATTTAATTTGGTTAAATATCTTGGATCTATCGTTGGAGTTGTTTTCCAAGAGGTCTTTCAGGGATGCCTGAAAAACCTCTTTACTTGAAATTATGAATCTTTTTTAATTAATTTTTATTCATAATATGCATTTCATGGATTTTTTTATAAAATCGTACAAAAAAGGATCCCATAAAAACAGGTTTGATTGTATCTCTATATGTGTTTAGAGATAAAACTTATATATTTGAGAATAACACTAAACAAGTAAAGTTAAATTTTTCAGATTTAAAAATTACTTACATAAAATTCTGAATCTTTTTTAATTAAAAATTCCTTTGATTAATCATGAACTATAATGCTCTAAACCAGGGGTCTCCAAACTACGGCCCGCGGGCCAAATCCGGCCCGCCAGTGTCATCAATCCGGCCCGCGAAGGCGAATAGCTTATTTTTTTTATTTTTTTTTTAACACATAATGACAAACTTGGTTTTATTTTCTTGTTCTGTAAAGCTTAATGACAAGCATAATACACAGAAAATTTAACTTAAGCATAACAAATAATTGAAATGAATCCCACTAACATTATAAACTAGTGAACATCCCGCGGTTCCCTCGTAATTATGATGGGGTAAAGAGTATCGCATATGTATGTATATCATTGTTTGGAATGTATAAATCCTGAATCGAACATAAACCTGCTCGCTCAGAGTATGTACTCGGCGACTAGTCTAGAAATTATACATAATGACAGAAAAATTAAAATGGTTTTGGCCCTTGGTACTTACTGGAGTAAACAGTATGGCCCGAAGGCTGAAAAGTTTGGAGACCCCTGCTCTAAACAATAGTACTCAGTAAAATATAAAAACTTGGACTGGAGATTTATTGAATGTGGTTTTATACTACTGTGCCCGAAAAGTAAGATCAATTATTATTTTTTTTTTTCCAAAAACTCTTTATTTATTCTTCCAAATTTATTTCATCGCCTTCAAAATAATCTCCTCCGGACATAATGCACTTATGCCAACTTTTTTCCAATCCTCAAAGCATGCTAAAAAGTCCGGTACCAATCGAGATTTGACGCGTTTGAGGCCTAAAATGGAATGGACCAATCCTTTCGAAATTTCAACATCCTCAGCAAGGTCCCCAATCGTAAATCGACGGTTTGCAAGAACCAAATCTTTAATTTTTTGGACGTGAGCTTCGTCGGTTGAGGTTAATGGTCGATCAGAGTGCTCTTCGTCTTCAACGCGTTCTCTGACTTCTACGAACTGTTTATACCACTTCTAAACATTCCTTTCCGATATAGAAATACTCACCGAATGCCTTCTGCGACATTCTATACGTTTCCGCAAACAAAATTGAATGCAAGTTCTTTGCTCAATTAATTCAGACATTTCAAAAACCGCCGGAATTAATTTTTGCGTCTCACAAACCCAAGCGTAACTCAAACACTAAGGAATATTTGGACGTCAAATGTTACACAGATGTCAAGGACAGTGCCAGAAACCTAAAAAAGAAAAAAAAAATTAAAATTCCATAAGCCCCGGGAATTTTAAATTAAAAATTGGTCTTACTTTTTGGACACAGTACTATCGTACAGTACTAAAAAGGATCACATAAAAACCTGTTTGATTGCATCTCTATATGTGTTTAGAGAATAACACTAAACAAGTTTAGTTGAATCTTTTAAACTTAAAACTACTTCCTATTTACTTAAAATTATGAATAAAAATTTTTTAATTAAAAAAGTTTTCTTGATTAATCATAAACGATAATGCTCTAAACAATAGTTAATCAGTAAAACATAAAAACTTTCATTGAAAATTTATTGAATGTGCTTTTATAAATTAAAGAAAAGGATAAATGAAAATTCAAAGAATTTCCACCCATCATTTTCGTGTTTATCATAAACACGTTTATAACAATCGATGTTTATTTAACGGTAAATGCCGTTATCTAAAAAGAAAATCTAAACACTAGCGGAAATTATTTTGAAACTGGTGTCAGTGCTGTTGACTGATATGGTATGTCCCTAATTCCTTTGTTAAATCAAGTGTTACAAATAGTTTTTCGAAAGTATTTCACCTTTTTCTAGTCAAACAAACACAATTTATTTGATTTCCGCTTTTTCTACCATTTCTTCTTTTGTAAAAAAGCTTTTTCTCCATTATCTCATATGCGTTGTCGAAACACTTAAACATGCTGAAGGCTTTTGTTGTGTAGGATTTCTATGGATAGTTTTGTTTTAAAACCGCAGTTTCTTAATGCGTGGTTTGTAAGTTGCGGCATTTATTTTTCAGTAGGAAATGGTGTGAATTCCATGAAGAAACTATAGACATTCTAACCTAGTTAATTCTATTAGAAAGGCAATTGTTCGGTAACCACAAATTCTCTTTTAGTTGTTTAAAAAATAAATAAAAAGCAATCTTTGAAATGCTTTTATAATTATATTAAATATGTTATATTGCTTAATATATCCATATTTATTGATTAGCAATTGTTATAATATTTAGAAAAAACATTGGAGATATAGATTAACAATTCTTTTAGTATTTCTGATACAAATATTCGGTAATGTAAAATTATTCAAGCAAACAAACAAATTATTTACTAACTTTTTGATATTTAATAAATTAATCATAATTCAGTATATACGTTATGGTATTTAAAAATAAAACAACGTTACATTTTGATATGGAATTTTTAAGCATGTAATGAAACAGTTCACATAATAAAAGAAAAGAACATTTAAAAAAAATATTTTTTAATAAATTTGCAGGTTTCACTATAATACTTTTGTCAGTGCGTTAAAATTTTTAATTAAACTATTTTGCATATTCTGAATATATTTTTATGATCTAGAACAGGGGTGGCCAACCCAAATGATCGGGCCACTTTAGAAATGAATCAGAATATCAGTTCGCAGAATATATAATTATTCTGCGAACTAACTGTAAACTCATAAATAAAATAGGCAATATCTGTCATATATTCTCAAGAATATTATTTTATAATCAAAAAAATTAAACTCTTGCGAATATATAACAGATATTGCCTATTTTGTCTTTTTTATAATTTCGACAGTTAATTTTTGAATATATGGATGCACACATAATGCATTTTTTTTAATACATTGGTTTTTCACTACTTTGACTATTATAAAATAAATATATTTTGTAAAAGTGTGATAAATCTCACGGGCCAGAAAAATATTCAAGACCGTACGTGGTCCACGGGCCGCGGGTTGGCCACCCCTGATCTAGAAATATATTTTTGCAATCCACCTAGCTCTATACTTTACTCTCAAATTATAATAATAGTTTATCCAATAAACAAAGTTATTTCATTTTGTTATTTTGCAGGTTTTATAACAAACTAATGTATTGACCTGGTTTAAATAATTTAAAAAGTTTAAATACTAAAAATTAAAAAAGCAACATTAAAGACTTTTTATCGTAAAATGTTTGCACTTATAACAATTAATCAATCATAGATTTTATTATGAAATAAGATTTCTCCATATGAAATAAATATGTCAAAAAATTTGAATGTAAATTCCACATAAATGGTTTTCACCACACACTTTTGATTTCACATTAAAAACAACACAATTTTTTGCCACATTTTTTAATCTTTTACTGGATTTTTTTTTTTTAAAGCCAAATCTATTATTATAATTTGCATACTCCAATTTTTCTTCTAGAAATTTTCATCTGGATATTAGCATATTATTTGACACGTAGCAATTTCTAATCCTAAAATTGTCCATTATGTAGCAGAACCAAAAATTGCTTTAGGCAATAACAGGTATGCATTTAACCAAGTAGGTTAAATACATACTTTTTTAGTACTTTTTCTGAGTTATTGCAAGTAGTGAAAGAGTGCAAATATATGCAAAACGGAAATTGCTGTTGTAAATATATCACGTTCCTGACAGAGGGCTGTCACAATACCATTTAAACGTTTTTATGCGGCAATTTAAGCCTCATTCAAGGAATTACATCGGAACAAATATGTCTCAAAGCCTCTTTTGCCTCAATTGTGAAAGTGTGTTTCGTTTTCTTTCATATTTTGAAGAAAAAAATGATATTCATTTGAATTTATTCGATTGCACAATTTATTTATTAATTTTTTTTCCTACATCCAACTGTAGCGATATCCGCCATAAGAACTCTAGCAGCCCATTACAATTTAGCCTTGATAAAGATTTTTTTCTTTCTAATGCAGCTGGTAAATACTTATACCGTGATCTTTTATATGCCACAAGCAAGGGCTGCTCAAACGTTACTCACTTATCACTACCTAGGGGGTGCGTGTAGCTAAGATAAACTACGGACGCGGAGTAACACTGCCCCCGCAACGCTCTACGATTTTATTAAACGGGGATCTACGGTTTAAAGTGGATTCCGAACCACTACAAACAACCATGGCACGGCCGGGACACGAACCCGAAACCTGTGGTACCGAGCGCCAGAGCTCTAGCCTCTCGGCCATCAGACGCACCTCGGTAAAGTTATCAGACTAAAAAAATCATAAAATCAAGTGCAGTGCATGTTGTCAAATTTAAAAAGTCCATAGCTTCACCTCACTAACACAGAGGACGGACATCATGAGTAGCTACACCCATGCGGTGCAAGTGTTTATTATGGAAATCATGTCCTGTCGAGAGTCGGAAATGTGCTGCAAAAACTGCACGGGGCAAGTCCCTTGGGATGAGTGATGAAACAAGTATATTCCCCGTTTTATCAGTTGAAAGGTGTTTGTTTTACGGGTCTGCCTATTTTATCCTTTACCTCAGAACTAAATTGATGAAATGATAAAAGAAATTATGGCTGTGGTAACTTACAACCATGTTTGGCGAAGAAGTCGGCCTTTTCATTTCCAGTCGCCCCGCAATAGCTGGGAATCCACTGAAAAACAATCTTCCAGCCAGAAGAAATTGCATTGGACAGATTTATATTGCAAAATTTATGATTTACGACTAACAAAAATTTGTAATCAAATGCTTATAAGAGATTTATGATTATTTTCCAGACTGCAAAAGAATCATGAAACCCCTATAAAAATAATGCAATAGCGTAGAATGAACGGAATGAATATTTCCCATAATTCTAAAAAGATTTTCTGATTTTAGCTAAGAATTTGTGTTTTTATATACAACAGTTCTTAGACTTCAGGATTTGTAAGTTCTCTTCTAGACAAAAATTATAGTATGCAATCATAATACATAAAATTATGGTGCAAATCCTCTAAGATTTTCGGGCTAAATTAAGTGCAATTTAAAATTTAACTTAGATTTTAAAATAATAAAAATATTTGTTTGTAAAGCATAATAATAAAATAAAATGTTTTGATAAAAATTATTGGAAGATAACGAAGTATTTTATTGTATACTCTTAACTTCTATTTAAAAAGAAAAATGCTTTTGATATTTTAAAAATATATTTTTGAATAAATATAGCGATATTTTTATCAAATTACTTTCTATCACAGTGCTTAAAATTAAGGATTTGTAAAACTCTTAAAAATATAATTTACGTAAATTCAATCGAAGCTACTTAATCAAGCAAATTTTATACAATATTCCCATAAAAGTTAAAATTAATTAGGCATTTTAAATTATTTAAAACCATGAATAATTTTTGTGGAAAAGTTTATTCTCTAAACACAATTGCCAGGCTTGAAAAACTATTTTTTCATGTTGTTTAATGAAAGGATATTTTAAAATTGCAAATATAATTAAAATCGAACAATATTCATGTAACATTGGACGAAAAAAGGATGTCAATTAAAAATTTTTTTGGATTCCTTGACAATTATTTTATTATAACAGATAAATGCGAAGATTACAATCTTTTGATTATTAATATTTTTGGAATTCTGATGAAAATAACAGCCTGAAATTTGTATTGTTGTGCAGCAATTATTTTTCAATTCCTACTATTAGTTCACACTCTCCCTATATATATCTTGTTCAAATTTGCAATCGTTCATAAAATACTTTTTATTCAGCCCCTCAAATTCAGATACTTTTTTTTAAACTTGTAGTGGATGACACTGGATCTTAGTACAGTTTTTTCAAATATTAATTCATTAATTAAATTTAATTGAAGAACTGGTTTGCTCGAAACTCACTGGAAAGGTTCCTTGCGATAATGAAGCATTACAAGAGATGGATAGAATGAGAAATTATAGACCACCATCAGCTTCATCAATTAGAAACGAAAAAAAAAAAAAAAAAAAAAAAAATGGTAAGCGAATAAATAGTAACAAACAAAAATAATAGTCCAACACCCTATATAGAAAGGAAAATGGAAAATTGCAAGGAAATTCGCTTTCTATTTTTCCACTTAATAGTGTGATTATGTCATATTTATATACACATTTATATTAATTGTAATTATTTAATAAAACATAACTAAAATAAAATTTTTCTTTGTTGACCTAAGTAGGAATTGACTTTAAAACTTTTTTTTATATTACTTGTTAACTTAGATGATTATTCAATTCCTTCTATTAGCTCACACTCTCCCTATATATATCTTGTTCAAATTTTCAATCGTTCAATAGTGTTTTTATTCATCGACTCAAATTCAAATACATTTTTTTTTAATTTGTAGTAGTGGATGACACTGGATGTTAATACAGTTTTTTCAAAGATTAATTCATTCATTAAATTTAATTAATTAATTTTTGTTTTTTTTTAGATTTAAGTTGCGTATATCTACGAATAGATGGCGCCAGATAAACTTTAAAAAATGAATGGAAATTATTTATAAAGGACTTTCTACAATATAGTGAAAAAAAAAAAAGAAGGAATTGACTTTAAAAAATTTGTTTTCATATTACTTTTTTTTATTATAGTTAGGTTTATCATGTGTACACCGAAAAATCCTTCTGAAAACTTTATTCCAAAAGAAAGTGTTGCAAAATGGCAAAAACTCCTCAAGTGTCTAAATCCTTTTTGGCAGCAACTGTACGGACAAAACAGTTTAAGTGCCATTTCGAATCCAATCGATTCAGTTCTTTGTTAACACGACTAAGTTCTCCTCCTGCAGAGTCGGGGGAATTCTTTTTGAAAGAGACTATATTTCTGACTTCACAGGGGCGGGAGTCCACGTACAGACGATAAAAAGAGAGAGGGGGCATAAAAAGAACCGCGAAAGGGATGGGGATACTAAATGGCCCGCTAGAAAACTTTCACCTGCGTGGACAAAGAAAATAGGAAAGGAAAGAATGTCGTATTTGTATAGCATAAAATGAGGCAGAAAGGTTTGGTTTGGCTTGTGGCTCTGCGGTCATCTTGTGCACACGAGGGCTAAGCAGACCGAACCTACAGTTTAAAGCATATTTGATATTACTAGAAATTCTTTACAATAGAATATAATTCTCAAATACCATTTGGTGTAAAAATTTTACTTTGACAATGTAGGTGATTATTCAATGAGTATTATATTACATAGAAATCAATAAGTTATATGTAAATAAAAAAAAATGAAATTCTAAGTTTGTAACTTGTAGGTTTGGTTTGCCGCTCTACAGTCATCTTGTGCACACAAGGGCTAAAAAGATCGGGACCTCAGTTTAAAGTGGATTCCAAACCACTCACAAACATCAATGCCAGCGCTAGGATTCGAGCCTGAAGCTTGTGATACCAAAGGCAGAGCGCTAGCCACCAGGCCGCAACAGAAAAGAGAAATAGGTTTGAATCTATTACCAACTTAAAATTTTTAAAATCCGATACATTTATTGAGCCATTTAGTGATCATTAATGAAGCAAATACTGATTAAAAAATTACCTAATTAATTAAATTACGTAAATTAATTTAATTGTTTACTATTATTCTTACATGTACACATAAATAATATAATAATAATGTTATTAAACGCACATTGTAACACTAAAAATGAAATATAAATATAAAACGAAATAAAAAAATTAAATCATTAAAAAATAGTTATTTTACTAGTGCGATATTTGTTTCTCCACTCTTTCACTTAGCTTTTGCAAATCGATCTCCATTTGGGTATTTGCACATCGTAATTGGTAATTTAATAGGAGTTATTACCTGGCTTTTGATGTTTTAAACATGTTGTTGAAGTACAGGTATATTAAAATAATTATCCTGCAGTCACATCACACAAAACGAAACCAAAAAGCAAATTTTCACTTGAAATTGTGAGTCTGGTTGGCTCTGATATCAACAATCAACTGTGCGTATCTAGGGTTGGTCAGTAAGGTCACTTAAAGTGAACTATAGAACCTATCATATTAGATGTTCCAAGATGCGCACGCGTCATGAGTTCGCAGAATATAATTTGATTATTCTGCGAACTCATAAGTGTAAAACTCATAAGTAAAACAGGCAATATCTGTCATAGATTCGGAAGACTATTATTTTAAAATTAAAGTTCATTTTTTTCTCGTCATTTCGACAGTTATTTTTTGAATAGATGAATGCACACATTATGTATTTTTGTAATACACTGGTTTCGACTACTTCGGCCATTCTAAAATAAATATATATTGTAAAAGTGTGATACATCTCTCGGGACGGAAAAATATTCAAGGCTGGCCACCCCTGCTCTATACTTTACATTGATTGACAGTGTCCAATTTTCAATTCAATTAAAATAGTTCTAAATCTACAGGAAGAGAGTTGACAATAAAAATAAAACAACTCCTTTGTATTCAGTGTCGCTGCTTAATATCAACAGCTGGCCTCACGTAAAGCTAATAAGCAATAGTCGTAATTCAGCTTCATAAGAGCTATTTCGTCTTTATTTTTAGTTCTCATTTTGCGTTCTAAATGTATACGAGTCCAATTTATCTCAAAATAATACTTGTTTTGTATTCTAGTGTTTTTCTTACTTTAGTTGTGAATCATTTAAATTATATCTAAAAAAGGAAAAAGGTTACGATTTTTTTCTCTTTTTTTAAGGAAAAGAAAATTGTAATTGTTCTAGCATTTATTGCATTCTGCTTTCCTCATCTGCTTTGTTTTTTTTTTTTTATTATTAGAATGATCTGTGTTATGTATTCTGGCATGTACAAAATGTAATTTCCATTTTTAATTTTTTAGTTTAATCATGCGTTTCGTATTTTAGCAGATTCTTGTAATATGCATTCAATTTCTATTTTGCTCTCCTTTCCAAAAATAAATAAATATTTTCGTTAGGACGATATTATAAAATATTCCATAGCTTTTCTTAAAATATTTATTGTTTGTTAATTTTTTTTTCAATACTGAAATTATTATTTCAGTATTGAAAAGTTAGTATTAGTAAGTTAGAAATTATTAGTTCAGCATTGGTCCATCATTTAAAGCAGGGGTAGCCAACCCGCTGCTCGCCTTAAACATTTTAACGATCTGTGAGATTTATCACACTTTTGTAAAATATATTTATTTTATGATGGCCTAAATAGGGAAAAACCAATGAATTAAAAAAAATGCATTATGCGTGCATCCCTCTATTCAAAAATGAGCTGTCGAAATAATGAAAAAAAATTATCTTTAATTTTAAAATAATATTCTTGCGAATATACGAGTATGACGGATATTGCCTGTTTTATGTATGAGTTTATAGTTATGAGTTCGCAGAATAATTACATTATACTCTGCGTACTCATATAGCACTAATGAAGTAGATATCTTTTAATGATTTCCTTTTTTAAAATTTCATTTATATTTATATATTTTTTATATTTCATTTTTAGTGTTATATATTTCTTTACAATGTGCGTTTAGCATCATTATTATTATACTATCTATGGTTATACGTAACAATAACAGTAAACACAATAATAATAGCTCTTTATGTTTCAATTTTTCACTCCAAAAAATGCCTTTAGGGAGTCTAAATCTAATATGGGATATATATAATTTTATATGTGGCCCGCGGAGTTAGGATGCATTTCCGAAGTGGCCCGGAAGATCGTTTGGTTTGGCCACCCCTGATTTAAAGTGATATGAAGCGTTTTATTTTAAAAATTAATTTTTCAAATTAAAAATGACTTTAGCCTTTTTGTCTTATGTATCTTTGTTTTTGGTATTTCTGCATATTGTTCCTTGTATTTATTTTTTATTTTTATTTGATTTGATATCACGAATTCATTTTTGTCATGCAACATTGAAAAATGATCCGATATATTTTAACAGACTATTTATCTGTTAAAAAATTCAAAAATTAATATTTACCATTCATTAAAGGTTAAAACGCAAAATTTAATAATTAAAAATTCATAAATAAAATTATCTTTATTGTTGTGTAATAATTACATTTGGTTATTGCATATCAGTGGGCCATTTATCTCAATTTTGTATTGTAACCGTGCTTCCTCCTACGCGTTGCAAGAGCGTCCCCTGTCGCGTTCAGGAGAATTGATCAGTAGGCCTCGAGACTCTCACCTGAGGGGAAGTACAGCGCAACCAGCGCTGACGCTGAGAAACATGTAGTTTACAGTCTCTCACCCCGCGAGAGGAAATATATTTTTAAGTAAATTGTATTGTATAGTAAGAGAAGTTATTGTATAGTAAGAAGATGTATATATATATATATATATATATATAATTAGAAAAGAAAGTAGTAGAAAAGATGATATTACAAATAGAAAATATAGTTACTACTTGATCAGTAAATTAACTAAGCGTTAAAAGACTTTTCTCAGCACTAAACATTACAAACTAAGATCTACAATGAAATGAGAGGGGCCTGATTGGCCGAGTGGCTAGCGCTCTGGCACTCGGTACCATAGGTTTCGGGTTCGAGTCCCGGCGGTGCCATGGATGTTTGTAGTGGTTCAGTAAACTGTAGGTCCCGATCGAATAGGATCGTAGAGAGTTGCGGCGGCAGTGTTACTCCGCGTCCAAGGCTTATCTTCAAGTGATACGCGCCCCCTGGGTAATACAAAGTGAGTACGTCTGTGCAGCGCTTGCCTTAAGGCATCCAAGACCAAGCTGTCTGTGTTTGCCAGCTGCATTAGAAAGAAAAAAAAAACAATGAAATGAGATTTTACAAGCTATTCTATTCTAAGAACAAAAAAAAGATGTATTGTATTACAAGCATAGCATCGTTATGCTTAAAATGTACAATTTTCTTTTGTTCCTCTTAAGCTATTCTATAATATTAATTTGGGACAATTATTTTTTATGGGAATACAAGCATATTTTTTAAGTTAGGGCAAGACCATTAATATTACGCATTTAAAGTTGTAAAAATACATTATTAATCAAAAACTATTTTTAGCGATATATAAGCCCAATAAAAAGTCATTGAATTTATTTCTAAATTTATTATTAAAGATGTTAGTAAATAAAACTACAGTAACAATCAGAATATTGTTATGTCAGAAGTCGGGAGTCGGTATAAAAAAATTCGACTCAGGTGTTCGGAGTCGGAAATGCTTTTGCCTACTGCTCAATCCTGCTAAATAGCACTCTCAGATAACTATTTAGTCTCCTCATTTTTAAACACTGTTGCTCATAATGCGGCTGGCAATACAGAGACAGTTAAGCTTTATGTCATAAGGAAAGGCTGCATCGGTGTTACTCATTTAGGACTACACAGGGGTACATGCAGCTTGAAAATATGCTACGGACGCGAGTGACATAGACTGGGGATGCCAGTAACCCATAATGCTCTACGATCTTATTAGACTGGGATCAACGGTTAAAGGGCACCAGCCACTCGGCCATCAGACCCCGCCTAATAAAAGTAATTGAATTTATTTAAAAAAATTTTCTAAATCCATTAGTAAAAATGATAGTACATAGTAGTACACCACAGTCAAATGCCTTAAATTATTTTGTCAGTGTATAATATTATTATTGGGCCTGAATGGCCGAGTGGCTAGCTCTCTGGCGCTCGGTACCACATGTTTCGGGTTCGAGTCCCGGCGGTGCCATGGATGTGTGTAGAGGTTCGGAATCCACTTTAAACCGTTGGTCCCGGTCCTAATAGGATCGTAGAGCGTTGCGGGGGCATTGTCACTCCGCGTCCGTGGCTTATCTTCAAGTTATACGCGCCCCATGGGTAATGCAAAGTGAGTAAAGTCGGTGCAGTACTTGCCTTAAGGCATCCAAGACCAAGCTGTCTAAGTGTTTGCCAGCTGCATTAGAAAGAAAAAAAATAATATTATTATGACGAATACCAAATTCAGCATGCAAATCAAAATCCCAGCTGCGCATCATTCTCGACATTCTTCCTGGCATCTGCATTCCTCCGCTTCGCCTTATCAAAACGACGGTGCAAAGGGAAAAGAAGCCCAACAATGGAAGATATGCCTTGGATTCAATAAAGCATGTTCTGCGAAAAGGAATTCCGGATATATTACTCGCCGAACAGTCTGATGAGCAAACTGAAAAGGAACCTTCGTGTTTTTTCTTGCACCCTTTGAAATCCGTCAGTTATGACACACATGCCCACTCGCGCACTCTTCCGAGGAGATGAGCTGGTGCTCGCCATTTTTTTTTTATTATTATTATAAATCTTCGAATTCGCCTTTATAGTGCAGAAAAGCGTTTACTTGGTATGCAAATGAATGCAGAAGTTCCGATGCACACTTTTGACTAGTTTTTCAACAAAAGGATTCGAAAGTCAGAGTTGGGAATTTGTGTTAGGAGTTGGTTTAAAAAAATCCGATTCCTTACTCTTTTGAAGAAATAATTTTTCATTTTTCAAACATTTTAGGAATTAATGTTAAAATTAAATGTTATGGGGACATTTGAATAGTATCCTTCAATAATATAACAAGTAGAATAGTTACTGCTTGACCAGCAAAATCAACTGGCATTTGAATAGTATCTTTTAATATTGTATTACAAATATAGCATATTTGTGCTTCTTCTTCAATGGTACAACAGGCTCATGGTAAGCCAAAGGCCGTCTGCCTACTGGCAGATTCAGAAATATGAGAGGTTTTGTTTGTTAGATTTAATGTTGCTCATGGTAAATATTTGATAGAAGATTACAAATTGGAAACCAATGAAGAACCAGAAATACTGTATAAAATACTTGTTGGTTAATAAGACGAATAATGCAAAAGTTTCGATGCACTTTTGACTCTTTTTTAAACAAAAGAAGTCAAAAGTCAGAGTTGGGAATCTGTGTTAGGAGTTGGTTTAAAAAATCCCACTCTATATTCTCTTTTAAAGAAATAATTATTATTTTTTCAAAATTCTAGAAATTAATGTTATAATTAAATGTTAAGGAGGCATTTGAATAGTATCCTTCTATAATACAACAAGTAGAAAAGCTAGTTAATGCTAAGTTAATAAAGTTCCTGCTTGACCAGCAAACCAACTATGTGTGGAGACACTTTTCTCAGCTCTGATGAACCATTATAAATTAAGATCAACGATAAAAGAAGATCTTATAAAACACTAATAGAACAGCTTCAAAAACAAAAAAAAAGTTATTGTATTATAAGTATAGCATCTTTGTGCTTCTTCTTCAATGGTACAACAGTCTCATGGTGTGCCAAAGTCCGTCTGTCTACTGGCAGATTCAGAAATATGAGATGTTTTGTTTGTTAAATGTAATGCTGCTCATAGTAAATATTTAATAGATATTGCAAACTAGAAGCCAATGAAGAACAAGAAATTATTATTTGAATTCCTCAATTATTAGTTTAATTTTTCTATTTTTTTTTTCAATCAAACTTTTAATTTATTGTATATAACTTTTTTGTAAATTACTTATAAGCTGCACACGTGGAAATGGTATGTGGATAGTTAAAAAAATCCACGATATATACAGAATATAAATTTCTCCAACTTCTTAAACATTTTTATTGTTATAAAGCATTGTATATTTATGTATATTTATTATAAAATATATTTAATAAGAAATATAAATAAATTTGTTTTCAAAATTTTTGTCTAGACTATAGATTAAATTATAATAGTTTCAGAGTAAAAAGATTAGATATTTCGTTATAATAACTTTTAAGTTATAAAAAGAAATAATAAGTAGTTACCGCAACAATTCAAATAAACATCCAAATTTACATAATCCTATATAATGCATCTTGTTCAATGCTCGTTATTTTAATATTTTTTCCACAAAATGATATATAATGATTTCCCTGATGATTATAAATATTAAACATATTAGAAAGTTATTTCTTCGTCTCTCTAAACAGTTTTATTGTTTACTGTGCTAACAGCACAAGCCTTAACAATAAATCTTAGTATTTCAAATATATATTTATTTGCCTTTCGTATAAATATATTTTAATGACTATTATATAAAAATAAAGATGTTTTGTAGTTAAGAAATTTTTTCACATGTTTAATAATAATAATAAAAAAACTTTAGCATAATAATAAAATAATAATAATAAATAATAATAAATTTCGTTTAGCATATTCCATTAAAATCTGTATATTTATCTAATTAAATATACATTCGATTTTTAAGGGAATAAAAGACTTGTTAGAGTGGATTGAATTTTAATGTTATGCTTTACCATGTAGCTTGGCTACACAAAATAATTTCTTTCACATTTTCTGCGAAGAATATATGCTTTTGATATTTGTAAAGAATTATATTTCGTAGCAAAAATATATTTGTTTCCTCCCATTATTATACGATTGCTTTTTTTTTTAATACCTCGCACATATTAATGTGTGATTATTTTTATCCTTAAAGAAGTTTGTTAAGGGATTTTCTTTATATATATATATATTTACTATATTGAAATAAGGTACAATTTTCTTTTTTAATTAAAACATTTAATTGATAAATATAAATTTTTAATAATCCCTAATTTTAAATTATTAAAAAATATTTTAAAAACGTGCTTTATATTGCTTTACTTTTTCCTAAACTTAAGTAAGAATTTCAGTATTATTAATTATAAGATGTTAATGATGAAAAACATTTTTCGCTCAAATAATTTTTTATGTAAATTATTTCTTATTAGAAATAACAATATTTCTTACATATAAATATACAATTAATACAAAAATGACGTATTCAAAAGTAAAGAATTTAAAATTTTACAGCTAATAAAAAATGTGAATTAAATAATTTTTCTTCCCTTAAAATTCAAAATTTTATCGATATAAAATTATTTATTCTCAAATAGATATAATTTTTCTTAATATTATAGAAATATAAAAATATAAATGACACAAAAACTTTTGATTTATTTTGTTCTTTCTTTTTGATTGGTAATATTTAGAAATTAACATTTTTGTTTCGTTGTAAAAATAGTTATTAGTTTTAATAACACATTTTTTTTGTAATCTATTTTTTAATTTTTTTTTCTGTACATATTTAAATGTCGTATTATTCATTTGTTTTATATTAAAGCTAATCGTTTTGTATATTTACACTCTAAACTTTTCATTTTAGACAGATTAACCATAATTTACTTTAATTTCTTTATATTATCGTTTAGTGTTCGATTTGCATTTATATTAATTTTAAAATCAGGGGTGGCCAATCCAAACTATCTCGCGGGCCACTTTGGAAATGCATCATAACTCTGAGGGCCGCCTATAAAATTATATATCCCCACATTAGATTTAGACCCACTATCGACATTTTTGAAAAATTGAAACACTGAAACATACGGAAAAAGTGAAAAAGTGAAAAATTGAAACATAATGAGTTATTATTATTATACTTACTATTATTCTTACATGTAAACATAGACAATATAATGATAATGATCTAAACGCACATTGTAAAAAAATATATAACACTAAAAATGAAATATAAAAAATATATCAATATAAACGAAATATAAAAAATATATAAATGTAAATGAAATATAAAAAATATATAAATATAAACGAAATAAAAAAAATAAAATCATTTCTCTTCATTTCGACAGTTAATTTTGAATAGATGCACAAATAACGTATTTTTTTAATACATCGCTTTTCACTACTTTGGCCATTATAAAATAAATATATTTTGTTAAAGTATAATAAATCTCACGGACCAGAAAACTGAGATGGTTTGCCACCCCTGTTTAAAATGATCGAATTCAAATAGCTATCACAAATTATTCCAAAAAGTTCTGTTAACAGTTAAACCAGTTATATATTTTAAATTTTGTTTGATTTGAAAGGTTCAATGAACTTTGTGAAACAATGACAAACCAAACAATTTGTTGCTTTCAGAAATATTGCTGCATAGGTATTGTGCAAATCATGTTAATCCATTTTGTACATGACAAATACCGTGGGAATTTTCAGTTCATCCCTGAAAACCCAGTAATCTACTCCTATCTGAAAACAAATTTGTGCTAATACAAATAATACTAATAAAGCGACCAGATTTCAATTGTTATCAACAACGACTTCAAAACACCGTTGTTGTTTATCAGGAAACAAAACTTGGGGATTTTTTTCATTAAATCAATGAGCCATGGGGTTGAAAATCGCTCCTTTAGAACAGAACAGTGTCATTTGTTTCCTTTCCTTCGATAAGCTTTCTGCATGGATAGCATGATGACAGCTACTTCTGATAGATTTAGTTGAGAACAGTAGTATTTTTTTTCTACCAACTCACTGATTTGGTGTTCTGAGAACAACAACTATCAACCATTCAAGAAACAAAAGAGTTTTATTTGATGTCGAATTTCCGTTTCATGTATTGGGATTTTTTTTTTTTTTTTGTCATGTAGTTGAAAAGATTTACTAGAGCAATAGATGGAAATTTTAACAGTATATAAAAATTTTTTTTGTATTCAAAATAATATACACGGAACATATTTATCGTTTTATATTACAGAGCTAGAGGCCTGAATGGCCGAGTGGCTAGCGCTCAGGTGCTCGGTACCACAGGTTTCTTGTTCGAGTTCCAGCGGTGCCATGGGTGTTTGTAGGGGTTCGGAATCCACTTTAAACCGTAGGTCCCGGTCTACTAGGATCGTAGAGCGTTGAGGGGGTATTGTTACTCCGTGTCGGTAGCTTATCTACAAGCTACAGTTTCCCCCTGGGTAGTGCTAAGAGAGTAACGTCGGTGCAGCCCTTTCTTATGGCATAAAAGAAAACTGTTTAAGTATTTGCCAGCTACATTAGAAAAAAAAAGTTTGTGGAGTTTCCGAACAAGCCCCAAAACAATAACAGAATTTCCTTTCCAATAACATTAGTCATAATACTTTAACCTTTTCTTTTGCTAATATTTTATTTTTACTTAACACTAATTTTTCATTGCACGCACTTATATATTTATGGTGATATTCATTTTCTAAGAAATATAATTTGCATTATAAAATATTCATTTTTCTCATATATATATATTACACTCAAGAGCCAAAACATTATGACCACCTGTCAGTAACGAGTTGGCCCACCTTTGGCGCGCAACACAGCTTCAGCCCGCCTTGGCATGGATTAATACCACCACTTAATACCAGTTAAATACCACTTCCACCTGATCAGGTGCACGATCTAATAGCTAAAATAAAACAGTGTCATTTGTTTCCTTTTCTTGTATGTTTTCGATAAGCTTTTTGCATGGATAGCATGATGACAGCTACTTCTGACAGATTTAGTAGAGAATAAGAATATATTTTTCTGTTAGAGCAGTGATTTGGGGTTCTGAGAAGAACAACTATCAGACATTGTAGAAACAAAAGAGGTATATTTTTTGTCGAATTTCCGTTTCATGTCGTGTAGTTGAAAAGATTTACTAGAACAATAGATGGAAATTTTAAGAGTATGAAAACAGTACATTTTATTTGATATACAAAATAATATACGTCGAACATTTTTATCATTTTATATTAAAGAGCTATAGATAATAGTTTTAACAAAAATAACTCAAGAATAATATAGTTTTATTTATGTAACTCCATAACGTAACGTTATGTAAATGGCATTAACAAAATAACTTACCTTACCATATTGACTAAATTAAAATTACATAAATTTGACAATTTAATTTCCAATTTGGGGGACTCCAAGCAAACCCCCAAACAATAAAGAATTAGTCACTTATTTTAGTACTTTATTTTTATTTAATACTTACTTTTCATTACACGTACTTATTTATTCATGGCTTTGCATTATAAAATATTCTTTTTTCTTATATATATATATATATATGTTTGAAATCCTAGATATACATATAGTTAGACATACACATACACATATCCATACATATATACCATACACCATACACCACATATACCATACACATATTTTTATAATCTTAAATATACATATGTTGTTGTTGCTTTAATGCAGCTGGCAATACAAAGATAGTTAATCTTTATGCCATGAGCAAGGGCGGCACCGCTCATTTAGCACTACCCAGGGAGCACGTGTAGCTTGAAGATATGCTACAGATTTTAATACTACCCCCAACTAAATATACACATATTTATATATATCTATACATGCAGTTTTGCAATCCTATATATTCTTATAATCTAAGTACCTAAAATATTTTTTGTTGCTCTAATGCAGACAACAAAACAAATATTAAGGCAAACACTTTGTTGTATTTGAGGCCTTAAGGCAAACGCTGCACCGAAGTTACTCACTTAGCACTATCCAGGAAATGCGTGTAGCTTGAAGATAAGCTACGGGCACGGAGTAATAATATAGATACGTTAAGTATATAGACGTAATATACAGACATTAAATATATAGACTTCTGCGCCGTTACATCTTCTACTCAGAAAATCTTCTCATAAGGTAAAAAATATGTCTGGAAGACTAAAGTCTCTACTTCCTCATCAAGTAATACGTTTAGAGTTTATTAGTTCTAAACTGTGGGTACACCACGAAACATCATGATAACGTTGATTTACCAAAATGGTGTTCTTATTATTATAAAAAGGTAATAAGTACATAAATTATATCCATTAGTTCATAATAAGTTCATTACAAATGCGAAAAATTATAAGCAATGTGTGGAGCAGGGGTGGCCAGCCCAAATGATCTTGCGGGCCGCTTTCGAAATGCATCCTAACTAAGCGGGCCCCATATAAAATTATATGTCCCCCTCTTAGATTTAGACCCACTATAGACATTCATTTTGGAGTGAAAAATTGAAACCTGATGAGATGTGTTTTTTTATTGTGTTTACTATTATTCTTACATAACATAGATAATAAGATAATAATGATACTAAACGCGCATTGTAAAGAAATATAAAAAAAATTGTAAATATAAATGAAATTAAAAAAAATAAAATCATTAAGAAATATTTATTGTACTAGTGCGATATTTGTTTCTCCACTCTTTCGCTTAGCTTTTGGAAATCGGTGCGCGAGCATCATGAGTTCGCAGAATATGATTCAATTATTCTGTGAACTCATAACTGTAAACTCATCCATAAAACAGGATATATTTGTCATATTCGCAAGAATATTATTTTAAAGTCAAAGTTAATTGTTTCTCATCATTTTGACAGTTCATTTTTGAATATGGGGATGCACACATAATGTATTTTTCTAATGCATTAGTTTTCCCCACTTTGGCCACTATAAAATAAATATATCTCGTCTCCATTGTTTAAAAAAAGCATATTTTGTGAAAGTGTGACAAATCTCACGGGCCGGAGAAATGTTGAAGGCGGGCTGCGGGTTGGCCACCCTACTTCAAATGACCATCATCAAAATTATTTGGCAATGATGCATCTCTATTATAGAGTAACTGAATTTCATTGTTATTACTTGTCTATAAATTTTTTTCTCTGTAGGAAAAGATAAATTAGTAATACTATAGATTTTTAATGAAGAAATACCTTAAAATAGTTAATTTTGTATAATAATTTTTGAATCGGTTTTCACTACTTCGGCCGTTATAAAATAAATACATTTTATAAAAGTGGTCTAGTCTGTTGTCCACCCCTGGTGTTGAGTCTTATCCAATATTTTACGTGTACTAATATTTATAGTATATATTACAATTTCTATAATACAATAATTTCTTAGATTAAATATAATAAAATAATATATATAAAAATTAAATATATAAAAATAATATACATGAAATTAAATGCATATAAATTTTTTTTTAATATAAAAACATCTACATTGCTTAAAATCTTATAAAAATAAAGCAAAAAAACTTTGGCAGTCGAATAAAATACACATCAACACTTACCTGTAAAAAAAATCGAAATCTTAGCGATCAAGACATTAGGAAAAGTGGAAAAATGTGCAATCCTTATAAAATCCTTTTAAAAGAGTTCACAAATATAATCCGCACCAGTTTTTAATACTTGCACCACCAAAAGTTGAAGCTTGAATTTTATTTTATTACCTACAATAATGACAGTAGCCCCAGCCACACAGAAGCCACCTTTGTACAAGCGAGTATCAGTTTAAAAAGAGATCGCCATTTTAGATTCACCTGTTGTTATAGTTCATTCTATGGTGCAGAAAAATTGCGTATTCTTCGACACTCCCACTCTCGTGACGTCACACGGTTGGACGTGACCCAAATTCTTGCATCTGAAGAAGCGGTATTTTACAATTCCACACCCAAACTTTTAACTTTAAAAAAAAAAAAAGGATTTTTCTTTCTTATTGCTTCTTCTATTTGATATAAAAGATGCGGAATAATGATGAAATATTTCTCTTGGTTTTTTCGAATAGTTCTGGTATTTCTATTTGATTTCTTTTTGGGTTTAAGTTCGTCTTTGTCATTTGAAATTCTATTTTTCTAATATTTTTTTATTTATTCGAGGTACGCATCAATGCTGGAGAAGTATTTTTTATGGGTTAAGAAAGTTCAAGTTTTTCTTTTAAATAATAGAAGAAAAAAGGATAAAGAAAGTGTCAATAAAATATAGTTATCAGAATTTTATTTGTATGTATTATTTACGATTAATTCTTTGTTGATGTATGTTTTAAATTAACAGCATCTAAAACTATTTACCTAATTTAACTAGAAAGCACATTTTTAATACGCATTATACAACACAATATTTAATAAATAATAATGACACATAACACATAATTAACAATAGCATATACTGCGATAATAACTAAATAACTGCAGTAATATTAACGCTTATAACAATATATTTTTTTTCTAATGCAGCTGAAAAACACTTAGACAGTTGTCTTTGATGCCTCAACGCAAACAATGCACCGACGTTACCCAGAACGTGCGTGTATCTTGAAGATGAGCTACGGACGTCTAGTAGCACTACCCCCGCAACGCTCATGTTAGACCGGAAACTACGGTTTCAAGTGGATTGCGAACCACTACAAACATTCATGGCACCAACGGGACTTGAACCCGAAACCTGGGGTATCGAACGCCAAAGCGCTAGCCACTCGATCATTCAGACCCACATATAACAATATTAAACATAACACATTAACAATATTAACACATAATGACACATATTGTGATAATAACTCTAAATAATTGCAGTAATAAGCCATAAAAATAATTGATATAATATAGTATAATTCTACGTTAATTTACATTACGGCTATATAATACACAAGTCGCATATAGCTTACAATATAAACATTTTATCCCAACTTTATATTACATATTTCCTATAAAGTTGGAAAATTTTAGTCCTTTTATTTTTTTGTCAAAAAACTGTTCAAAAATCTGTGCATTCATTAAAAACTAATAATAAGGGCTTTTTGTTTTGTTTAAACTCACACATAAATTTCATGTTTCTGTTTTCTAAAATATATCTGGTATTGTAAATATTTATGAATATGACACTTGTAAGACTTGTAACCCAGTGGTGACATGCGCAGGTCCCGTGTCAGAGGACCCTGGTTTCCATATCCTAACGATGTCCGTTGTAGGCAATGGTTTTAAAAATGAGAAGATACGATGCATATAGGGACATTGTGTTTGATGCTTCTCACAGGATGGAAACTTTTCGAATTTTCTCGACTATATACATAGAAAAGCAAATGTCAGCCCTCATAGTCCATCGTTGGGCTCCCCGTGTCGGGGAATACGAAGCTCACTGATGTTTAACAACGACAAAAAATGATTATGGCATTCTGATATATAATTGAAGTTTTTTTTAATATGACATCCAAATGCGGATAATTACTTTTGATAATTATTTTTGCTCGTTTTTGGCTTGCCTTCGTATTTCCTACTAAATGGAAATCCTATATCGAATTTTATTCATGAGATAGTAAGTGAAATGTTAAAATGTTCCCTAGTAGTTTTATGGATCAAATATTGAAAATATAATTTTCAAGTTGAAGATTTTGTTTTAATTTGCATGATGCCCCTAAGAGTCCCTCCAGAAAGCAATGTGCTCCCATCATCACACATTAGTGGATTTTACTGGAACAAGATCATATTATTTTTGTAGAACCACCGATGTAACCCCACAACCCACCGAGACATTTAAGAAGAAAGATATTTAAGTTACTAAAGTTATTTAAAATATTACTGAATTATCACGAAGCCAAAAACAATTATTTGTAGAAAAAGCGGCATATGACTTTTCTTTTTTTTTTGCTCTAATGCACCTGGCAAACACTTAGACATTTGTCTTTAATGCCTTAAGGTAAGTATTGCACCGACGTTATTCACTTAGCACTACCCAAGAGGTGCGTGTAGCTTGAAGATACGCTACGGACGCGGAGTCACAAGGCCTCCGCAATGCTCTACGATCCTGTTAGACCAGGAGCTACTGTTTAAAGTGGATTCCAAATCACTACAAACATCCATCTCACCGCCGGGACTCGAATCCGAGACCTGTGGTACCGAACGCCAGAGCGCTAGCCACTCGGCCATCAGGCCCCTATGGATCAAATACTGAAAACACAATTTTCAACTTGAAGATTTTGTTTTAATTTACATAATGCCCCTATAAGTCCTTCTAGAAAACAATGTTTTCCAATCTACACTTGGTGACTTTCTTTTTCGTGTCCTACATGAATGGAATACGTGGCCCACCGATGTTCTACAAAAAAGAATATGATCTTATTCCAGCAAAAAATCCTTGATACCGATAATTATAGGATTCAAATAAGAAGAAAGTTATTAAAGTTATTTAAAATATTACTGAATAGTCACGAAGGCCAAAAACAATTATTTGTAGAAAAATTACTAAATTGGCATATGACTTTTCTATTTTTTGATTGTAGAAATTTATATGTAGCGAGTGATTCCAATGCTATTTATTATGTTTCGTTTTTTATCTATCCTTTTGACTTGAATATTAACTTCCAGCGGAGAGTACGTGCCATTATGAAATTCTTTCCTTCATTATGAGTGTCATACATTTATGACAAAAAAGTTATGAAAGTTTCGAATTTGGGCAAAGCCGAAAAATTAAATTTTTTACCCTTATGATTTATTTAAATTTTGTTTCTTGATAGTTTAAGAAGATCATCAGAAGAGAAGTTGACAAGATTCTTCATAAGTTTAGTAAAATCAAAATCACTTAAATTCATGAAACATGACAAAAAGGGAATAATAAATGATTTTGTAAAAATTATGGATATGGCGTTGTCTAAACTGCAATGACAAAAAAGTCGTATATGATTTTTGAAAAAATTTTTGGATTCTTTTGAGAGTAGGACTAGTAATCCCAGTACCCTGGTCCTGGTTCCTGGTGCCTAGTGCGTGGTACCTAGTAACCTGGAATGCATAGGACTAGTAACAGTGAAACTTGTATAGGTACTTTTTTATTACATTAAGAATTGATGCATTATATTTCATAAATATAATTAATATTTCAGTATTTGGTTTGATTTTTTTAGTAACTAACGGTCAAATAGTTTTTATTCATTTTTTGACATTCGTGCTTAAAATTGTTTGTAAGTTATGCATTGATTTGAACAGGATTTTCGCATTTTGTTGTGTTATTTAACAACTAATTGAGCGTAATTTCAAAATGGAACAGGTTTTCGGAAATAAATATTGTACAGATAAATATTCTGCATCTAGGCTATGACAAAGGAATTGGCTTTCTAGTTTGCAATAAAATAGTAAACGAGGAATAAAATACTTTTCTAATAATTAAACACTCACTTTTTTTATCAAACGCTGGATTATGTTCACCTTTTTGAGCTAAAGTAATCAAATAAGTTTAAGTTTAAATTCAGGAAATAAATTATGTTCAGAAAATATAGGTAACAAAAAAATTAAAGGAGAAAAAAATCAAAGAAAAAAAAACCTGGTATCTGTAATCAATCTCATCTACCAATAACAAGATCTCCTTGAAAGTAATTCCTTGAAATTTAATTACAATATTCTTTACAGTTATCACAGAAAAAATGCATTATAAAAAGAATATATATATATATATATAAACAAGCATTGAGGATTTCTGACAATTATCGTGAACTAAATTCCGTTCGTGAATTAATATATTTTCCATTAAAATGCTTGTAAAACACACATTTTATTTATAAACAAATGTAAACCAAATAAGGAAATTCTAAAGTCCTAAATGGTTTAGAAATTAGATTTTACTGCAGTGTAAATGGAATTCCTTTCCTATGATTTAAGTTTAAATTAAATATTAATATTATGAAATAAGTGTTGTTAGATAAGACGTTAAATCAGCAAGTTGTTTAAAAGAATTTTTATAATTTTTTATTTACGTACATTTGTACTTTTAAGTATTATTTTTTTAAGGGTCAATTTGCTTATTTCGCTTTAAGTTATGCTTTTGTGGTGCAATGGGAGATTGATAGATGTTTATCATAAGTCTATTTTATTTACAAGATTTTCAGGTTTAATAAAAAAATAAAAACTCGAAACCAGGTAAAGCTTTAGAGTGAGATAAAATTTCAACATTTTAATATTAAAAAAAAAAATGTGAAAATATGCGATAAGCTGTGTAAAACCATCCGAACAAGTAAAACAAGTCATTTATTGAAAAGATCAGTTCCGATCACAGCCAGGGCGAAAGTTTATTTAATATTTATTTAATTACAACCAGAAAGCGCATTTAGTGTTTTTTTTTATTTTATTACCTTTCTATTTTCTACCTTTCTCAATTACATATTAGCTTGGATTCCTTAACCGGTAATATTTTTTTTTATTTTTACGATAGTCATTATGAAAAATATGTTCCGTTTCAAAATTGCACACAACAAAGTAGATGCATGATTTTACATCAAAATGTTACATCATTTTCATCAAAATGTTACATCATTTACATCAAAATGTTACATAATTTACATCAAAATTTCACATCATGTACATCAAAATATTACATCATTTACATCTGTAAGGTTTAATTATAACCGCGAGAGGTCGCGGTTATAACTGGTTACTGTGACCAGTAACTGGGTCCTTAACTGTGGTCCAGTGCGGTAAGTAGCAGTTGCGGTGAGATCTTGAGACCACGAGGTGAACGCTAGGAGCGTCAGATAAAAACAGACGGTCAGGGACCGGCTTTGGTTTTTAGATATCAATAGTATTGTAGAAGGGGCACAGGGTGCCAAGTGTATGTATGTATTCATAGTGCGAATAAAAAGATTAGTATTATTAAAAAGAGAGTATTCCATCCTGACACAACGAGCTGCTAGTATAGTAGCTAACACACCAAAATATTACATCATTTACATCAAAATGTTACATCATTTACATCAAAATGTTACATCATTTAAATCAAAATATTACATCATTTTCATCAAAATGTTCCATGATTTACATCAAAATGCATGATTTAAATCAAAATGCTACATGTTACATCAAAATGTTACGCCATCATTAAAAATTTACAAATTTTTACATCAAAATGTTACATGAGTTTCAGTTAAAAGATTTTTAATCTCAATATATTTATCTTTTTTTAACAAATTATTTCTGTCAAAATTATTTTGCAGCCCACGAAATTTACGAGTGCTACATTGTTGTTTTACACTTTTCACCTAGTTCCAACACTGTAGGATCAGATGAGAACATCATATTTTCATGTAGGTCATAAGGAAACATTCGTACCTCGTTATTTTAAATTAGGTTCGAACACCCCCACAAGAGCCCCTCGAACCCGACGGGGACCAATAACATTCGACCTCGATACCCTCGTTTACGCGGATGTTATTGGAATTAATTACATCGGAATGGTGACTTCGTGTTGATTCAGCTGTCATTAAAGTTTTCTTATGACTTTCAAAAATAACTTTAATGGTTTTTGGTCTTATTAAGAGAATGACGCCTGCAAACTAAAATTTAGAGGCAAAATATATGATATTTTAAAATAACTTAATATTAAAAAATATTTTAATTGATTATTTGAATGTATTTGTAATAAATACTTTTGGGTAATGATGACAACTTAGATTTTTTTTATGAATGAATATTTTAATTGATTATTTGAATGTATTTGTAATAAATATTTTTGGGTAATGATGGCAACTTAAATATTATTTTTTTATACTACTGTGCCCAAAAAGTAAGACCAATTTTTTTTTCAAACACTTTTTATCTATTCTTCCAAATTTATCTCATCGCCTTCAAAGTAATCCCCTCTGGACACAATGCACTTATGCCAACTTTTTTTCCAGTCCTCAATGCATGCTGAAAAGTCATCGGCAGGGAATGGCCTTCAAAGCGCGCCGATTCACGTTGAATCGACTCAAACCGATGTCCCCGGAGTGGTCTTTTGAGTTTAGGGAATAGCCAGAAGTCGCACTGTGTGAATACGGTGTTTGTGGAACGATATGGGTCACTGCAGTGTGAGCTGGCGCATTCAGTGTTTTCGGTACCAGTCGAGCTTTGACGCGTTTGAGGCCCAAAATGGAATGGACCGATCCTTTTGAAATTCCAACAACATCAGCAAGGTCTCTAATTGTAAATCGACGGTTTGCAATGCAACGCAACAAAGCCAAGCGTAACTCAAACACTAATGAATATTTTGACGTCCCATTTCACACCGATGTCAAGGACAGTGCCACCAACCAAAAAAAGAAAAAAAAATTCATATTCCATAAGCCCCGGGAATTGTCAATTAAAAATTGGTCTTACTTTTTGGACAGAGTAGTATGTGGTATTTTAAAATAGCGTAGCATTAAATATAACTCCAAAAAGAATAATTTAATTGATTATTTGAAAGTATCTGTAATAAATACTTTTGTGTAACGATGACAACTTCAATATTATTTTTTTATAAATGAATATTTAGTGGGACCTGATGTCTGAGTGCCCAGTATTTGTAGTGGATTTTATCCACTTCAAACCGTAGGTCCTGGTCTAATTAGACTACTACTACTACTACACCACACCACACCACATAACTGTACCTAGAGCTGAGTTGCACCTTTACATTTTGGGAATGATAGGGATGAGAAAAGTTTAATTGGGCTCTGTGACGCTTTACGGTCATAAGGGTCTAATATGACTGTAGAGCTTTGGGCGTAAGGCTGACAACCCTACACCGTAAAAACAAAACATCTCCTGTCTAGAAATATGGCTGTAGGCCTCTTGGCCCACCATGGGGCTGTTGCGCCACTGATGATGATGAGGATAAATATTTAGTAATAAAATCATTATATATTTCATATCAGTATGCCACGTATGTAATTCATGTATGCCACGCACTGTTACCGACTTGCGATGAGAAGGACAATGCATCCCATTAGGATTTTTAAGGATAATTCCCCCACACACACACCTTCTGCGTATCTTATGGTAAAATAACCCGAAAAATTCCCACCAGACAACCAACTCACAATGAGAGATTTTCTGTTTAATTTATTTTTGAAACATTATTTTTGGTAATTGAAAAATATTAAATATATCACGTCCAATTATTTTACATTTAATTGCTTTGATTGTTTTATTGAGAATACAACATTTTACCATTCGGAATTAAAGAAAGCATTTACTTTATTAATAATTTTCTTAATAAACTTATTAGGAACTTTTTTGAAAATGTGCTTTTCTGAACTCATGCCAAATACGTTGTCATTTCGATTCAAAATATCACTTGCAGCCGAGTTCCCTTTCTTTGTGCCGCTTACAGCGCCATCTATTAATACACTTTGGAACTCTTTTTTGATGCCGTACCTTTTCTCCCTTCTTCAAGTATCCTCAGTTCAAATTTGAACTCATTGTGAAGAGTGGTTCTTTTTAAAAGGGAAGGGTTCTTTTTGAAAGGGTGACTTTGATTATAATCACCCTGTATATAACCAATTTAACATTTTCCAGGAATCACTATGGGCTTCAAAATTTTTCATCCCAGAACACAACAAATGGTCCTTTCAGCCAACTGATTTATCATGCCTATACACAGGTATGGATCATAAATTTTGTTAGATCTCGTACTAAGTTTCCATTCCTAAGGTTACATTCGAGTGACTAGCGCTCTGGCGCTCGGTACCACAGGATTCGAGTTCCGGGGGTGATATGGATGTCACTTTAAAACGTAGGTCTATTATGACTGTAGAGCATTGGGCGTAGGGCTGAAAAACATACCCCGTAAAATAAAACATCTCCTGTTTCGCAATCTACCAATAGGTAGACGGCCTTGGCCCACCACAGATCTTTTGCGCCAATGAAGAAGATCATAATAATTCTCGTGAATTTATAATCATATAAATTTGGCTAGAACTTTGAGTTCCCATAAAAGGATGGCTGCATCGCACCCATCTGTGGACCCGATAAGTCGGTTGGACCAAATGCCTTTAAAGCTCGAGCAGCAGAGGGGGGAGTGGGTGTAGATGCCCTCCCTTGGGTAGCTGTAAGTATTCAAAGCTGTAGTATTTAAACATGAGTACAATGTATCATGCCTCCGCTGTTTAATCCATGACAATGTTGAATCTACAACGAATACCCCGTTCTTCCCCGTGAATTAATCTGGATAAGATGCTCTAATATGACTGTAGAGAGTTGGGGGTGGAGCTGAGAACCCTACCCCGTAAAATAAAACATCTCCTGTTTAGAAATCTACCTTGGTACACCATGGGGCTGTTGCGCCATTGAAGAAGTTATGGTTATGGATTCCATCTTATAGTTATGGTTATGGAAAATATTCATTTCTTCATATCTTAATTTCTTGGTTCTGAAAGCTCTGGGATCTTGGAATATTTAAATGAAATCTCTGTTGTTTGGAAATTAAGTCTATTAGTACAATAGTGCACTACAATGATTTTTTTTTCTTCTTCGTTGGCGCAACACACCCATGGTGGTTAAAGGCCATCTGTCTACTGGCAGATTCCGAGACAGGTGATGCTCTCTTTTTACGGGGTTGGACTGTCTGCCCTACGCTCAACAGTCGTAATAGACCGGGACTTACGGTTTAGAATGGATTCCGAACCATTACAAACATCCATGGCACTGTACTGGAACTCGAAACCTGTGGCAGTGAGCTCAAGTCACTCGGCCATCAGGCTCCACATTGAATTTTAAGTAATTAAAGATATACAATTTCATAAAAGGACAAAAACTGCTCTGCTACATCAAGAGGACTGAAAATTTAAATAAACTGAGGAATTTTTTTTTACAAAAAATTAACTTCTTTTTGAGCACAAAAAATGCAATAATCCTTTGATGAGTCTGACACCTGAAAAGATCTGCCGACTCTGCATGCATAAGCGATTTAAACTGCATCCTAAAGAGAAGTCAGCAACCAAACCCATAGTTCCATAATTCGAAACACAAAATATCAAACTGAAAAAACCCTTTTGTTAAAAAAAATCCCGGAATCTTCATTCTTGGAAGCAAATTCCGAATTCTTTGAAAACGAAGTGGCGGATGTTAGAAAGGAAAAGGAAAAAAGTCGACGACGGCGCGCGACCCAGTTCTGGATCTTTGAACTGCGACATCCAAATCTATAAATCGGTTGGACCAAATGTCTTTAAGGTTCGAGGAGCAGGGGGGAGTGGGTGTAGAGGCCCTCCCTTGGGTATTCATTCAAAGTTGAAGTAATTAAGCATGATCACAATGTATCATTCCCCAGTTGTTCGACCCTTGATAATGTCGAATCTACCACGAATCCCCCGTTCTAGAGGTGAATCCATTTGGATAAAAGGCTCTAATGTGACTGTAGAGCATTGGAGTAGAGCTGACAACCCTACCCTAACCCGTACAATAAAACATCCCCTGTTTAGAAATCTACCAGTAGATAGACGTCCTTGGTTCCACATTGGGGCTGTTGCGCCAATGAAGAAGTTATGGTTATGGATTCAACCTTATAGTTAGGGTTATGGAAAATAGTTATATGTTCAAATCTTAATTTCTTGGTTCTGAAAGCTCTGGGTGTAATATTTAAATGAAATCTCTGTCCTGTGGAAATTAACTCTATTAGTACAATAGTGCTGCAGATAATTTTTTCTTCTTCTTCGTTGGCACAACAACCCGATGGCAGGCCAAGACCTTCTACCAGATTTCGAGACAGATTTCGCTGTCTTTTTATGGAGTTGGGCTGTCTGCCGTACACTCAACAGACATAATAGATAGGGATCTACGGTTTAAAATGTGTTCCGAACCATTACAAATATCCATGGCACTGCCTGTACTCGAACTTGAAACCTGTGGCAGCGAGAGCAAGTCACTCGGCCATCAGGCTCCACATTGAATTTTAAGTAATTAAAGATATACAATTTCATAAAAGGACAAAAACTGCTCTGCTACATCAAGAGGACTGAGAATTTAAATAAACTGAGGAAATTTTTTTTACAAAAAATTAACTTCTTTTTGAGCACAAAAAATACAATAATCCTTTGATGTATCTGACACTTGAAAAGATCTGCCGACTCTGCATGCATAAGCGATTTAAACTGCATCCTAAACAGAAGTCAAAAATCAAACCCATAGTTCCATAATTCGGAACACAAAAAATCAAACTGAAAAAACCTTTTGTTGAAAAAATCCCGGAATCTTAATTCTTGGAAGCAAATTCCGAATTCTTTGAAAAACGAAGTGGCGGGTGTTAGAGAAAGCAAAATGAAAAGAAGTCGTCGGCGCGCGACCCAATTCTGGATCTTTGAACTGCGACTCTCTTCAGAGCCAGCTCTTTTCAGACGCGAGTATTCTTAGGATAAAAGTGGTTTCGGATAATTTTACGCAAAAATGGATCGCTTCTCTATTACTTTCTTTTTTTGCTTTCGTCACGCTCCAGAAGAAAGGGAGAATGAAATGTGTATCCATCAGCTAATTGCATGATCAGAGATTTTGTGCTCTTGAACGGCGAAACTTCCTGAGTTTATTAATATAATAACTTATTGAGTGGAAGTATTTATAACAGTAAGGATTAAAAAAGAAGGAATCTGGTGTTGTCTGGCATTGTGATTTTTATCTATTTAATAATATTTTGCTGGTAAAAACTAAAAAATAACTGTTGCTATTTTAAAACAAAAAGAAAATAAATATATGTTAGATTAAGTAAAATAAACAAAATTAATAAATTCAGTTATTTTTAAAAAAAAATAAATTAAAATTTTTTTATCAATAATTCCTTTTTAATTAAGAATTTTTCTTGTTCTAATGCAGCTGGCAAACACTTTGATAATTGTCTTTGATGCCTTGAGGCAAGCTTTGCACCGACGTTATTCACTTAGCACTACCCAGGAGGTGCGTGTAGCTTGAAGATAAGCTACGGACGCGGAGTAACACTACCCCCGCAACTCTCTACGATCCTATTAGACAGAGACCTACGGTTTAAAGTGGATGCCGAACCACTACAAACAATCATGTCACCACTGGGACTCGAATCCTGTGGTATCGAACGGCAGAGCGCTAGCCACTTGGCCATCAGGCCCCTCCCTACTAGTAATAATCGAGTTACTTAGTACATGATAGAGATATCATTTAAATATTACAGGATCCCCCTGCTTTCAGAACGAAGAAATTAAGATTTGAATATATAACTATAAGATAGAATCCATAACCATAACTTCTTCATTGGCGCAACAGCCCCATGGTGGACCAAGGACGTCTGCCTACTGGTAGATTTCAAAACGAGATGTTTTATTTTACGGGGTAGGGTTGTCATCTCTACGCCGAATACTCTACAGTCAAATTAGAGAATTTTATTCAAATTGATTCACCTCTAGAACGGGGGATTCGTAGTAGATTCAACGTTATCATGAGTCGAACAGCGGGGGCATGATACATTGTACTCATGTTTAATTATTACAACTACACCCCCATCTACACCCACTTCCTTCTGCTGCTCGAGCCTTAAAGACATTTGGTCCAACCGATTTATAGGCTCCCCAGATTCATAGGAATCTTTTCGGTTCAACATTGTTTGTCTGTTTGTCTGGTGCAAAACAACCTCTCCTTTTAGGGAGCTCAAAGTGCTGGCCAAATTTACATGATTATAAAAGCACAATAATTATTATGATCCTTTTCTTCATTGGCGCAACAGGTCAATGGTGGGTCGAGGCCGTCTGCCTATTGGCAGATTTTGAGACAGGAGATATCGAGGTAGGGTAGGTTTTCGCGGTAGGTGTTTACGAAGTAGGATTGTCAGCCCTATGCCTAATCCTCTATAGTCATAATAGACCGGAACCTACAGTCTAAAGTGGATTCCGAACCACAACAAACACCCATGGCACCCCAGGAATTCGAAACCTCTGGTATCGAGCGCTAAAGAACTAGTCACTCGGCCATCAGGCCAGATATCCATTACTATAATGCAAAATAATAGTATTATAATCATTTTATTTTATCTTAAAACAATACTATTTATGTAATAGAAGATGAATGACATTTTTTTCTGCGTAAAGGATTTTGTGACGTTTAATCATATGATAATAAAAATAATTTTCTGAATGAAATAATAAGATGTTGCCACAGCTATTGGCTGATAATACTTTATTATTTCATTTAGAGTGTCGTTATTTAGTCCTCATTTTTGTTAGATTTTATATCCGCTATTATGTGGCCTGATGGCCGAATGGCTAACGCTCTGGCATTCGGTACCACAGGTATCGGGTTCAAATCCCGGCTTTGCCCATAGGTGTTGTAGTGGTTCGAAATCCACTTTAAACCGTAGGTCCCGGTCCTAATGGGAGCGTTGCGGGGGCATTGTTACTCCGCGTCCGTGGCTTATCTTCAAGTTTCGCGCGCCCCCTGGGTAATGCCAAGTGAGTAACATCGGTGCAGCCCTTATGGCGAAGATCACGGTCTATTTTGCCAGCTGCATTAGAAGAAAAAAAAATATTTGCTTTTTCTTGCAAGTTTCAAGTCTAAAAAGTCCTCAGCTCGCAGCACACAAAAAGCCACCCTATATTCCGCATCTTTTTAAGTTTTAATTCTAATAATTTAATCTAACCTTTTTTAATTTAATCTTTTCTAACACATCTTTCCTATTTACATCTTGTACACATCGTTCAATACTCAATATTTCTAAATTGATTGAATTACCAGTGAGACTATATTTTGTACTTACATGAATCTCACTCTCACATCACAAAAAAGACCCGGATTCATGATAAATGTCTTCGCGAGTGATTGGAGGACATTCTAAATTTAAGCTTTTTTCATGATAATGAATATTACTGTTGTAATAGAAGATGAATGAGAAGATTACTGCGTAAATGATGCTGTAAAGTATAACCATGTGATAATGAAAACAATTGTCTGAATGAAATAATAAGATGTTGCCACAGGTATTGGCTGATAATACTTTATTATAAAATACCAAATATCAACTTTGTCATTTAGTTATTAAATCCTCATTTTTTAAAAGTTATGTTCGTTATTATATGGGACCTGAATGGCCGAGTGGCTAGCGCTCTGGCGCTCGGTACCCCAGGTTTCGGGTTCGAGTTCCGGCGGTGCCATGGACGTTTGTAGTCGTTCGGAATCCACTTTAAACCGTAGGTCCCGGTCCTAATAGGAGCGTTGCGGGGGGCATTGTTACTCCGCGTCCGTGGCTTATCTTCAAGTGACACCCGCCTCCTGGGTAATGCAAAGTGAGTACGTCTGTGCAGCGCTGGCCTTAAGGCATCCAAGACCAAGCTGTCGAAGTGTTTGCCAGCTGCATTAGAAAGAAAAGAAATGTTCGTTATTATTTTCTTTTCTCTCGCGTGGCATTAGTTTTAAGTCTAAACAGTCCTCAACTTGTAGGACCGTATATATGTATACCGTATCCGTGTAGGACCTAGTATACACTCTTCTATAATACACAAAAATTAATCAATTTTACACTGCAAAAAATGCCTATAGTGAGTCTAAATCTAATATGGGGATGTATGATTTTATGTGCGGCCCGCGGAGTTGGGATGCATTTCCAAAGTGGCCCGCAAGATCATTTGGGTTTGCCACTCCTGATCTACACAGCTTACATCTACATATGATTCCTGTACTCAATATTTGTAAATCAATTTAATTATCAGTGAAACTAAATTTTATACTACATGAATCTCAACACGCATCTTAAAAAAGACCCGGATTCGTGACAAACGCCTTCACGAGTGATCGAGCGACGTTCTAAATCCAACCTTTTTTTCCATCCAAAGGAAGACCATTTTTCCGGTCAAACGGAAACCTTTGTGTCAATTTTGTGCGTGCCCCCGTATTTCAATTGAAGATTACTGTTGTAATAGAAGATGAATGACAAGATTACTGCATAAATGATTTTGTGAAGTATAACCATATGGTAATAAAAACAATTATCAGAATGACAATTGTTTTCATTATCATGTGGGTGGCAATATTTCATTATAAAATACCAAACATCAATTTTTTCATTTATAGGTGGTTATTAAGTCCTTATTTTTGTTGCGTTTTATGTCCGTTATTATTTGCTTTCTCTTAACGTAGCATTAGTTTTAAGTCTAAAAAGTCCTCAACTTATAAGACCGTATACATGTATATCGTATCCGCTACTTGTAGGACTTTGTATACACTCTTTTGCAGAACTCAAAAAATCGCCATATATCGCGCATCGTTTTTTTTAATGCAGCTGGCAAACACTTGGACATTTGTCTTGGATGCCTTAAAGCAAGCGCCGCATCGACGTTACTCACTTAGCACTACCCATGGGGTGCGTGTAGCTTGCAGATAAGCTACGAGCGCGAAGTAATAACACCCAGCAACTCTATACGATCCTGTTAGACTGGGACCTACGGTTTAAAGTGGATTCCGAACCACTACAAACATCCATAACATCGCCGGGACTCGAACCCGAAACCTGTGGTACCGAACGCCAGAGCGCTACCCATCAGGCCCCGTCCTCAACCTGTAGGACCCTATATATAGCATCTTGTAAACACTTTTTCGTATAAATTCGCCATATATCCCGCATTGGTTTTTTTTCTTTCTAATGCAGCTGGCCAAACACTTAGACAGCTGGGTCGCCTTAAGGCAAGCGCTGCACAGACGTACTCACTTTGCATTACCCAGGGGCGCGTGTCACTTGAAGATAAGCCACGGACGCGGAGTAATAATGCCCCCGCAACGCTCTACGATCCTATTAGACCGGGATCTACGGTTTAAAGTGGATTCCGAACCACTACAAACGTCCATGGCACCGCCGGGACTCGAACCCAAAACCTGTGGTACCGAGCGCCAGAGCCCTAGCCAAACGGCCATTCAGGCCCATATCCCGCATTGTTTTAAGATTTAATTCCAATAATTTAATAAAATTATACTTCTTTTCTAACACATCTTATCTCTTATTTCATCATTTCTTACACATCATTCCTATACTCAATTTTATTCATAAATTGATTTAATTGCCAGTGAAACTATATTTTACACTACATGAATCTCAACGCGCATCTTAAAAAAGAGCCGGATTCGTGACAAACGCCTTCACGAATGATCGAGCGACGTTCTAAATCCAACCTTTTTTTCCATCCAAAGGAAGACCATTTTTCCGGTCAAACGGAAACCTTTGTGTCAATTTTGTGCGTGCCTTGTAGCACATCGGCCGCTTCCTTTGTGTTCTCGCCTACAATGCCTCCAGACCTGGAGAAAAACGAGGCTTCACTCGAGATTTCCGCCGTTTTCATCGATGCTAATCTGAAACAAAAGGCGCTCGAAACATCCTTTAATGAGCCACATCTAGAGGACAATCGATGAAAAAAAATAATAATGACGAGAAGAATCTTCAGGTCATTTTGGCTAAGGTCAGCTCAGACAGCTCACAATATGCATTTTGCTGATGTAGCGTGTGAAGGGATCTGTGTTACCATGCTAATAGGAAACGAGGAATTTTTGGGGTTTTTTTTGTAGGTTATCATATTAAGGTCTGGTTTTCTGATAGACTTTGACTCGGTTGATTTACATTGTGTTAAGCTGGGATGCTGGTGAACTCAATGGTATCAAGCCGGTGTGTTGTCAATGTCAAGTTTAAATTAAATTTTCTCTGCGTTGTATTTTTATCCACCATATTTTGGTCTCACAAGACATTCAATCTTTGAAGACAGGGCACAGAAGAAGTGGGAGGTATACTTTACCATCCTACTATAGCATGACCATCTGGGGAATGCATGTTATATACACTCTTAAGATATTTGTAAGAAGCAGCAACAAATGAAACAGAAATGTCTAATGTCAACATACCGGACACCGCTGTTTTATGGTAACTGTAAACTACGGTTTATATAAATATATAGGTTTTTAGCCCTTTTACTTATAGTGTCTTGTCATGGAAAATAAGGATTATGAAAAAACAAAACTGCTTTGAATTCAAAATACCGTATCCTACACTATAATTATTAAGACATATTACTATATTAACAAAACATCTGAAAGTTTTTATCTAAAATACTTATATTCTAAGTATTTGGAAATGGGGATTATTATTTTTATTTGCTTGTAGTTATCCAAGATTTAAAAATTCCAAGTGTAACAAATAAAGAGGATCACAACAGCTTTGCTGATAAATTCATGTCATTAAACGATTTACGTGCTCGACTCGTGACTCAGTGGCAACGTGCGCAGCTGATGAGCATTATAGAACGGTGGTTCAGTCCTCTGGCGGCTTTGTTGTACACAATGTTTGAAAAAAAACGATTCGATTTCGTTTGTGATTACCAACATCTTGCCTCGTCAATCATACTACGTAGTGGGTTTTTTCCGTGTTTTCTCTCATTTGATATGCACATGCTGGGTAATTCCCTTTAAAAGTTCTCCCTAAAGACACTGATCTCCTTCTTCAACAACACAGAGTCAAGTCAAACTTCTACGCACGGGTACTCCGTCACAACAGAATCCTTCCCTCCATACATGAGTAGAGTACTCACGGGGTGTCCATCCCCAGATGCAGGGAACTGAGGATTAGTCAACAACACTTTACGTCGTTCAGAACTTTATATATCGCAGAGTGGTGCAATAGCCAAAAGAATATATGAAAGTTTCAAAACTCTAGTAAATGAATAATGAAGTATTCAAAATTCTACAAGAAACATTACCAAATTCAATAACCAAAAGAATATATCAAAGTTTGAAAATTCTAGTTTTAAATGAAGAATGAAGTATTCCAAATACGTTTAGAAGCACTATACAACTCAATAGGCACCGGAAAATGCCAAAAGGGATAAAGATGAAATTTCAAGAAGAAGGAATTGATTACGAGTACTTATAGCCATGAGAAATACAAATGTTTAAATTACCAAGCAAAAACATGAAAAGTGATTCAAAACCATGCTACAAAACACTTCAAACAAAAGCCAAATTCTGCAGAAAATTCCTTAAGATTAATGTTATTCATGAAGAATTTCAAGAGTTAAGTGGCGCAAAGTATCATTTCCCGCCAAAATTTGGCATGGAGTTTTATCTGCTTGGCCCTGATTTTCGGATAACGTCACGGACCCCTCAGCAGGACAACATCATGTTGACACATGATAATAATTTTAAACCTAAATTCTTCTTTCAAATGCACAATTCAAATTTAGAATCATTATAGAGATTAATTTCACTTACAATGAACTGTTCATTCATTATTATTCACCTGCTTATATACAATTAATTATGATTTGAAACCTATTGCCCCATAATTATTTTTATAGGATATCCTTTTATTAAAGAAAGTCAATAAACTTTGAAAGTAAAACAGTTTGTATTCCTTTTTTTAATTGTTCTTTTTTATAATATTCCAAGAAGGTTCTTAATTGTTTTCGTGAAACGCAATTTAAAGATGTTAATTCGAGGTTCCCGCAAAGTAGTTTTTTTTCCCACGAGACGTTTTTAAACTAGTCATTGCATGCGAATCAGAACGAGAAATTTCCAACTTAAAATAAATTAAAAATCTGATGAATCGATTAAAACCTGGATGAGTTCGAAGTTTTAACCTAATTTCGATTAATTTCTTAATTAACTTGTTTACAAACAATGCACATTTAGCGTGAGAATCCCTCAACGAAAAAAAAAATAAAAATAAAAACTTTACAAGATTTTTGTAAACAATTAATTGAGAAAATGTGCAACACTCATGCATATAATTTTTATACACAACATTCCTCATACTGAAAACAAATTATGCATCGCTTGCATTGCCTGTGTTTCACCTGGAAAAATATTGTTTTTGTTAGCTGTGAAACCATCCATGGTCCACTCGGTATACTACTGTGCCCAAAAAGTAAAACCAATTTTCAATTTAAACTTCCCAGGCATATGGAATTTCAATTTTTTTTTTTAAGGTTGTTTGCACTGTCCTTGACATCTGTGGTAAATTTCACGTCAAAATATTCATTAGTGTATGAGTTATGGTTGGCTTTGTGAGACGCTTGTCACTAAGACTATCGTGTTTCTTTCTATCGGTGGTTCTATTTTTCTGGTTAGCCGCAGCTTTCTAGTGGTTCGAGAAGTATTGATCAATTCGTTCAAACATTTATGGAATCTTCATTTATTTACAAGCAATATTTATAAAGATATACAGGGTTGATGGTAACATCTCAAAGGCAAAAGCTCAACTGGAAGACAAATGTTCTTTTTAGAATAAAACAACTCGTTTCCACAGCAACAGCTGGTCTCCACAGCAACCAACAGCCCGTCTCCACGGCAACAGCGCAATTCTGAATCGGTTCCAAACGATTTCTATAAAACTACCACGTGACGCTGCGTGGCGCGAACTAAAGCATAAGAATTCCAACAGCGCTAAAACTGATTCCGGCGATTTTTGAAATGTATGAATTAATTGAGCAAAGGACTTGCATTCAATTTTGTTTGAGGAATGAATATTCCTGTGCGGAGACGTATAGAATGTTGCAGAAGGCATTCGGTGAGCATTCCTATATCGGAAAGAAATGTTTACAAGTGGTATAAATAGTACAAAGAAGGCAAAGAATGCGTTGAAGACGAAGAGCGCTCTGGTCGACCATCAACCTCAACCGACGAAGCTCATGCCCAAAAAAGTAAAGATTTGGTGCTTACAAACCGTCGATTTACACTTAGAGACCTTACTGCTGATGTTGGAATTTCAAAAGGATCGGTCAATTCCAGTTTGGGTCTCAAACGCGTCAAATCTCTATTGACACCGAAAACACTGAATGCGCCACCTATCGGGGTACGATATGGGTTTAAATTTTGGGAAAAAATAAACCCTTATCGTTCCATATCGTGCGACTTCTGGCTATTCCTGTAACTCAAAATTCACTCCGGGTCGTTGGTCGAATCGTTTTGAGTCGATTGAAGAGATTCAACTTGAATCGGCGCGCGCTTTGAAGGCCATCCCTGCCGATGCATTGAGGATAAAAAGTTGGCATAAGTGCATTGTGTCGGACTTTGAAGGCGATGAAATAAATTTGGAACAATAAATAAAGAGTTTTTGAAAAAAACATTATTGGTCTTACTTTTATATATATATATATATATATTTAATTTGAAAATAATATATAATATATATAAATTTATATATATAATTTAAGAAAAATATTATTAATTACACGGTATTAAATATAAATATTTATAATATAAATTTATATATATATATTTATATTTAATACCGTGAAATACAATTAACACGCAAATTAATTCACGATTCGAATTATTCGCGTCAGATTCGATAAAGAATAGAATGATCGCCGAAATGCACTTATACATGTTTGTGTCGCGGTCGTGCAGACGTTCCAGAATGTTCGAGACAAATCATAAATTATCTTGAAGTCGCGAAAATATTTAAATGGTGGACGTAACACTAAAGACGATTATACTATTGAAGACATGAATTCTAAAACTACTATGGACGACCTAAGACAATAAAGAGGCATCAATTTTGGTTTTGTCAATGCAGCGGATCGGCGTTGTCAAATATCATTAAATTTATTTATTCTTAGTAATTTTTAAGATTATTCTTTTTATTTTTAAAGTCAAGTGTATCTTTAGCATCAAAATGCATTGTGATTGTATTTTATGAGTGGAGTTGGCGTTGGAAATTAAGATTGAAAATTGCGTCTCAAGTACTGTAAGGTTGTTATCTTAATTGATGAAGAAAATTATCTTTATCCAAATAATTTCTTTGTAAAAATAATTTTATATTGCATCGAGCAAATAAAACGAATGTAGATTAACATTCCTTTTTGAAGGCAATCAGGTTAAACAATGCATTTCCGCTAATCAATGTTCCATAAACACCATCATTCAACTTTTAACCTACCTCAGTGGATGAGAGGAAAGACTACTAAATTTAAACGTGACCTTTTTTTCAAGATTTCTCATCACAAATCATCTTTTCCAAATCAGTTATTTCAACATTGACTCACGAGACAATGGCTTCTTCTAAGCGAATTCCCATTCAAATGTGGAGCTTCGATAAAAATTGGTCAATTTCGGCATTGTCCACTTTATCTGTGCGTGGACAGTAACTCACAGAGATCTGTGTTACATTGCAAAATAGTCCAGATAGCTGAATTATTCGCGTTTTCGTGGCATCATCTTTGTACTCAGCGATGGGTAATTTGGGAGAAGTTATGAACAATAAAACATTTCTTTTTATGTTGTTGTTGTTTTAATTCAATTCCGTTTGCAAAAATTTTGATGGTTTGTTTAAGATGTGAATGGTTTATCTTTGTTGTTATTGTTGATTTGAGTTGCGTTCCTCGTAAATTATCTTTGTTGAAGGATAATGTAATATTATTAAAAATACCATTAAAAGATGCTGGTTATTTAGGGATATTTATTTTTAGTGTGATAGCTATAATAAGTAAGATATTCCGATGAATTTAGGTTAGGCGAAATTATAGCTAGGTTATTATTATGCACATAGCTTTCTTGAATAGTTAATTGGCTGTCATGACAAACTTAACAACAAACTGAAATCTTTTAAAAGATGTTTGAAAAATCTTAATTACATATTTAAATGGAAAAACATGAATACAATAAGTTATTCATTTTTGATAATGACTTTTTTGTTAAAAATACAGCAAAATTGTTTATTAATTCAAAGCTATATTCATTATCCGATAAATCAAAATATGCATACATTTAATTCCAACTCAGAAAAAAAAATAATAAGGCCCCCACCATTCTTGTTTTTTTAGAAATTATTTAATAAATATTTTGTAATTTATTTCTTTTTAATAAATTTCAATCCTTTTTTTTGATGACGTTTCAAATTAGTTGCTACATAGCATAAAAATAAACTGATATTGGGTTTCAAACATTTATATTTGTTTTCAAATTCATAGTTGTTCAATTGAATTGAATGAATTGCAAACACCTCAGCAATTTAGAATAAGAGATTAAATTAGATAATTAATTAATTCGTAGATTATTTAATTTAATTTAATTAGATAATCTGAATTCATTTAATTAGAGTAAGATTAAATGAAATTGGTCAAGGGGATTTTATCTCCCTTTTTACATTTCTTTTTCATTTAAAAGACATCTATAAAGCGTATTATAAATGATTTCATGCTATGTCAATTCAATGTTAATAACATAGAATGCACACAGTTGCTTCTGAATCTAATTTATTAGTTCTGTGTTAAGCAGATAATATTGCGCAGATACAGTAGATATTATTATTGTTAATCTCTAGTGTGAGATTAACATTAGAGATTAACAAGTGTGATTAACATCTAGAGATTATTAATTATCTTTCTATTAAATGATGAATAAAAGGATTAAAAAATTTTTTATTTGCCACTTATCATTAAATATTTGTCTGAAGGTTATTAAATGCTTATTAATAAAAAAACTAATTTCTTTCTCCAAATTAGTATCCTATTACTACTTTTGTAAAATAACTCTTGCAAAACTAATGTAATGCAAATTGATTTTACATTTTTTTAAATGTTTTTGAATTCATTTATTCGCAATTAAAGGAACAAGTCCAATTTTTATTGTAATCGCAAATAAATGAAGCAATAAGGTGAGAACAGAAAATAATTTTCATTGTATAAAATTTCACATAAAAATTTTTACGAAGAATATTTTTTAATAACATTTATAACATATCAAGTAATATATTGTCCAACTGTAATATAGGGACAAGTTTCTGTTGCTGATAAACATATTTAATTTAAAAATTTCATTAATATCAGGTTTCAATAGTACTTCTGATTTTTTTGAAAAAAATTATAAAGTTTCCTTATTTTAATAACTCCTTATTGTCTAAAGCCGGGTTGTTCAACCCACGGGCCGCTTTGAATATTTTTCCGGCCAGTGAGATTTATCACACTTTTACAAAATATATTTATTTTAGAATGGCCAAAGTAGTGAAAGCCAATGTATTAAAATAGTACATTGCATGTGCATTCCTCTATTCAAAAATGAACTGTCGAAATGATGAGAAAAAATTAACTTTGATTTTGAATTAATATTCTTTCGAATATAGGACAGATATTGCCTGTGTTATTATGCCTGTTTGCTATGAGTTTACAGTTGTGAGTTCGCAGAATAATGAAATTATATTCTGAGAACTCATGAAGCGCGTGCATCTTGGAACATCTAATATGACAGGTTCTATGTTTCACTTTAACTAACCTCAGTGACGCAGTGACCATCCCTAGACAGTTGATAGTTAATAGCACTACTACTACTATACCATACCACATCACATCACTGTCCCTAGAGCTGAGTTGAAGTTGTTAGCCCTTTTGGTTCAACTTACACCTGCTACTTGTTTTTTTTTTCTCGAAAATTAAATTGACCCAACACAAAACTTGCTCAAACATAACGGATGTTAACCTGCAACACCCATTACGATGTGCAAATACCAAATGGAGATAAATTTGCAAAACGCTGTGTGAAAGAGTGGAGAAACACATATCGCACTCGTAAAACAAGTATTTTTGAATGATTTCATTTTTTTTATTTCCTGTATAATTATATATTTTTTATATTTAATTTTTAGTGTTATATATTTCTTTAAAACGTGCGTTTAATGTTATCATCATTATATTATCTATGTTTACATATAAGATTAATAATAAATACACACACAAAAAAAAATAACATTATGTGTCAATTTTTTGTCTATTGTGGGTCTAAATCTAATATGGTGATATATAATTTTATATGCTGCCCACGGAATTAGGATACATTTTCAAAGTGGCCCGCAAGATCAGTTGGGTTTGGCTACCCCTGGTCTAAAGCAAATAAAAATTTTCTTTAAAGGAACTGTTTTTTAGTGAATTCTTTTTCACAAAACATTAAAAATGAAAAAATTTAGTTTAAGCCCTATTCCATTTTATTATAACAAATTCCATACATTATTTTCAAACAGAACATGATATGGTATATATATATGTATGTATATATATATATATATATATATATATATATATATATATATACAAATTTATATTATCATATTTTTTTATCATAAAACAGAAAACTGCACGACAAAGCAGCAAAAGTACAATAAATTCACCTGTTATTTGAATAAAAAGAGCTGTCTTTACGAAGAAAACAAAAGACAATTTAAGACACTTTTTTTTCCATACAAAACAGGTCGCACTTAAGAATGCGAAAGAGGTCACGTGAACATTTACCGCCAAAAGATTGACACAATAGCAGATGCCTCTTTATAGTCTATTACGGTCTATTATGTTATTGTTCCGTATCATCTTTTTTACGCATTCTTTTTTTCCGTGCAGAACATTTTATTCCTTTTTAAACAAAACGTGCGACGCCATCTTGGATTTCCATTTCTGTGAAAATTTATTTTATAGGCCTTTTTTTTTTTTTTTTTCATTTCGCTTTCTATTATTTGTTTTGGAAAAAATTCCAATGCAAATAGTTCGCATCGATTATTTGGCCTGGATTCCTGACTAAGATTAATTTAATTAGTCGTTAACTTTAATAAATAAATATCACTGTTTTGAAATTTAATTTTGAATTAAATTGATTGAAAAATGCAAATTATGGTCATTAGTTTATTGAAATGTGTATTTTAAACTCTCATTTGAAGCAAAACGAGATATTTATTCGTCATTTTTATTGGTAATTTTCTTTTGACCTTTATCAGTAAATGTTGAATTTCAATTCCAAGCAATTATTACTTATTTATATTTTAATGAAAACTTCAATTGGAGCGAGTTTTTTTTTTGTAATCAAATTGCTGAAATTCTATTATATAAAGTGCAACATTAATATTATTAAAATAGAAACAGGATATTCTTAAATAAAATTATCTATAACAAAAAATCATGGCGAATCATGTAGAATTTCTGAACATATTTACCATCATCAGTTTGTTACCTACTACTGTGTCCAAAAAGTAAGACCCATTTTCAATTTAAAATTCCCGGGGCTTATTTTTTTTAAAATTTATTTTTATTTTTTAGGTTACTGGCCCTGCCATTGACATCTGTGTGAAATTTGACGTCAAAATATTTGCTAGTGTTTTAGTTAAGCTTGACTTTGTGAAACGCTAAAACTGATTCCGGCGATTTTTGAAATGCCTGAATGAATTGAGCAAAGAACTTGCATTCAATTTTGTTTGCGGAAACTTATAGAATGTTGCAGAAGGCATTCAGTAAGCATTCCTATATCGGAAAGAAATGTTTATAAGTGGTATAAGCAGTTCAAAGAAGGCATAGAATGCATTAAAGACGAAGAGCCCTCTGGTCGACCCTCCACCTCAACCGACGAAGCTTATGTCCAAAAAATTAAAGATTGCATGCTTGAAAACCGTCGATTTACAATTAGAAACCTTGCTGATGATGGAGGAATTTCCAAAGGATCGGTCAATTCCATTTTGGTCCTCAAACGCGTCAAATCTCGATTTTTACCGAAAACACTGAATGCGCCAGTTCACACAGCATTGATTTTTCGAGAATTTTCGCCAAAAATGAACCCATATCGTTTCACAGCCACCGCAGTCACACCGTGCGTCTTCTGGCTATCCCTAAACTCAAAAGACCACCCCGGGAACACCGTTTTGAGTCGATTGAAGAGGTTCAACGTGAATCGCCGCGCGCCTTGAAGGCCATCCCTGCCGATGACTTTTTAGCATGCATCGAGGATTGGAAAAAAAATTTGGCATACGTATATTGTGTCCGGAGGGGATTACTTTGTAGGCGATGAAATAAATTTGGAAGAATAAATAAAGAGTTTTTGAAAAAAAAAATAATTGGTCTTACTTTTTGGCCATAGTAGTATTTTAAAAATATTTAATTGATTCTTTAATTCTAGTTAAAAAACCAATGTGTTTATTCACAGAAATAATGTTAAAACGATACTATGCATCTTTTAGCGGACGAAAAATTTTAAATCATTATTCTGTAATTAAACTACGCTTATTAAAAATTGATGTTGATTTCCAAAGTATTATGTTTTGTGATTGAACCTAATTCATTGATACGGAGCCACGAGTGAAAATACAAAAAAGTAAGATGCTATTGAATTAGGAAAATTTTAACAATAGTAATAAAAAAAAGAAATTCTTATTAAAAATTTAATTATTAGAAATTCGTTTACTGAATAAAAGTTCGAAAGCTCTTATACATCCTATTAATTTCACATATCTTCCAAAAGAAATAAAAAATCATTTAAATTAAAAGTAAATGCTTAAGTGCAAAATATATTTCTGCTAATGAAAATACTTCAGTTATTTACAAAAATATTTTTACTTATTTACAAAAAATTGTAAATAGCTTATATTCATGTAGTATGGATGTTATCGAGGTGTGTTGATTTGTTTAAAAAAAAGAATGCAAAATATAGATACACAGAATAAGTTATATAGGTAAACGAAGATTTAAAATTATTTTTAATTTATTTATAATATTTCTTTGTATGTAACTTTCGTTGGATGTAGGATATGAAGTCTATTTTCACAAAGAATAAGATGTTTAAGATCAGTTCTTTATCAATTAATTAATATTTAAAAATCTGACATCGGCATTTTCTACTAAGCCATTTTTTAAACATAGTCAGTGGTAAAAATTTCCATAATTGTGGTGCATGATACTTCGAAATGTTTTGCCGAATTTACATCCTAGAAATTTACAGGGCCTGAAATTACGAGCCCATGGCCTGATGGCAGAGTAGCTAGCGCTTCGGCGCTCGGTACCACATGTTTCGGGTTCGAGTCAAATCCCATGTGCCATAGGGCCCATGTCCAATCCCATGTGCCATAGGGCCATAGGGGTTGTTTGTAGGGGTTCGGAATCCACTTTAAATCGTAGGTCTCGGTCTATTATGATCGTAGAGCATTGCGGGTGTAGCATATATTTCAAGCTGCACATGCTCCGGAGTAGTGCTAAATGAGTAGCTGTGCAGCCCTTGCTTATGGCATAAAGATTAACTGTCTCTGTATTGCCAGCTGCATTAGAACATCTTAGAAATTAGCACATGAAAAAAAATTGAATTCTTCTTTTAAATATGCTTCGTGTCTAAGCTGGAAATAAGTATGATAAATATGTAGGTCGGAATGTTCTTCCACTGGGATAGGGAAGGTGGGGGGGGGGAAAGTGAATTCTTCACGAGGGTGATGCTACCACAGGAGGTGTTTGCTGAAAATCGTGAAGTCACAATGTCGATGCAGCTTAGCAGGCCCTCCAAGATATACCTTGGGTAATGCTGAATCTGCTGTTTTTCTACAGTTCTAGCGGAGAACATCAAATGAAAATACCCGTTATTCGAAAACAACAACTCACAGAAATGTTAAAAATGATATATTTCTCTCTTTTGCACTTTTTTGAAATAAGTCAATGGCTAAGTTGCCGTCCCGTCTATGGTTAAGTTGCTAGGTGGGAATTTTTAAGTTTTTCTCACATTACACCAGCAAATGCGGCGGACAGTAAATTGTTTGTGGATCCGGATTGCTCGTGTGAGACATAGGTTCCCTGAATTACACAAAACAAAAGTTTAGGGTACCATGTTCTGCATTTCATTAAAAAAATAAATGAATTAATATTTTTATCAGTAAAACTTAATAAAATAATTATTTTCCTCAATAAAATCAGCATTATTACTAGCAAAAATGAATAAAAACCAGTATTTTTATCCGCAAAAATTAATAAAAATTGATATTTTTATCAGCAAAAGTTAATAAAAATCATAATTTCCCCTAATAAAAAGTCATTTAAAATCATCTATAAGAAGAATCTCTCTACTACTTAAATTTAATAATGAATAAAGCAATTAAAAATAATATATACATTAGCAGAGATCAAACTGAATGAATCATTTAAAAATAATATATTAAAGTAGAACAAACTGAATGCAGTATTTAAAAAACATGTCATTCATTTACTCTTAGAACATCATCATAATAACAGAAACAGTTTTTCTTTAACCAAACACTTTAACTGATTTTGTTATTGAAAGAAACAGAAAGTGCAAATATTATTTTGCATTATTGTTAAAAATAACCTTTTATTGAACGTCTAATAATTGACCTAAATTATGTAAATGCTTTAAAGTAGCAAATTGGAATATATGGAGTAGAGCAGGTCAAAATACGAAAAATTTTTGAAACAAAAATAACATAGTAGTATTTCTTTTATTAACGGCGTACCCATCTTAGCAATGCAGAAGTAAGAAAACAGATTCAATCTAAATTAATTACCGAATTGATTGCAAGAATTTATTTTCTAAGAACGCTTTCATTTATTCTTACAAACAACCGCTTCTCATTTTCAGTTTAGTTTTCCGTTTACAAAAACAGTCCAAAAACTCACAGGTTACTTAAGAAATGTTTGAAACAAAAAAAACAAAAAAAATAAAAATAACATTGTAAAAAATTTTCCATTTAAAATTTACGGAGCTTATAGAATTTCATTTTTTTTTTTTTTTTTAGGTTGCTGGCACTGTTCTTGACATCTGTGCGAAATTTCACGTCAAAATATTCATTAGTGTTTGAGTTACACTTGGCTTTGTGAGACGCTAAAACGGATTCCGGCGATTTTGGAAATGTCTGAATTAATTCAGCAAAGAACTTGCATCAAATTTTGTTTGCGGAAACGTATAGAATGTTGCAGAAGGCATTCCGTGAGCATTCCTATATCGGAAAGAAATGTTTAGAAGTGGTATAAACAGTTCAAAGAAGACAGAGAACACGCTGAAGACGAAGAGCCCTCTGGTCGACCATCAATATCAACCGACGGAGCTCACGTCCAAAAAATTAAAGATTTGGTGCTTGCAAACCATTTTCTAAGAACGCTTTCATATACTCTTACGACACAACTGCTTTTCATTTTCAGTTTAGTTTTCTATTTACAAAAACAGTCCAAAAACTCACAGGTTACTTAAGAAATTTTTGAAACAAAAAAAAAAAAAGATAACGTTGTAGTATTTCTTTTACAAACTGCTTTTCCATCTTAGCAATACAGAAGTAAGAAAACAGATTTAATCAAAATTAATTGCCGAATTCATTGCAAAAATGCATTTGCTAAGAAGGCTTTCATTTATTCTTACAGACAACTGCTTTTTTTCAGTTTAGTTTTTCTATTTACGAAAACAGTCCAAAAATTCGCAGGTTACTTAAGAAATTTTTGAAATAAAAAAAAGATAATATTGTAGTATTTCTTTTACAAACAGGGTACCCATCTTAGCCAATACAGAAGCGAGAAAACAGATTTAATCAAAATTAATTGCCGAATTCATTGCAAAAATCTTTTAGTCAAAATGCGTAACGCTTTCATTTATTCTTACGGACAACTGCTTTTCATTTTCAATTCAGTTCTCTATTTACAAAAACAGTGCAAAAACTGCACAGGTTACTTCAGAACTATCTTATTTTTCAACGTACAAAAAAAAAAGGTCTCGAATCCCTGAACTCTCTTTTTTTCCCTGGTCGGAACCTTTTCACCAACCGCATGATGCGTTCTTCAATCTCATTGAATAATATATGTGTCACGGTCTTTTCATTTACAATCACAAAGCGATTGGCGAAGAACAAAAGATTTGCCAGAAAGAAAAAAATACTGGAGATACAGAAAGGAGTAAAGAGCTTATTTAAACAAACAGAAAATTGGATTTAATTTAAGCTGCTTTTTTCTTTTGCTGCAGGTAGAGTGATAAAAACAGCCTGAGATAGAGAGAAAAGAACGTAAAACCAGTAGCTAATTTCGAAATGGCAGAAAAACGAGCCATTTGACTTCAAAGAATCAATTTTGAAAGCCTTTAAAAATCGGCGGAATAAAGGAATTCGCATTGTTAAGCTGTTGAAAGATTTTTTTCTCCAGCAATTACACGCACTTTTCATTTATTGTTTTTCTTAGTTTTCCCACAGAAGTTACCTAGTTTTGCGCAGATGCTTACAAAATAGGTATTTTTATTATATTTTTACAAACAATAAAATAACTTCTAGTTTCTTATTCGTTCAATTATTTTTGTGACCGAGCTTAAATGGGGTCAAATTATGCTGCCTTTAGCGAAATTATAAACTAATGACAATTTAGCTTATACAATTTATATCTAGAATATACAATTTACAATACAATTACAATTATTTATATATACAATTATATATACACTTTAACAATTTATATATAGAATTCTCATGATTTATATCAGGAATGGTTAACCCAAATGATACAGCATTTTATTTACATTTATTATTTATTTTACATTTATTATTTGGGCCTGAATGGCCGAGTGGCTAGCGCTCTGGCGCTCGGTACCACAGGTTTCGGGTTCCAGTCCCGGCGGTGCCATGGATGTGTGTAGTGGTTCGGAATCCACTTTAAACCGTAGGTCCCGGTCGAATAGGATCGTAGAGCGTTGCGGGGGCATTGTGACTCAGCCTCCGTGGCTCATCTTCAAGTGACACGCGCCCCCTGGGTCATGCAAAGTAAGTAACGCTTGGGCAGAGCTTGCCTTAAGGCATCCAAGACCAAGTGTTTGCCAGCTGCATTAGAAAGAAAAAAAAACATTTATTATTTTATTAAGTATACAGCATTTTACCATTAGGAATTAAAGAAAGCATTTACTTTATTAATAAATTTTCTTAATAAACGTATTAAAGAATACAATTTTAGTGTATTAACGTTATTGTCTGGATAATCTATGTGTGTTGAGTGTAATCCTCAGTATCCTGTAATGCGGTAAGAACATCTCACGAATAATCTACTCGTTTAGGAGGGAAAGGGGCAGCTTCCGTTGTGAGGTAGTACTCGTAGGGAGAAGTCTGATTTGGCTCTGAGTAGCTGAAGAAGGCAGTGCCTTCCGGATGGACTTTTTAGGGAGAACTACCCCGTACTTTGCGTATCTTATGGGAGAAAATCTGGAAATTATCCCACCAGGTAGTCCGACTCACAAGGCAAGCTGCTGAACATCACAAACACCATCGCATCTCCCCTTTTTTTGAAACAGTGTCTAAAACAGGAATGGCCAACCCAAAGATCTTGCGGGACAGCATTTGGAAAAGCATCCTAACTCCGCGGGCCGCATATAAAATTATATATCCCCATATTAGATTTAGATCCACTATAGACATTTTCTGGAGTGAAAACTTGAAACATAATGAGATATTATTTTTGTGTTCACTATTATTCTTGCATGTAAACATAGATAATGTAATAATGATGGTACTAAAAGCACATTGTAAAGAAGTGTATAACACTAAAAATGAAATATAAGAAATATATAAATATAAACGAAATAAAAAATGAAACTGGATCTCAGTCCACTTATTTTTCAAACTGCTTTCGCAGAATAACACACCAGGATTGCCGTACTGAAGCCGTTAGCAGGATGAAACAACATGTCATTAACATTCTCAATATCAGCTGGAGTTGAAAATCGCTTGCGACACTAAAGCGACTGTCATCTGCTAAGAGAACGGGACTCTATTGATAAATGAAATAGCAAATCTTTGTATTCCTTACACCAGTCTAAACTGAGTCGTTGAAAGATAGCTGTCAACCGAAAGCAGTATTCAAGATGGCGAGTCAATATTTAGCCACAATTTAATGAGACAATTATCACTCAGCTACTGTATGTAGTTGTTAAGAAATGTCTCTCAGTGACTGATATTAATCTACAGTACGATATCAACCTTTTTATACCTTTCTCATAGCACCTGTGGTTTAGATGGCTATCCAAATTCGTGAAACAACATTTGAATCTATTCGAAACTCGTGGGGTCTATCTTCTTCGTCGATCATTCTACTGCGCATAACAGCGTCCACATGTTTCTTCTATCTATATTGCAAATACTACAAACTGATTTCCTCTTGCAAAGAATAATTTTAATGGCGCCTTTCATCCTTTTTTTACATGGTAACGGTAATTTGCAAGTAATAGTTATGGTAATTTACGTCTTTTTTTACATGATAATTTGCACTGCACACGCTAACTATGTATATTTTGTGAGTTCTCACGTCACCTGCAGCATTTATTTCCCGGAAATTGGCATACGAATGGCATTTTAAACTGAATATTTTATGATTGTCTGCTGAGACCGTTAAGTTTTGAATGTCATAGTTTAATAAAAAATCACAAGAACAGCCGAAAACAGAAAACAATGCAGTGAAACAATTTTATATTTTCAAAATATTGTCAATATCTTATTAGCTAATTAAATAAATAACATGATTAGATAACAATTTTGTTAAAAATGTCAAAAACACTTGTTAATGAATTTTCTTGTGTGCAATTTTTAGAGGTATTATTTTTTAACCATCAAGCACTTAAAACATCATAATATAATTAAAAAATAAACAATTTAAAAAAAATTCACATAGGTAGTTTTGTTGGAAAGAAAAATATAAAAATTATTTACCGAAAAAGTGTCCCATATTGCAAAAAATACAAATACTTAAGTGATATAAACTTTTGGCTAACTTTGGGGCTATTTTGTGTATATATTTATATATCTAAGGCGTATATATACACACATTACGTTGATTATATATATATATATATATATATATGAATTTTAGATATAACTTCCAAAAGAGGAAAAATCCTTATTAGAAAAGTTTGGTATATTATTACTCAAGAAAGTATAAATGTAAACCTAAAATTTTTAAAACTTGAAACATACATTATATTGTACTTTACTGGATTTTAGTATCAAATCCAGTAAAGTGTATCCAATTTCAATACCAATTGGTTTCGGAATCAATGTTTATGTATAATTGTCTTTTTTAAAACAAAATTATCATATACAAGAAAATTCTTAAATACATTATCTTTGCATGAATAGAATAATGTAACAACTGTTATGCCGAAACCCTGATGAACTCCGTAATTGTTATCTTTTGTTCCGTTAGTCATCATTGGTTTAATAAGTATTGTAAGAATCACTCAGTTTTGACGCTTGATTATGCAATCTTAAATAATCATGCACCTAAGATTTGAAGTTGAGATAGAGCAGAAAAAAAGATTGCGAAAGTTGCTGTCAAGTAATCCACGACTGGTTTCATATTGCGCAATGTTATTTCAAATCATTCACACCAGAAGTATTTTAACACTCTAAAAAGAATTTTAAAGATGCTTTAACGAGGTTACGAAGTAGTATGAGAGAAGTTAAAAAAATCACACAAAAGAAATGCCCTTTATAAAATGGTTTAAAAAAATACGTCAAGGCTAGTTGAAGAATTTCTTCTTTGCAATTTTATTTTAAAAAATGAACTAATTGCTATAAACAGGTATGTCCTTGAGTTATGATGACTTAAGATGTACTCACTTGTGGTAGCCAAAACATTTTATTAAAAGCTATGCAATATAATTTGCGTTATTTAATTCCTATCTTTACATCAATTTTGTGCCCGACTCGTGGCTCAATGGCAACGCGTGCAGCTGGGAGCGTGGAGGTTCAATCCGTTGGCGACTTTGTTGTAGGCCAGGGTTGGCCAACCCGCGGCCCGCCTTGAATATTTTTCCGGCCCCCTGAAATTTATCATAATTTTACAAAATATATTTATTTTATAATGGTCAAAGTAGTGAAAAACAATGTATTAAAAAATGCATTATGCGTGCATCCATCTATTCAAAAATGAACTGTCGCAACGATGAGAAAAAATGAACTTTGATTTTAAAATAATATATGACAGATATTGCCTGTTTTATTTACGATTTTACAGTTATGATTTCGCAGAATAGTTAAATTATATACGGGAACTCATGATGCGCGCGCATCGATTTGCAAAAGCTAAGTGAAAGAGTGAAGAAATAATTATGGCACTAGTAGAATAAATATTTTTTAATGATTTCATTTTTTTTATTTCGTTTTCATTTATATATTTTTTATATTTTATTTTTAGTGTTTTCTATTTCTCTACAATGTGCGTTTAGTGTTATTATTATTATATCATCTATGTTTGCATGTAAGAATAATAGTAAACACAAAAATAATAACTCATTCTGTTTCAATTTTTCACTCCAAAAAATGTCTATAGTGGGTCCAAATCAAATAGGGGGGTATATAATATTATACACTCATGTCCATAAATTAAGGATAATTCAGAATCACACAGAAATTGAACTCTAAAATAAAAATTTCACCTGTAGAATTATCACACACATCTTGAAGAAGAATATGCAAATTACAGGAAACCACCAGATGGCGCGGATAGTACGTCACAATGACGAGAGTGTAAGAGAGGGGTATATAAGGAATGGTGGCAAAGAAGTAAAATTGTTCACAAGCGCAGAGTGTAACGATGACAGGCCACATCTATCGGGATGTCATTCTGGAACAACATGTACGTTTGTTTCGGAGGGCTGAATTCCTGTTTATGGATGACAACGCCCGTCCTCACCGTGCAAACATTGTAGACGAATGCCTTCAATTGGAGGATATCACCCGTATGGATTGGCCAGCATACCCACCGGACTTGAATCCAATAGAGCATGTGTGGGATATGCTTGGCCGACGAATTGCAGCCCGTCAACCCCCTCCCACCTGTCAACTGGAACTTAGGAGGGCATTGCTTGATGAGTGGTGTAATATTCCCCAAGATCAGATTGATAATTTGATACTCAGCATGCCTAGGCGTTGTAAGGCCTGTATTGCATCGTCCGGGAGACATACTCCATATTAACCATCATACTAACCATGTTATGCTGTTTTTTGTAAATAGGTTCTTTTTTGATATTTGCTCCAGGGAGTAAAAATCGCAATTTTTATTAATTCTATCAAACACATGGCATCTTTTTTGCTCTTTACCTTTTGTTTAATAAATAGACTTTACAAATAAGTCAAATTTGTTTTGCTTCTATCTCTTTCTTTGCCTGAACTTCATTATCCTTAATTTATGGACATGAGTGTATAAGCGGAGTTATGATGCTTTTCCAAAGTGGCCGCAAGATAATTTGGGTTGGCCGTCCCTGTTTTAAATGTCCATTTCATCTGTTGAATCAAGTAAAACAAGTAATATAAAAAAAATTTAAAGTTAATTACTTTTTTTTCACTTTATTTCAGAAAGTCCTTTATAAGTAATTTTCATTCTTTTTTTTAAGTTAGAAAAATTCTCTCTCACACACTCTCTCTCTCTCTCTCTCACACTAATTTATTCACATGTTTCATTTTCCATTTTGTTCCCTCCTTGACTCAGTTTGGCGGCAAGGTCGAAGGTTTGAATCGAAACCCAGCTCCATTCGCTATTCAGTGCGGCCTGATGACCAACTGGCTAGCGCTCTGGCCATTGTTACAGAAGTTTCAGGTTGGAATCCTGGCGGTGACATAGATGTTTGTTGGTGGTTCAAACTCCCCGTTAAACTGTAGGTCCCGGTCTATTTAGCCTAAAGTGTGCACAAGATGACCGCAGAGCGACAAACCAAACCTTGAGTCAGACTAGAACCCAGGATCAAAAAAGTATTTTTTTACCAGCTATCTAAACGCTTCGCCACTGACGGTATTTATTCCTAAATTTATATCCTGCTAAATATCTTATATAAGAGACATGTTTTTCTCCCATATAAAACCAAAATTATTTAATTAAATTTAATGAATGAATTAATACTTGAAAAAAGTGTATTCACATCCAGTGTCATCCACTGCAAGTTCAAAAAAAAAGTATTTGAACTGGAGTGGATGGACAGAAAGTATTTTATGAACGATTGAAAATTTGAGCAAGATATATAAATATATGTAGAGAGAGTGTGAACTAATAGTAGGAATTGAAAACACAACCAATGTTCAGTTGATTCATTTTTACGACAAATTTCTCACAGCTTTCACCTGCGATTTGTTTGAAAAATCTCTACCGCCACAAACAACAGAACGAGGTTCTACGCGAACTTCTCACACAGAGGAATGCACTGTTTTCAATCACACAGCTTGGAGTAGTCGACCTAAAAAAATAAAAAACGGAAACGCTTGAAAAGAACTTTTATTTCGGCAGACGATTCTCTTTGTTTGAGTTCCAAGAATGCTTTCTCTCTCCCGCGTTCTGAGTTTGCTGAAGTGAGTAAATTCACTTTTCATGTTTACTGGCACATGAAATAAGGAGGTGAAAAAGCTTTGAACAGCGGCCATCTTAAGTGACGTGTGTTATCATTAAATAGTTCAGTCTGTTTTCAATGAAAGAACTTAAAAATAAGGTGGCATCACTTTATGCAGAATTCATTCAAAATTCTGAAGGAAATAAAAGATTAAAATGGAACATTGGAAATATGAATTGGTGTAAATCCTTTTTATTTTCCTTAAAGAATTTTAGAAATTGTTTAGTTTTTTTAAATGCTTTTATTAGATAATAAAGCCTATTTTTATTTTTGTATACTGAGAAAATTCCAAATTTATTATTAAATATTTCAATAAAATAACCTAAAAAAAGATAAAATGCTGAAATCTGCTCGGCAAATTTCAACTTATCATGTGTCAACATTCGAGAACGAATGAATAAACTCAGGAATATGCGAATGTTTAATAATGCAAGACATATACGAAACAATTGATTGAAATACTACAAGAATGACCAAATCCAATAGCCACATGAATATAGCAATGTTGAATAGATCAAGAACTTCACGAAGAATAAATTGTTCAAGAATCTCTAAAAGAATATTCAAAAGTAAGATAAACGTCGTCGTAAATGAAGAATGAAGTATTCCGAATTCTACAAGAAATGTTATCAAATACAATACCCAAAAGAATATATAAAAGTTTAAATATTCTAGGCATAAATGAAGAATGAAGAATCCCAAATACAATTAGAAGCACTCTACACAGCTCAATACATACGAGAAAAAGCCAAAAGTGATAAATATAAAACTTCAAGAAGGAATTGATCAACGCACTACTAGTATGAATATATGCGAAATATGAATTGATGAAAATACTTTTCCTTTTCCTTAAAGAATTTTGAAAATTGTTCAGGTTTTATGCTTTTATTAGATAATAAAGCCTATATTTTATTTGTGTATACTGAGAAAATTACAAATTTATTATTAAATATTTCAGTAAGTTTTAATAAAAGATAATAAACTTACATAGAAGGAGCATCACTTTATGTAGAGTACATTCAAAATTCTGAAGGAAATAAAAGATTATAGATTGGGAATATGAATTGATGAAAATCCTTTTTATTTCCCTAAAGAATTTTGAAAATTTTATGCTTTTATTAGATAATTAAGCCTATTTTTATTTTTGTATGCTGAGTTAATTCCTGATTTTATCTTAACACATGGACTTTATTTTGTAGGATTTTAATTGATTGCATTACTCAACTAAACTTTTTGCGCTCTGTTTAACAGGGCTGAAAATTAACTGGACTATTTATAATCTCTTTCTAGCTTCTTATGTGAGAATAAAATAAATAATTTGATTCTGATGTAAGAAAAAGGCAAGTTAAAACTCGCATTAATAATATATTAATTAAAACTGCTTTTTTTAAAAATTTTTGTAGTTTAAATTTTAACTAAAATTTCTGATGCATATATATATAAATTGAAGGCTGTGGTGTTAGACGTCATACCTTCGATACCTCATTTCCTACTATATGGCAGCAGCATCCAACTAATAACTTGGCATGATAACTAGATGGCGCTTGAGTTCCTAACATGAGCGCCCAATTCCCATACCTGGGATTTGTTTGGCTTATTTGTTGCTTTACGGTCTTCTTTTGCGCACTTTATGCTAATTAGACCGGGACCTACAATTCAATGTGAATTCTGAACCACTAACAAAATATCCATACAACCGCCAGAGTACCCGATACCTAGGAGTACATATTAAGAGGCGAACTAGGAGTTGAGCCTTCAGCCGCAACGACGTCTCGGCTATTGATGTGCTAATCGTTTATTGCGTAATTGTTTTGTATGTATGTATCGTAATTAAATATTTATATGTATATATATATATATGAAAAAAGAAAAACACATATTCATTGCACGAAACTCATTATAGTTGTTGTTGTTATAGTGTCCCTCATGGAAGGAGGGAAGAGGGGTGCAGCTTCTGTTCTGATGGAGCACCCGTAGGTAGAAGTCGGACTTCTGCTCCGTGACGCTCTTACAGTCATAGGAGACCGGGACCTACGTCTTAAAGAGGATTCCAAACCACTACAAACATCCACGGCACCGCCGGGACTCGAACCCGAAACCTGTGGCACCGAGCACCAGAGCGCTAGACACTCGGCCATTCAGGCCCCACGAAAATCATTCTTAATATAATAAAAGTTTTCGTGCAATGAATATGTGTTTCTCTTTTTTCACTATCGTTATTTTCTTAATTAAATTTGGAGGCATGTTATGTTTACGATGCACAACAGAGAAAAACATACAGAGGAAAGAAGCTGAAACTTTTTCATTAAAAAAAAACCTTCCAAGACTTCATGAAAAATCATTAGAATTTAGATTTAGCAGATCCTAAATAATTACAAGGTTATGGTCTATTTTTACAGAACTTCATTAACTTTCTTTGGCATAGTGTTTCTTCACCAGTTTTGATACATCGTTAGGTGCTATTTATTTATTTATTTTTTATTCTTTGTTTATTACCGAATTCAACATGATTCTCGTGAAATTATACTGCGATTACCGACTCTGTTTGTCAGGAAATCATGGGAATACTCTACTAGATGAAAATGTGGTAATAACTTCTGCTAGTCTTTTGGAATATTTATAATACTCAGAGTTTACTGAGTGCGCAGTGTACATATATTGTTCTTGTTGGATACAATACTATAAATCCTATAAAACACATACTAGAAAACCTATACTATAAACTAAAAATTTATCTATTCTATACTAGCACAATAACTTGACTTTAATATGAACATTTTATGTAAAGGTGTTTGCTTTATTAAATATAGAAATATGCAAATTATAAAACATAAAAAATAAAATGTAATTGTAGAAACCATGTACCGTAAGATCATGTACCACAAACCATGACCCATATACCATAATATACCATAAAACCATGTAGCTGTAGAATGATACTTATATCGTTTATATAACATTTATATCTATCCTGAACTCACAAAATATGCTAATTCCTTTTTTTTCTTCCTTTTGACATTTATTGTTTCAAAGAAGATTCCAGAAAACACAACGACAATTTAAAACATAGATAAAAAGATCTTTGTACTTGATAAAAGTGAAATATTTTGTCAGTCAGTCACATTTAGAATAACAAACGAGTTTTTTTTTTATTTCTTCATTCTTATTCAACGTTGAAATAGTTACAAAATAGGTCACTAAGACTTTGAATATGAGGTAAACACCTTTTTCCCCAAAAAGCTTAAAGCATATTCTTAATGACCACAAAAATTTGATATTATCTGTTGAAAAAGACGTACCAATGTCGCATTGTATACCGTACATTAAAAAAGTAAGGAAAAAAAATCAACTTTATAGCTGGCTATTACATAATTCGGTTCTTTAACAATTTTTGGGTAGATTTACCTTTCATCATTTGAGTTTAATATGTTCAAGGTTACATTCGAAGCTTGAAAAAGCTGCGTCTGGAAATACATCTGTATTGTGGGCAGACATACCATCAACCCAAATAAATTTTTAAGAACTAGTTTATAATGAGTTATTCTTCCCCAGAGAGCATAAACGTATGCTTCATGAATATTTAAAATTGTTTTTGTTTGTAACTGAGTCTTCTTTATTTGTAGAGTTACTTTGCAATTAAACAAACAATAAACAATGCTAAGTTAAAATTGTCAATAAATAACTTTGGTATATTGACAGATTCTAAAAATTAAAACTTCAAATTACGATACTGTTTCGATACAGATGTTTCTTGATCTATTAGTGAATGTTTGTTTAATTCATTTGTTTGTCTCAAGAGGGCATTGCACTTTTATTCTAAAGAGATAGTTTATTATAGCGGGATTCGAGAGTTCCAAGCTTAATTTTTCTTGATTTTAAGGAGAGAAGGAAAGTATTTTTCTAACCGTGCTTCTTTCTACACATTGACAAGAGCCTCCCCCCCCTCAACCTCGTGGCTTTCAGAAGAAGTGGTGAGTCGGTCTCGAAACTCTCACCCGAGAGGAAGTACAGTGCTCCCACTGAGAAACAATTAGTTTACAGTCTCTTATCCCGAGAGGAAATATATTTAGCGCACCCCGGACCATTAGTTGGTCTGCATATTCTCACCCGGAGAGGAAGTATATTTCCTGCGGGTAGTCGAGTTTCGGGTTTTCGGCTTAGGAGTGAAGTCTTTCCGCGAATCTATAATTATGTATCTTTAAATGTGTTAAATATTATGTCTCTAATTATATATGTGTGGTGTTTGTGCGTGTGTCAATAAACCTGTGCCTCAAGTATCTCAATCCAACCACACCCAGTTACAATCTGGTTGCTCAACCTGCACACTACAATATGGCCCGTACCCACACCAGTACATGTTATGGTTTTAAAACAGTATGGAGTTCATTGGCGGTTGGAATTTTTAATAATAAATGCTGTTTGAACTATGTAATTTTTTTATAATCTATATATAAATACTAACTGATGCAATTAAATATTAATTATTTCTCAGATTAAGTCAGAATTAAAATGTTTTAATAAAATAAATAGTTCTTATTTTCTACTAAAACAGTTGTTAGTAATTTCTTCATTCTACTTAATATATATCCTGAAGAAATTTAAATATCCAACTTTAGTTCTTATAGTATAACTATAATTGCCCAAATAATTATTTTTCTTCATCATCGCAACTTTCCCAGGGTGGGTCAAGGCCGTGTGCCTATTGGTAGATTTCTAGACAGGAGATGTTTGTTTTACGGGATAGGTTTGCCAGCCCTACGTCTAACACTCTACGGTCATATTAGACCGGGACCTATGGTTTTAAAGTGGATTTCGAACCCCTACAAACATCCATGGCACCGAGAGTCAGAGCGCTAGCCACTCGGCCATCAGGCCCCGCTTAAATAATACATTTAGTAAATATTAATATGCAAGTGTTTATTTAGCGATATTTTTTTCTATGGGGGCCTGATGTCCGAGTGGTGCCACAAGTTTTGGATTCGACTCCCGGTGGTGCCATAGATGGTGTGGTTCACAATCCACTTTAATCTTGTCTAATATGGTCAGAGAACGTTGTGGAATTAGTGTTATTCGCTTCCGTAGCATATCTTCGAGCTACAAGTTCCCCCTGGGTAGTACTAAATGAGCAACGTCGGTGCAGCCCTTGCTTATGGCATAAAAATAACAAGTCTCTATATTGCCAGCTGCATTAGAAAAAAAAAATGGGGTTTTTTTTTCTGTAAATTTTGTTGGCGACCTCTTAAAATTTATTTTACTTTAAAATAAACCTAACACAATAAAAATATTTTATAAAATTTTATATCGAAACTATATCTTACTGTACATTAATGTATCCTGGAGTTTTAGTCAGATGCATTTATATTTGTTTCTTAAAAAGATTATATTGTAATGCCTTAGAACTTTTAAAAAGGCAATATTGTAATGCCTTAGATCTTTAAAAAAACATTGTAATGTATATCTTTTTAAAATTGACATTGAAATAATTTATTGCTTTACCTTCGTGTAGAGCAGTAGCAAGAGCCTTTATTAAGTTTTTTGAAATAATACAATTAGTGAATTAGCATCTATCAATATTCTAAAAGTATCTTAAACATTAATTACACACTTTAAAAGCATTTTGATTTAAAAAATAGGTTAAGGTACAAAATAGCATAATTTAAAGTTCATTATACATTAACGATAAAGCTATCAACTGACGGATTCCAAACATGCAGCAAATAGCCCAAGGCAATGCCCTTCACCGTTAAGCAAAATCGTGCATCTCACATTTTCCAAAACAATGTCTTCCCAGATTCTCTCCAGAAATTCTCACTCTACAGGCTTTTTTAATGCTTTTTTAAGTGACAGATGCATAAACTTTAGGATAAATAAAAAAAAAGAGTATGATTGAGGAATTCAGTTTTGAGTAGGTGTTTTTTGCAAATGGTTTGTAAAAACTGTTGAATGTGATGCATACGCTTTGATGGATGAGATGGCCTTGAGACAGGCTTAAGCAAAAGCTGTTAAAAACATTATAAAGCACGGGCATAAAAAAAATGGGAAGATGATCTTGTAAATAGGAAAGGTCAGGAAGATATCCAAATCGCGATGTTTTATTATGATGGATAAGCAGTTTTTTGCTAGGATAACTGTTGTTCTCAATTTTACAGTCAATCATAAAATAAATTTTGAATCAAGTATTAAAAATTTGTTCTTGGAAAGTGAAGACAAATCACCTTTAAGAATTGAAGTATTTGAAAAATATTTAAATGCAACTAATTTTTCATTGTGTTTTATTCAGCACGTTTTCTATAATTCAGCATATTGTCTAACTTAGCTCCAGTGTTCTATATAATTACCCAATTAAAGAGCACGCATATGATATTTTCACATATATGATAAAACACGCATATGATATTTTCACATATATGATAAAACACGCATATGATATTTTCACATATATGATATATGATTAAACACGCTTATGATAATTTTCAGCTGTCGAACTTAAATAAAATTCATCATCATCAGTAGTGCAACAGCCCCATGGTGGATCAAGGCCGTCTGCCTACTGGCAGATTTCGAGACAGGAGATGTTGTCTTCTTACGGGATAAGGTTGTCATCCCGACGTCCAACACTCTACAGCCGTATTATACCGGGAATTACGATTTAAAGTGGATTTCAAACATCCATGTTACCGCCGGGACTCGAACTTGAAACCTCTGGCACCAAGCGCCAAAGCGTTAGTTACTCGGCCATCAGCCCGCTAAATAAAGTTAGTTAAAGAACTTCATAATACTAGCAAAGAAAAACAGTTATTATTAACAAATTTAAATGCAACTAATCTTTGGGTTATATTTTATTCAGTATGTTCTCTATACATTTTTTAAATTTAATTTTGTTCCAATGACCAATAAATATAATTGCAAATCAAAATCACCTCGTATGATATTTTTAAGCGGATAAATAAAGTTAGTTAAAGAAAGAATCTTCTTCAAAAACTTCATATTACTTGAAAAAATAACAGTTCCTTATATAAGGCCCCACAATAAACTGCAAACGTATATCACGTAGCTGTCAAAAATGGCATGAAATGTATTTACAAACTTAGGATATCTTTTTTTAAAAACTTGACACCGTTTAAATGTCAGAGGTCATAATAATAAGGAAGTATAGAAAAAAAATATCTGCAAAGTATATTTTTCAAAAGTAAATGTATTATCTTGTTATTTGTCAACATCAGCAAATTATGTATTTATATGTATATTCCTTTATTAAGTATTATCAATTAATTGAGTACAATATTGATAATACTATTTGTTGTATAGTATAGCTTTTTACTGGATGATTTTTCTTGAACTGTTATCATCATAATCTTTTTATTCATTGTCTTTGAAAATAACAACCATTTCTAGTTTTTTTATTTGCATTTTCTGAAAATACCGACTTTTTTGTATGTTACCGATATAATTTGTATGTTTATAGTCTGCAGAACATATTTTATTTATTGTAATAACTTTTTTAATTGGAAAATTTCTTTTTGGATATGCATATATAAACACCAAATCTCTAGAATTAAGCAACACTTTTAGGTGATTGTTTTATCCTCTAATTTGCAAGTCGAGTTCTTTCAATTACAACTGTTTATTGTGTGTGTGTTTATTTAGAATAAAGATAGCTTTCCGTTTAGATTATTTTAAAAAAAAATAAACTTTGAAAAATTAAAAAAATAACACTGGATTGCTTTGTATTTAGAATATTCTCTACGGCAAATTAATTTTTCTTTGGATTATTAGCTTAAAAAAAAATCTAAATCTGTTTTCAATAAAATAACATTAATTCAGTTCTCTTTAATTTCTGGAGAAAAATGGTTTTGTTTGGAGATATATACACTAAGGTTTAGAAAATTTATAGAAATATAAAAAGAATATCGTAAAACTAAAGATTGATTTCATCTTAAGAAACATTATTTGGTAAAGATTTTTCATTCAATACATAACTAATAACTAATACTAATTTATGATAGGCCTATTGTGATTAACATAGAATTGTTTTTACTATGCTCTTTTTCATATAGTTCAGAAAAATATTCAATCATTTCTATTCATTATTCAATGAAAATGGTACCAGCAAAAATCTTTAAGAAAATTTTCAGCGTAAATGATGAGCACCTAATGACAAAGGAATCCCTTTCTTTCTTCGCTCTTAAATCTAAAAGTGTATTCTTGATTTCTTTCATTTTATCAACTAAGATTATTCTAAATACATTTAGGCATTTTTTCTTTTCATATTTTATTTCATTCGTTAATGATGTAAGGAATTTCAAAAGACGAGAATTTTTTCCAGCATAAAGAAAACTTGATGTTCTAGAGGAAAAAGTGAATGATTAAATATTCAATTCAGAAGAATGGTCTATACCAGGGGTGGCCAACACAAATGATCTTGCGAGCCACTTTGAAAATGCATCGTAACTCCGCGGGCCGCATATAAAATTATATATCCCTCTGTTAGATTTTGACCCACTGTAAACACTTTTTTTGGAGTGAAAAGTTGAAACATAATGAGTTATTATTGTTGTGTTTACTATTATTATTACATGTAAACATACATGATATAATAATAATACTAAATGCACATTGTAAAGAAATATATAACACTCAAAATGAAATATAAAAATATACAAATATGAACGAAATGAAAAAAATGAAACCATTAACATTCATTCATTGCTCTGCTATCAACAATCAACTGTGCATATCTAGAGTCACTGCGGTCACTTAAAGTGAAACATAGAACCTGTTATATTAGATGTTTCAAGATGGGTGAGCATCATGAGTTCGCAGAATATCATTGAATTATTCTGTATAAGTTTACAGACTAGTCAATAAAACAGGCAATATCTGCACAATATTTGCAAGAATAGTATTTTAATATCAAAGTTCATTTTTTCTCTTAATTTCGGCACTTAATTTTTGAATATAGGGATGCACACAGAATGTACTTTTTTAATACATTGGTTTTTCACTCCTTTGGCCTTTATAAAATAAATACATTTTGTAAAAGTGTGATAAATTTTACGTTCCGGAAAATGGGGTCGCGGGTTGACCACCCCTGGTCTATACTATGATAGATAATAGATCATAGATCCAAAATAAAGATCTTATTAATTATAAAAATCCTAAGATAAAAGATATTTAATGCCATTTTTAAATATTAACAATTTTGTATTTCCTTATTAAACAGAAACACTTATTAAACTTTCTAATAACTATTTTAATAAGGATTCGCAGACGTGCGAAAGTCTCGATTAGTGGTGGACTGCCAGAAAAACATTGCAAATTATATCATCATCAGTGACGCAACAGCCCCATGGTGGGCCAAGGCCGTCTGCCTAGTCGCAGATTTCGAGACAGATGTTTTGCTTTTAACGGGGAGGGTTGTCAGCGATCCTATTAGACTGGGACCTTCGGTTTAAAGTTGATTACGAACCATGACAAACATCCATGGCACTGCTGGGACTCGAACCCGAAACCTCTGGCACTGAGCACCAGACCGCTAATCACTCGGCCATCAGGCCTCTAAAAATTATCTACCATACATAAATATTCCATTTCTTTATGTATAATAAAAAATATAATATAAAATTAAATAAAGGATACATTATATTACATTTTAAAACGTGCAGTAACCAAATGCAAAAGTGATAAGTCTAATGATTTTTATGGATCATTTTTTTATATTCTTGTTTAAAAATGTTTTTTCGTATGTATGGGGGTAATCTATGAGGGATTGCTCATTTTAATATATTGTTTATCATTAACTGTAACTGTTTTGCTTCCTCCACTTTCAAGCGGCCTGATGATCAATTGGCTAGCAATTTGGTTTTGTGTGCCACAGGGCCACAGTTCGAATCCTGGAGGTGGCATAGATATTTGTTGTGGGTTGGAATCCACTTTAAGCTATAGGTCCCGGCTTCATATGTCCGTAGTCCCAATCAGATTTCTTCTCACCCACATCATTCCCAAACTGCACAGGAGCAACTCGGCTCTAGGCGCAATGAAGTGGTGTGGTGTAGTAGTAGCGGTGGTGGTGATGGTTTGGAATCCGCGTTAAACAGTGGGTTTCTGTCTAATTTGCCTAAAGTGTACATAAAAGGACCGTAGAGAGACGAGCCAAATCAATTAGAATACAATCTTCACTGTCCTATCCCAGGAATACCTTTAATCAAGCGCTTTATTAAATAATTCAGCTCTCTCATTTGTATATTCTCCAATGTAGTGTTTATTATATTACGTTGCTTTTAAATTTTTCTAATAATTTATCTTATGTATTTATGTATTTTATATATTCTATCATTTCATATTTTCTTCTTTTTTTAAATTTTAATTTTGAGATATTCTCTTCTGTTTTTGTATAAAGTTTCCTCATTGTACAGATTCTGTACCACCGAAAGTGAATTTTGCGAAACTTTTCCGCCTCCATCGTGTTTCCATTCAATTTCCCCCACGTCATTCCCAAACTATATAGGGTAAACTCAGTTCTAGGCACAATGTGGTGTGGTGTGGTGTACTAGTAGTAGAAATAGTGGTTCCGAATACACACTAAACTGTAGGCTCCCGTCTAATTAGGCTAAAATGCACAAAAAATGACCGTAGAGCGACAAAATACCATTCATCAAATTTTCAAATTGAGTGTTTGGCAATAAATATCGGAGCTAATCAGGATTATAAAATATAGGGACAACTCAGCTATAGGCACAGTAATGTGGTGTGGTGTAGTAGCGGTTCCGAATACACACTAAACTGTAGATTCAGGTCTAATAAGGCTAAAATGCACAAAAAAGGACCATACGATCCCTAAATTTTCAAATTAAGTCTTTGGCAATAAATATCACAAAAACGAAAATAAATTCTCCTTATAATTTAAATCTTTCAATTTGCAGACAATCAAAACACATTGAATAAAATGCAATGCTAAAAATAAAGATTAAATTGATCCATTAAGTCCTAATTGGAAATTTTTATCATTTCTTCGTCGTAGAATACGATACATGAATGGAAAGTTAAAAATAAACACCCAAAGTTGCACAAACTGTGATGATAAAATTATATGCTTCTCAAAACACGCCAAACAGTCTTCCTAGACCAACAGAAAAGCTATTAGCAGCGCAAACTTTCCGACAGCGGCTCATCACCTTAACCCAGTTTCAAAAACACATTTAGCCGTTTTTTATGTGCCTTTCATTTAATTATTTCTCCAAATAGCATTCCCTTCTTTGCAAACAAATTGAACTTGATGCTATCCGCCTGTACATATTTCAAAGTAAAAACCAATTTGCCGCTTTTCCAAGTTCCGCCACTAAATGATCCGATTGTCGTCTTTTAAATACCTGTGCGTGATTTGTCAAAAATGGAGGTGTGTGTATATAAAAAAAAAAAAAAAAAAAATCAGTGCAGGTCTCAAGGTCAAGTGTGCCATTATCACAGCAGGCTTATTTTGAATACGTGATGTCAAAGAATGCTAACTATGTGGGCACCGTATTTTATGTGCTTTAATAATGAGATGTTATTTGCAAATTGTCGAAAAATAGATTCGCAATTAGATGTTGTGATATTTACTGCCTTTTTAAGTATTTTTTTAATTTTATTTTCTTATAAAGTATAGTTGAGTTTAAACAGGGTGATATTTATGTTTCCGCGTCTAGAAGTTATTTAACCTACATTATGCATTAACTAGTTTGAGGCAAAAGTAGTTTGGAAAATTTATTATTTAACATAAAAGTATTAATTGTTTTACATTATATCGTTATTTTTAGTTTTATATTTTTAACTGATATTATTTTAGAATATATTACATAAAATATTATTTACAACAAAAGTATTAACTACATTATATCGTTATTAAATCTTACATTATATCTACATTACATTACATCTTACATACATAACACATATTTTTACATTGCATCTTTATTTTTAGGTTTTACATTACATCTTTATTTTTATTTTTATATTTTTAACTGACATTATTTGAGGGTATATTATATAAAATATTATTTACTACAAGAATATTAATTTATTTACACATAATATAATTATATTAATATATAATTATATATATATAATTAATAATTATATTAACATAATAATATAATATATATATTAATATAATATAATTATATTAATATTAATTAATTTTATTTTCTTTATTTTTAATTTTACATTTTTAATTGACATTATTTGAGAATATATTACATAAAATATTATTTACTACAAGAATATTAATTTCTTTACATTATATCTTTATTTTTAGGTTTATATTTTTAACTGATATTATTTGAGAATATATTATATAAAATATTATTTACTACAAGAATATTAATTTCTTTACATTATATCTTTATTTTTAGGTTTATATTTTTAACTGATATTATTTGAGAATATATTATATAAAATATTATTTACTACAAAAGTATTCATTGTTTTTCTATTACATCTGTATTTTTAGTTTTATATTTTTAACTGACTTTATTTGAGGGTATTTTTTTTACAATATTGTTTTTTAAGGATTTTTGTAGCTTTATTTTCTAAAGATTATAGAAATAAATATTTGCTTTTTAAAATAATAATTTTGATCTAACATTTATTTATTTATTTATTTTTACTCAATATTGGGATTCATCCAAAACTGAATATGAAAAGATTAATGATTAAGATTTAAACCATAGGTTTCGGTCTAATATAGCTGTAGAGCGTTGGACGTAGGATTGACAACCCTACCCCGTACAAAAAAAAAAAAAAAAAAAAAAAAATCTCCCGTTTTGAAATCGGCCTATAGGTAGACGGCCTTAATTTACCATGGGACTGTTGCGCCACTGGTGATGATGATGATGATGATGAATTAATAAGAAGTTTAAATGTTCAAATTTATTACGTAGGTAACATAGAAAAGAAAAGTTGAAGTCTTAGAGTTCTGAGTATTTTAACGAAATTGATTCACTTCTAGAAAGGAGGTTTGGTTTGTCGCTCTACGGTCATCTTGTGCACACGAGGGCTAAACAGACCGGAACCTACATTTTAAAGTGGATTCCAAACCATTCACAAACATCCATGCCATCGCCAGTATTCGAACCTGAATTCTGGGATACCAAAGAGCCAGAGTGTTAGCCACTTGGTCTAGAAAGGGGGAGATTAGTAGTAGATTCAACATTATCATGGGTCGAACAGAGGGGGTTCCATTGTATATCCACGAGTCTTAAAGACATTTGACTCAACTGATTTATAGGGTCCACAGATTCATAAGAAGCATTCGGTTCAACATTGTTTGTCTGGTGCAAAATAACCTCTCCTTTTTTGGAAGCTCAAAAGGATAAGATTTATATGATTATAAATGCACAATAATTATTATAATCTTCTTCTTCATTGGTTCAACAGCAAGTATCTTCAGTTCAAATTTGAACTCATAGTGACGAGTAGACTCATACTTTTTCTACAGCATTTTGAAAGTGGGAACTTTAATTATAATCACCCTGTAGTTTAAAACTTTAATTATCTTAATGATAATTATATATTTTTTTCATTTTATAAAGAGATAATTTAAAAAATAAAACGAATGAATATTCTATTGAATGAGTATTCAACTCTGCATTTTGAAAAAATAACATTAACAATGAGACGAATTGAAATATGACTATTGTTTATTTATTTATTTAAAAACTGAAAGCAAAAATAATACTACACGTGTTAGAATTGTTACAAAACCTGTTTACAAACTTGAATTAAATGAAAAAAAATTTCAATAACAACCTAATGCGAGTTATATGGCTTATTACAATGAATATCTAATGAGAGTTAAAAAAAAAAATTGAAAATAATTAAATTATTTCAAATGCTGAAATGGTTGTGACTCCATTCTTTCCCAAATAGCCTTTTGTATCAACAACTATGGTTTCACTTCCTCCATTTTTAATACTGCGTGAAATAAATCGCTTGTTCTTCCTGTATGGAATTTTATTTCTTTTTTTAATGCGCTACAAGCAAGCCTCTATGTAAAATCAGGTTCTTCTTCCCGCTCTGTGGCTTCTAGGAATTCAGAAACAAAGCATTAATGGATTAGTAAATCCGAAACACGTTTTTATTTTCGGACCACTTTTGTTCCCTAGTTTTTTTCTTTCCGCCATCTTTCTGTTTTACTTTCTAATACTTCCTGAGGGAAGTAGGAAACTAATCAATGAAAATCTCGTTCCACGGGAAGGCATGGGCTCTACATCATTGATTGGGTATAATGTTAGGTTATGATAAAAATGTTGAACAAATTTTAATATCCAAGTAAAAAAAAATAATGAAAAGATAAGTATTTACTTTTTCTAACAAAATAATTTTCTTTTTTTTTTTTGTTTTTACCTTTTAGATAGGGGATAGCCAACTCGCGGCCCGCTTTGAATATTTTGTCGGCCCAGGAGATTTATCACACTTTTACATAATATAGTTATTTTACAATGGCCTAAATAGTGAAAACGAATGCATAAAAAAAAAATGCATTATGTGTACATCCCTCTATTCAAAAATTAACTGTCGAAATTATAAAGAAAAATTAACTTTGATTTCAAAATAATATTCTTGCGAATATAAAACAGATATTGCTTGTTTTATTTATGAGTATACAGCTATGAGTTCGCAGAATAATTAAATTATATTCTGCGAACTTATGATTCCGCGCGCATCTTGAGTTCGCATAACAGGTTCTATGTTTCACTTTAAGTGACCTCAGTGACCACTCCTAGATTCGCACAGTTGAGTGTTGATAGCAGAACAAACCAGGCTCTTAGTTGAAGTTGTTAGACGTTTTGGTTCAACTTATAGCTGCGTTACCTGCGTTAAAAATGCGTTAACTTTTTTTTTTAAATGAAATTAACACAGCGCAAAACACGTTCTAACATAACGGACAATATCCTGGTACACCTGTTACGATGTGCAAATACCCAAATGGAGATCGATTTGCAAACGCTAAGTAAAAAAGTGGAGATACAAATATCGCACTAGAAAAATAAATATTTTTTAATGATTTCATTTTTATTTCGCTTATATTTATATGTTTTTTATATTTCAGTTTTAGTGTTATATAGTTTTTTACAATAAAATAGTTGGTTTTATTGATTGGTTAATTAATTAAAATGATAGGTAATAATAATATTTTAGAATTGAGATAAGTATTCTTATTTGTCTGACTATAACGTTGGTCTCTCATATATAAAAGCAGACCGCCATAGTCAACACTGACTATAGTGCCAGGGAGTTACTTTAAGGCTTTATAAAACAAAGAGATGATACAACAAAAAACATTATTAGAATTCTCTAATAATATACAAAAACGAAGGGGAAAAAAGGAGAAGAAACTTAGAAGGATATTGCAAAAGAAGTCGTTAAAAATGAGGTGAAAATCTTACCTTTACGAAGTCCAGATTTGTCAGAAAAAACAATTTCCATTAAGTAGCATCATAATAAAAATAGTTCATATTTACTTCATTTTACATGCGCAAAGTAGATTTATTTTGATTTGTCAGTAAGATAATTTTTTTGCACACTTTGGGCTAATTAGATCCAGACCTACCGTTTAACGTGGATTCCAAAAGACTCACAAACATCCATGCCACCGCCAATATTAGAATCTGAAGCCTGTGGTACCAAAGACCAGGGCGCTAGCTAGTTGGCCATTAAGCCGCACGCAAAGCTGGATTTTTATATTACTATGTTACAACAAAGTCAAAATGTAAAAAGTGACTCAACTCAACGATCAGATAAAAAGATTTCAATTTTCTAATACTATATCGAATGTTCAAGGAATTTGAAATTGAAAGAATCTAAAACATCTAAGTCATTCAAAACATTTATTGTTGATATTTTCTTATTCTTTATTATTTTCAAGAGTTATGTTGCTGTTCCTTATCCCATTTGGTAGAAAGCAATAACTAGACCAAGTCCAAGAACTCAGATGGCCTCATGGAAGGAGGGAAAGGTAGGGCAGCTTCTGTTGTGATGGACATCCATAGACCACCCCGTCTGACTTGGCTCCGTGACGCTGATTAACCCTTGTCCAAACAGTCAAATTAGACTGGGACCTACGCTTTAAGGTGGATTCCGAACATCCATGACACAGCCGGGTTTCAAACACGAAACCTGTTGCTCTAAGCGGCAGAGCGCTAGTCACTATTATCTTTCAACATATGCAGGAAAAAAGCATACATATCAGCATTTCCGAAATAGTATGAACACAAAACAACTTCTAAAATTATGATTTTCTATCATCCATAAAGCAACTACCTGCAGATTAAAAAAAGTACATGATTAACGATTATTTTCTTTGGAAAAAAACTAATCTAAAAAATAACGGAAAAAAATATTGTATTAATATAGAAAAATAATTTTAAAATAAAATTAATTCATGCATTTTCATCTGCAAAAAAAAGGGCAAAGTTCATTTTACATCAAACAGTCTTCCATTCAAATATTTCCTTGATGCGTTTTATTTATTAAAAAAAAAAAAATCTTGCAATCATCTTTTTAATTAAAATTTTCTTAATTTATTGCACTATTCAGAACACTAACAAACCCAATTTCATCCAATCTTTTGAAACTTCCTTTTAAAGAAGAATGCGCGTCAATATCTAAAAAACGTTTTGAAAATTTTACAATTTTCAACGTCATGTTTATGTGAATCTCTCACCACAATTAAATGTAAAAAGAGTAAGAATATATTGACGGGAAAATGAGAAATACATGCCCAATCGCTAGGATACTTCAAGCTCATATTTCTCATAAACACAAGAATAAACAAGGAATATAAAAATAAAAAAAAATTTAAAGTCAATTCCTACATTTTTTTTTTCACTCTATTGCAGAAAAGTCCTTAAAAAATAAAGTTTGAAATTTTCCTCTTACATCTGGCGCCATCTATTATTAGATACATGCAACTTAAATCTAAAAAAAAGTTAATTAAATTTAATTACTGAATTAATATTTGAAAAAAACTGTACTACCATTCAGTGTTCATCCACTACAAGTTCCAAAAAAAATGTATTTGAAGTGGAGTGGATGAACAAAAAGTATTTCATGAGCGATTGAAAATGTGAACAAGATATATAAATCTATACATAGGGAGAGTGTGAACTAATAATAGGAATTGAATAAACTTAAAGCGCTTTTCATTTTATGTTTTACCACGCTATTTTTTTCTGGAATCTTTAACTTAACTATTATAAGATATTTCTCATAAATGTGTCTATATTGCACTTACAACTATTTGTGGGATTTGAGTTGAGTTGATCTAGAAGTTATAGTATATCCATTGATTGCGGATTGAGGATTAAAAATGAGGAATTGTTTCTTGGAAACTTCTTTAGAAGAAGAATGCGTGTCAGTATCGCAAAAAGCTTTGAAAGTTTTACTATAGTTTTTAACGTTCTATTTATGGAATTAAGAATTTCTACCTTCGTCACAATTGAGTGTAAAGAGAGAGAGGAAATCTGAAACGCATTGACGAGAAAATGAGAGTTCGTCTTTCAAATATATCACCAAACTTTGAAGAAATCAGGGCCTGAATGGCAGAGTGCCTAGCGCTCTGTACCACAGGTTTCGGGTTCGAGTCCCGGTGGTGCCATGGATGTTTCCAGTGGTTCGGAATCCACTTTAAACAGTAGGTCCCGGTCCTAATAGGATCGTAGAGCTTTGCGGGGGGCATTGTTACTCCGCGTCCGTGGCTTATCTTCAAGTGTCATGCGCCCCCTGGGTAATGCAAAGTGAGTAACGTCTGCGCAGCGCTTGCCTTAAGGCGACCAAGCTGTCTAAGTGTTTGCCAGCTGCATTAGAAAGAAAAACTTTGAAGAAATTGCTAAGGCACTTCAGGCTCGTGTTTCTCATAAACACAAGAATACATAAACTTGAAGTGGGTTTCATTTTTTTTTTTTTTTTTTTGGTCACAATATTTTTTTGTAATATGTTACTTAGCTATTATAACATGTTTCTCTGAAACGTGAACGTGAACCTACAATTACTTCATGATTTTAAGTGAGCCCAGACTTCAAAAAGTATGGGAACTACTGTGCTAAACCCAAATTAAGACATTTAATAAGAAACTAGAGGCCATCACCCATATTAGTAATAAGGATATTAGTCATGTCGACTGATGCGTTTAATTTATAAAAAAAAAAGAACAATTTAATTTAAAAAAATGAGGTAAAATTTAATTTACGGCATTATTCAGAACACTAAAAAATCCAATTGCATTCAATCTGTTGAAACTTCCTTTGAAAGAAGAAAGCGCGGGAATATCTAAAAAAAAAAAATCTGTAAATAAATTTTGTTTTCTTATCATGACCATGTAGTACATCAACAATCCAACTTCTTTAATCTCAAGATAAATCAACAATTCCTTCTTGCATGATTAAATCAAGAAAAAAAGAACTTCCACTTTTTCCTTTACCATCTGAAATTACAACTACATCCACCGAAAACAGTTTTCGGAATTCCAAAAATGCTACCCGTCAAGCCATTTTTTTTTTTTTGCTTGTTTGTTTGGATTATTGTTGTGAATATCCAAGATGATTATAATCGTTTGGCACGGAAACGAGAGTGAACTGCAATTAGATGCATCCTGACCTCTGACCTTCGTGTGTGTTCACAAAAGAAGAAAAGAATGAAAACGGGGTACTGGGTAACCCTTTCTCCACCCTGTCATGTGACCATATTCCACGCGTTCTTGAAGACTTGAGGTCGTGAAGAATAAGGTAGGCATTTTTGTCCTGCCCTACCTACCTTAGCGTCATCAATGAAAACGGTGGGAAGTTTGGTTTCGAAATCATTGTTCAAATTACGGTGGGAGTTTGTTTATTATCTTATTATCTTCGTGCAGAAAATGACTCATGTCATCACTGTGATGATATGAGTCATTTTTTGACCTTTAGTATCTTAATAAATGCCTTAACTTGTGTCTATCACAGTGGTTCTCAAACTTTTTGATAGGTTTGGTTTGGTTTGTCGTTCTATGGTCATCTTGTGCACACTAAGGCAAAACAAACCGGGGCCTACCGTTTAAAGTGGATAAACATCCATGGCACTCGAACCCAAAATCTGTGATACTGAGTACCAGAGCGCTAGCCACTCGGCCATCAGGTCCCTAAAACTTTTTGAAGTTAGGGCTCTTTTAAAATCCTACAAATAATTATGTTATAACAGTTGAGTTAAAAATTACAAAAAAATATTGTGATAAAAAAAATAAAATGAAACGCATCTAAAGTTTATTCATTCTTGTGTTCATGAGAAACATGAGCCTGAAGTGTCTTAGTGATTTCTTCAAAGTTTGGGCACATATTTGAAAGATAAACTCTCATTTTCGCGTCAGTTCATTGAATATTTCCTCTCTCTCTTTACTCTTAATTGTGGCCAAGGTAGAAACTCCTAGTTCCCATAAATATGACGTTGAAAATTGTAATAAACATTTCAAAGCTTTTTGAGATAATGACATGCATTCTGCTTTTAAAGAAGGTTTCAAGAGACAGTTCCTCATGTTTATCCTCAATCCACAATCAGTGGATATAACTACTAGTTAATATATTAGATGATTACCTCAGCTTTTATTTTGGATGGAAGTTGCTACTATTAGTTTCTCGGAAACATTCTCAATTGTTCTTATCGCCGCTTAGCACATCTTTACGAGAATAAAAGAAGAAGAAAAAAGTCACGTCAGTTGTTTATCGTGAAAGTTGTTTTTGAAAGGGAAAAGCTGTCAAAAATAGCAACTATATTTATTTTTATATGTCGAACGCGTTTCTCTAAAACACCTCAGGGCTCACCTGGAAATCTTCTAAGGCGCACCCTTTGAGAACCACTGTTAGACACAATATGAGGTCTGACAGTTTCAGTTCGGTTTCTAAGTTATGAATTCCAACTGTAATTATTTCCAATTGCTTATTTTTTATTTATTTAATTTAAGAAATAAAGAGATAAAAAAATAAAATGCTATACACCTTAAGTTTATTTATTCTCGTGTTTATGAGAAACATAAGTCTGAAGTGTCCTACCGATTTCTACGAAGTTTGGGGTACATATTTGAAAGACAAAAACTGATTTTCTCGTCAACGCATTGAAGATTGCCTCTCTTTTTATACTTAATTGTGTCAAAGATAGAAACTCTTAATTCCCATAAATATAACGTTGAAAATTGTAAAAATTTTCAAAGCTTTTTAAGTTTTTGACACGCATTCTTCTTTTAAATAAGGTTTCAAGAGACAATTCTTCATGTTTAATCCTCAAATCACCACCGGTGGATAATAACTACACTATGTGGAAGAAAGTGACGGGACACGTCACTATAACGACATAAACCTATATTTATTAAAATTAATAGGAGGTAGGCCTCCTTTGGCTGCGATCACAGCTGCAACCCTTCTGGGCATGCTTTCCACTAAATTAGCCATAGTGGCGAGAGGAATTTCCTTATAAATGTTTAACAGGAAGTTCCATAGTTCAGGCTTGCTTTTGGGGAGTGGGGTGCAGCCCTCAACCGACGGTCCAATTCGTCCCAGAGATGTTCAATTGGGTTAAGATCAGGGCTCTGCGCGGGCCACTCCATGCGTTTAACGTTGCTGTTCACATACCAATCAAGAGTCCACCTTGCAACATGGCATGTTGCGTTGTCGTCTTGATACCAGCAATCATCCATATCGTACGTTGCCCACAAGGTAGGAAGGACATGATTGTCGATAATGTCACAGTATCTATCTGCATTCATCGCACCATCAACCTTCACCACTGGGCCAGCCCCATACCAGGAGAAACAGGCCCATACCATCAATCCTCCTCCACCAAACTTCACAGTTGGGACGACATACTCGGGCAAAAGGCGTTCTCCTGGTAAACGCCATACCCAAACACGTCCATCGGAAAGGAAAAGGGTAAATCGCGACTCGTCACTCCAAAGGACGCGTTTCCAGTCATCCAGAGTCCAAGTACGGTGGTCTTTGGCCCATCGAAGGCGTGCTTTCTTGTTGGTTTTCGTAATCAAAGGCTTATGGGCCGCCGAATGTCCAGTGTAACCTAACTTATGGGCCTCGATACGAAGAGTCTTGGTCGAAACGGCCACACCTGTGGCTTTTCTAAATTCATTAGCGATGTTCTCCATGGATGTTTGACGGTTACTTCGAATCTCCCTGCCGAGCACCCGCCGGTCTCTGCTGGTGAGAACTGTAGGTCGTCCTCTTCGGGGTTTGTTCTGACAGTGTCCCTCAGTCTTGTAGCGACACACAACACGTGTTACAGTTGATTTTGAGCAGTTACGGAGACGGGATATCTCTCTACTTGACACCTTGGCAAGATGCAATCCAACCAACACACCTTTCTCGAACTCAGACAACTCTTCCCGTGGCGGCATCTTGACAAAAAACAACTCTAGTCGACTCCACAGAGTATTTATAGGATATGGCTGACACGTGATACCTATTATTGCACATGTGTCAGCTGTATTGTCGACTTTTCTACTTTTCGAGGGGTGTCCCGTCACTTTCTTCCAGATAGTGTACTAGTTCTTCTGTTAATATTAAATGATGAACTCCACAATTTACAAACGGCGGAATCATGAAAATCATGAAAGTAATCGCTATTTTTCGGAAACCTTCTTTGGTGCTTTATCCCTGTTTGGCACTTTTTTTACGAATAAAGCAAGAAACAAAAGAGCAAAAGTTTGCTGTTTTTAGTGAAATCTGTCTTTGAATAGGAAAACTGACAAAAGAAAAAGAATAACTAAAAATATTTTTATATCTGGTCACATATTTCTCTGGAATACCCCAGGGCGCACCAATGCCCACAGGTGCATCATTTGAGAACCACTGGTCGAGCATATGTGCAGAGATAGTCATGAACTATTCTTTAAATTACATCAGTTTGTTTTGCAACATTAAATGACAAAGCGTGACCATTAAATAATAAATTAAAAAATAAAACTATGGTGAAAATCAGGGACCAAATAAAACAGAAGACAATTTTAATTATTCAAAGAAAATGTATCAAACTGTAATGTGATAATAAAGGAATTAGCAAACAAGGAAATTATACCATCAAAAAGACACTCTTCCACTGCTATTGAGAAATAATGGCATACATCAAAGAATAAAATAAATGGCGCTATAGTAAGAAAAATAAGGAGGATATTTAAAAAAGAATTCATTTCAAATTAAGGCCAGAGAAAATCACATCGCAAGTTTCTTTAGTTATTGTAAATGTGATGATTCACAGTGCGGATGATGGATAGGATGATTCATTAAAACAAACGCGTTAGAAACTAAAGAGGTGGTTTCTGCATTTTTGAAAAAAAGTGGATATGCTCTGCAAGATTAAATTTAAAACACTATACATTTTTCTAAAGGGATATCTTTTTTTGTGAGACATTCAAAATGTTTTCAATGTCGTTGTTTTTGTATGTCGGTGGTTCTCTTGTTCCACCGATATACAAGAACAACGACATAGCATGTTATGTCTTATGTTCCACGTTTACTTTGTATACCATCCCACTTTGTTCTATGTATAACTCCGAAAGGCCAACTGACAGCTGATGAAGAAAAGGCATTGCCCGATAGAAGGACTCTCTGACCTTTGGTACCACAGGGTCCAGCTTCGAATCCTGGAGGTGGCATGGATGTTTGCGAGGTCTCGGTCCCGGTAGCCCTCGTGTGCACAAGATGACCGTCGAGCGACAAACCAAACCAATCTGGAAGGACTTTTAGAGGTAACAGCATGAATTTGAATCCTGGATGAAAGAAAACCTAACAAATTAGCACTATGCTGTCTGATTGCGTATGTGTGACAATTATATACATTATCATAATTTCTATCGCATTTCTCTGAAAGCAGTGATTCCAATGTAAGCCACCAGAGGATTCAAACCTGATCCCTCCTGCACGTTTAATTCTATAAGCGAAATATGTGCGTTGCCATCGGTCCAAGAATCGAACAATGTAATTCTTCTTTAATTACTCACGGCAAGATGGCTAGCGCTCTAGCCTTTGGTATCCCAGGCTTCAGGTTCGAAACCTGGTGGTGCCATGGATGTTTGTAAGTGGTTCGGAATCCACTTTAAGCTGTAGGTCCTGGTTTGGTTAGCCCTCGTGTGCACAAGATGACCGTAGAGCGGCAAACCAAACCAAATCTCTAAGACTCATGTTACCACTGAGGGAGCAATTTGGCTACTTTAAGACATCAAGCCAAAATTACGTGAAATGTATGACCATCATCAGGAAAATAAACCAAAATTGTGTTCTTTCACACAAGACATTCATTTTGATCTTTTTGGCATTACTATTTTATTTTAATAATTGTATTTCACAGATCAACTAAAAATTCATTTTAAAACTTAATTTTAAAATATATTGAAATAAACAAAAGTTTTTAATTACAGTCATTGCCACAGCAAAAAAAAACAAAAAAACTTAGGATTGTTATTATTTTTTTCGTTTCAAGCAATCACAATAATAAATGCGATAAAGTATTTTATATATAGTATAACTTTCTTTTTCATAAACAGTATGATTTTCAATAATTATTGTTGAATTATAAAATAATTCAACAATAATAATTGAATTATAATAATATTAATAATAATACAATATAATAATTGTTTGTCCGAATCCATTATTATAATTCTTGTTATTATTATAACAAGAATTTTTTTTAATGCCTTGATGCTTTATGACTTTATGAAAACATTTATTCATGACTGCAAGACCAAGTATTGAGCAAATATTTTTTTTTTACTTTTTCTACTGGAAACTTAATCTAAATTTTTATGTCAAATATAGATATTAAAAACAAATTATGAATTATTGTAAAGCAATGCAGTTTCAATAAATATTACGGAGATTTGAATTCAAAGTAACTGATTACCGATCTGTGTTTTGTAAAAATAGATTTTCGAGATCGTGCTGCCATCTAGTGGGCTTGTCTAATATTATATAGGATTTGATATTCTGACTAGTTAAAAGTGGCTGAAAATCATTATAATGGTATTACGGGTTTCTGGGTGTGATGAATTAAAATTCAATAGACTCAGAATATATTTTGTGCGTTTACTTCTAAATTTGACATTTTTTTGTAGGATTTCAGAGATTAAAAAATAGTTCAGCTATGATTATTGCAAATTACAACAACAAATGATAAATTTATTCGATGCAATTCATAAAACTTTGTTAAATGTCAACAATACAAATATGGCTTATTGCCATTCAATAATGTGATACCAACAATATGAAATACTATAGTTGCATCAACAATATCTTAATAATCATAACATAATAATAATTGCCCCAACAATAATGTCTTATCTTTTTCTTTATTGTTTCACTAAAAATTTCTTAAGATTTAACTTTATTGTGCATTATAGAGTTGGTTTGTAAATTCAACTTGCTATCCATTAGGTCACTTGGTAAATATATTTCTTCATCATTTTCATAGATTTATTGGGCTTAATGTCATTAAATAAATTAAAGAAACGCATCACCAGTATTTACTCATGATGTGCTGTCCTCTGTGCTCGCCAGGTGAAGCCACGGCCATTTTACATTTGGCATCATGCACTGCACTTGATTTTATGGCTTTTAATTCTGACAACTTTACCGAAGCTAAATTTTATTGGGCGGCTAGAGTTCCTATGGCGGATATCGTTACAGTTTGATGTAGGAAAATAAAGTATTTAAATTTCCTTTAAAGCAAAAACTAAGTCGAATGTCTCTTTCATAAATTTTATAATAAATTCTTGAAAAAATTGAGCTAGATAAAAATATTTCAAAAACTTCTTTCTTTAATGTGATAATTTTACTGTAAAGTATTAAGAACTGTAAAGTAAATTATAAAATCTGTAAAGTATTCAAATGTCCCTAATAAAAGCAATTTCACGGTTCATTATTAACAAATTCGCTCATTTAGGAAACATTGTGCATAAATATTTTTGTATGTAGTACTAACTTTTACAAAGATATAACAATAAATTTTGGTAAAATACTAGAATCCTGTAAACTTTGTGCCAAATATAGCTCCGGGATGCCAAGTCAACAAGTAAACATAGTAATGAATGCAGCAGTTAATGTTTGCGGTAAACCGATATTACGCCAAAAACTATCTCTAGGCTGCCAAGTCGCCAAGTAAACAAACGAAATGACTGACGAAGTTCGGTTACGTGTAAAATGCTGATTTGCAGCCAAAACTCGCTATTTCGCCAACATTAGTAGCCAAATAGCTGTAATGTCAAATTTTATTCCTTAAATTACTTTTACACTAAATTTTATCGCCTTACCACCAAATATTATCACTATCTTGCCAAATTTTTATTCCTGAAATGTTTTTACTCCAAAACTTATCGCTTTATCCAAACCTTACCACCAAATCTTTTTACTAAGAGAAATTTTATTCCAAAAATGCTTTCTTATGCACTTTATGCTGAATTGCTACTGAATCGCTGTAATGCTACTTTATACCTGAATTGCCTTTACTCTACATTACACTTTATCGCCACAATTTTACTATTAACATGGCAAAATGTTAAGGCTTTACTTTTACACCAAATGTTATCGGTTTAACGCCAAATTATTGTGTGGAATTTTGTTTTGCTAATTCACAAAAATATATAATTTTAACAACGAAAATAATCGCTATTAAGATAAAATTGCTCCAAGATTATTCTCTAATACGCCAATTTTTTTCCTATTATGTCAAAAAATATTTCAATTTGTTTGCGATGCTGATTCGAATGATAAAACAATATTAATGAAATAGAAAAAAGAAGTATCAAATAATAACTTACATTTTATTCTGATATCCTTTGTTGGGGGCGAAAATGATATGTTTATTGCTTCACTAAAATCTTTTTTTGTTATATTAATTGAAGAAAACAAGCACAACATCACAAATCCACAAAAAGAAAATTTAATATTTTAAAGCAGCCTTTTTCTTCCGTGAACTAACGTTCTAAAATTACATAGTTACATTTTCCCGCTCGAATTCAAATAACGGTTGCCACAAAATCTTAACTATATCACCAGCATTAAAAATAAAGATTACAAAATCACAAAAATATTTAATGCGTTCGACCTGCATTTTTGGCGCGAACTAACGTTCAAAAAATAAAACGTAACATTTTTTTACGCAAACTCAAACACGGTTGTCGCTAAGCCTATGCATAGTCCACAGCATTAAAAAAGAAATAATTATTTGATAATCAAATATAAGTTATTAACGTAAAAAAATCGTTTTTGTTTGTTTCATATTCTTATGAGTGGCAACATCATAATTATTGCTTATATTCTGTATCAGTGATCGACACACGTTATAAGAATAATCTCGGAATAATCAATCATATATATCGTAATAATTATTTAAAAGAATATATATATATTTCTGTTCTTATTTACTACAAATAAAAATTCTACAAATAATAAACATAGTAACAATAAAATAGTCATTATATTACTCTAAAAAAAAAGTTTCGAATTCTGCTAATTAATAATGCCCTAAAGAAATTGGCGGAACTTTGGCGAAATATTCCGGGTTGCAAGATCGGCGACTTCCTCAGATGTACAACATTTTAGATTTCAATCTAAAATTTTTTATTCTGTTATATAACAACTGTTTTCATCGGTTTGTTTTATAAACCATTTAATTTTGTTTAACAGCAGATTAGATGAAAACCAATATAGTTCTTTATTTATAGTATGTAAATCAAGATGTTTACTAATATCATCATCATCAGTGGCGCAACAGCCCTTTGGTGGGCCAAGGCCGTCTGCCTGCTGACAGATTTCTAAACAGAAGAGGATTCTTTTTACGGGGTAGGGCTGTCAGACCTACGCCCAACGCTCTACACGAATTTCTAAAATATTTGCATTTTTAATTGAAATAAAAATTCAATGGAATCTTGTAAAATATATTATTTCTTTTTTTTGCTCGATTTGAATACTGTGATATTTAATATTCCAATGAATTAATAATAATCCTTGACTCCAATGACTTTTTTTTTCTAGGGAATATTTTTCCACATATTAAAACATATCGTAACTAACTCCCTGGCGCTACAGCTCATAGTGGGCCAAGGCCATCTGCCTACTGGCAGATTTCGAGATAGGATATGGTTTCTTTTTACAGGGTAGGGTTGTGAGCTCTACCCCAACGTTCATAATGGAATATCCAACATACAAAAGTGATATTAGACCGGGACCTACTGTTTAAAGTAGATTCCGAACCACTACAAACACCCATGATATCGCCGGGACTCGAACCCGAAGCCTATGATTTACCAATATAATTATCTTAAATAAGTTGCAAAAATTTTGTTATGCATTTCACTTTTGATATCTCAAATGATTTACTATAACAACACTGAACAGAGTTATCGAAAATCGAAATTGAATATCCCTTTTGGTGCAATGTTTACTATCATTTAATTCTTACAAAAGCTCATGTTAAAAGCAAAAAATGATACATTGTATTTATGCTTGCAAAACTCTCCATTCTTTCATTAATAGGATAATAAGTTAAAATCATGAGTTATTATTCTCAGTTTAGTAGCGAATTTTTCTTGACGATCTTTTGTCCACCTTCACACAATGCAAAGTTAAAGCTTACTTAAAACTGAATGAGGCCAGCGTGCATCTCTTGACCCACACAATATCTCTGCCTCCTCTTTTGATCAGACATTGCGATATTTCATCCCTTTCCTCATTGAAGTTGGTGTCACGCTAACGTAAGGGAATTACCGTAATCACGAAACTCCCTAACCCCCTTAAAATAAGGCGTTTTTCTTTGCCATTCTTCCGGGTTGTAGCAGCAAATTATATTTCACTTGGTGGATGGTAGCAACGTAATTGGGAAAGAAGATAGGAGATGCTTTAATTCTAGCAACTAAGTTTTGAATATTACTGTGCCCGAAAAGTAAGAGCAATTATTTTTTTTTTCAAAACCTCTTTATTTATTGCATCGCCTTCAAAGTAGTCCCCTCCGGACACAATGCACTTATGCCAACTTTTTTCCAATCCTCAATGCAAGCTAAAAAGTCATCGGCAGGATGGCACTACTACTACTACTACTACTACACCCCACCACATCACTGTGCATAGGGCTGAGTTGCCCTCTTACAGTTTGGGACTGATGTGGGTGAGAATAAGTCTGATTGGGTTCTGAGACCCTCTACAGTCATATGAGAGCGGGACCTAGACTTAAAGTGGATTCCGAACCACTACAAACATCCATGGCACCACCGGGATTCGAACCAGATGTATGTGGTATTGAGAGCCAGAGCGTTAGCCACTCCGCCATCAGCTCCCGCAGAATTGCATTTCAAAGCAATCGCCGATTCCCGTTGAATCTCTTCAGTCGACTCAAAACGGTGTCCCCGGAGTGGTCTTTTGAGTTTAGGGAATAGCCAGAAGTCGCAAGGTGTGAATAGGGTGGTTGTGGAACGATATGGGTTCCCCTTTTGGCGAAAAAGTAACGAAGAATCAATGCAGAGTGAGCTGGCGCATTCAGTGTTTTCGGTTTCATGCATCAAACCTCAATGGGCCTCAAACGCATCAATCGAGATTTGACGCGTTTGAGGCCCAAAATGGAATTGACCGATCCTTTTGAAATTCCAACATTACCAGCAAAGTCTGTAATTGTAAATCGACGCGTTCTCTGCCTTCTTTGAACTGTTTATTCCCTATTCTTTCCGATATAGGGAGGCTCCCCGAATTTCTGCAACATTCTATAAGTTTCCGCAAACGAAATTGAATGCGAGTTCTTTGCTCAATTCATTCACACATTTAAAAAAATTCAGTTTTATCGTCTCACAAAGCCAAACGTAACTCAAACACTCATGAATATTTTGACGTCCCATTTCACACAGATGTCAAGGACAGTGCCAGCAACCTAAAAAAAGTAAACAAAATTGAAATTCCGTAAGTCCCGGGAATTTTAAATTGTAAATTGTTCTTAATGTTTGGATACAGTAATAAGAGAATTGCCGGAATCGCGAAACACCCTAACTAATAACCCCTTAAAATAAGGCGTTTCTCTTTGCTGCTCTTCCTGGTTGCAGAAGCAAATTATGCTTGACTTGGTAGATAGTAGCAACGTAATTGGGAAAGAAGAGGGGAGCAACCTAGCAACTAAGTTTTTAATATATGAAATGCTCCAGTGGTGAATCCGTGGTAGTTCCTCTAGTTTTGCCATTCATAAAGGTTTGGAGATTTTCATTTTGTACAATGCTGAGCAGATGAATGTCTAGTGATAGTCTAATGTAGTTAGATGAGTCGCAGTTGAATCTCTAGTGAAATTATATTTATTCAGAAAAGCATGATTATTAAAGTGGATCAGTAGAGATTGATTGGAGAATAATTTCAAAGCAGAATTCAAGAAAAGTGTACCAAATTATTCTACGAAAATAAGATGATCGAATCATTCAATTATATCTGGCTATAAAATCACCACTTCCGATTTTAATAAAATGTGCTGGCGTTTACAGAACTTTTGTAGCTAATTTGGAGTATTTAAAATTTTTATGATTTATTAAGGGTTCAAAAGTCATGAATCTTTATGCTTAAGGATATAAATGTTTGCAATTCTCGAATTTTGGGAACTGTTACTGTTTAAATTACTACGAGTAATTACAGTAAAAATTAGTAATTATAGTAATTTTACTATAGAGATTGAAAAAAAAGTGAAAATTAAATGATTATAGAAAATATTGTAATAAAACTTAAATGTTTAAAGCTACGTTTAAATAAAGTCTCATTTTGTTCTAATTTGTTTTAATTCTTTTGTTCATTTTCTTCTCATTTCTCTCATTTTGTTCTAATTATTTTGTTCATTTTGTTCTAATGAAATCTCATTTGTTCTAATCAAATTTAAAGGTTCGAGAAGTAAAGTTGAAGAAAATCACAATATTAATATTTATATCTCTCTCTACAATATTATATCTCTCTCTACAATATTATATCTCTCTCTAAATATCTTTAATATTATATCTACAATATTAAAATCTCTCTCTTTCTCTCTAATATCTATTTCTACACAATTTTCTAAATGCTCATAACTTTTGAATCCATAAACCAATTACAAAATAATTAATATTTTTGCAATTTTTAACTAAAAACACAATATTTTTTTAATAAACTAGTGATGTTGATACCATTTTTAAAGATTTCCGGTTATTTTAGATTTAATATTATAGAATGTTATTTATTATTATAGAATGGCCCTATATTAACCTTATTTAGTTTCACATTTTATAAAGTTCGTTTTTTTCTACTAAAAAATTATTATAATTAATATAGTTCACCAAAATATGTTATTAAATATTATTTAAATTCGTATTTTATTATTATGATGTTAAAAATTATTAAATTCATATTTTACTGATAGCAGATAGTAAAATAGTAATAATTCTTTTAAATAAATAAAATTCTTAAAATGTAATAATAATTCTTAAAATGTAATAATAATTCTTAAAATGTAATAAAATTATTTACATTTTCCATTATTGCAACATAATTCAGATTTTCCTAGTATATTATAGATAAAAAAAGAATGGTCCTCTTCTGAAATAGTTCAATTTCTATATATTATTAACATTTAATTAACGATTATAACATTATTCAAGATTATTAACATTTAATTAATCATTATTAACATTTAATTAATAATTTATTAACGATTATTAACAGTTAATTAACGATAATTTATTAATGATTATTAACATTTAATTAATAATTAATTAATGATTATTAACATTTAATTAATAATTAATTAATGATTATTAACAATTAATTAACGATTATAACATTATTAACGATTATTAACATTTAATTAACGATTATAACATTACTAACAATTGTTAACATTCAATTAACGATTATAACATTATTAACGATTATTAGCATTTAATTAACGATAATATTTAAAAATTTTGTTTTTAATTTTTAAATAAAATTTTCACTTTTTCTGGAAAAATTGAATTATAAATATCCACATATTTACACATTCAATTCCATTTATCAATTATTAGAGCATTTAAATTTTACTTGCAACGACGACAATAATAATAATAATTTGACTTTTTAAAATCAAATGGCAATTATTAACGATCAAATATTCATTATGTTAAAGCAAAACTCGATCTCCTGTTATTTCCACACATACATTCCTTTCAACGTTTACAAATTTAGAGTCAATCGATTTTTATTAACAGGTGCTGCCATCTCTCGGTGCATTTTGCAAACATTCTATCGAATTGGGTTACTGTGCTCTAATTGGAACTGCAAATGTATTGCAAGTGTTTAAAATAAGTTTTCTGTAACTTTTAATTGCATTTTCTAAAATATGCGCGCCATACTGTTTAATGTCCTAGTGGATCATAGTGGCATGTGGCAAAAATAACAAAACAAAACAAAAATTTTTTTTGAAACTTAAAATTTGTTTCTGTGATTTTATCCTTATGAAAATCGATAGTAAAATTTTATATGAAAATGTGTCATAACATAAAACAGTAAAAATTATACTCATTTTTTTCAGTTATTGATTATTCTTGGTTTTCCTTTTTTTTTTTTTATATTAATTACGCAAAAGGTTTTTAAGTTCATTTTCAATGTTGTTTTGTTTATGCTTTGGGTGATCTCTTTATATTAATAATATTATCTGGAAAAGTTAATTCTTCTTCTTAAATGTCGCAACAGCCCCATCGTGGGCCAAGGCTGTCTGTCTACTAGCAGATTTCAAGACAGGAGGTGCTTTCCTTTTACAGGGTTGGGTTGTCATCCCTACGCCCAACGCTCTACAGTCCTATTAGACCGGGACCTACGGTTTAAATTGGATTCTGAACCACTACAAACATATGTGGCACCACCGGGACTCGAATCCAAAAATCTGTGCATATAAAAAGTTAATTAGATATATTTATATATTAATAAGCACGACTCGTGACTCAGTGGTAACGGGCGCCGCTGGTGAGCAATAGGGCCGAAGTTCATGTAGTTATAGTTCGTGTAGTTACATTTTATGTAGATATTATTTCAAAAAACAAGGAAGCTCAATGACGTTTGTGATATTCAGCATCTTGCCTCGTGAGTCGAATTACCTCGTGGGACTTTACGGGGTTTTCTCCCACACGATACGCAAAGTGGGGTAGTTCCCCCTAAACGTTCTCCCGGAAGGCACTACCCTCCTTCCGCGACACGGAACCAAGTCAGACTTCGACCTACGGGTGCTCCATCACAATATAAGCTGTGCCCGCTCCTTCCCTTCTACCATGGGACCACAAGTTAATGGGTTTAATTTAGATCTGGGGTGGCCAACCAGAGGCCCGCCTTAAACATTTTCCGGTACGTGAGATTTATCAAACTTTTACAAAATATATTTATTTTGTAATGGCCGAAGTAGGGATAGCCAATTTATTAAAAAAATACATTATTTGGGCATCCATATAATCCAAGTTGAGAAATCTGGCACAAAACGTTGTTAGCGCTTTTGATTCAAATCCTGCGAATCGTTTTTCTCGAAAAAAGAAATTGATCCAACACAAAACACGTTCGAACATAACGGACGGTAACCTGCAACACCCATTACGATGTGCCAATACCCAAATTGAGATCGATTTGCAAAAGCGTAGTGAAAGAGCGGAGAAACAACTATCGCACTGGCAAAATAAATATTTTTTAATGATTTCATTTTTTTGTTTCGTTCATATATTCCATTTATAATTTTTATATTTCATTTTTAATGTTATATATTTCTTTGTAATTATGTGCGTTTAGTATCATTATTATCATATTGTCTATGTTTACATGTAAGAATAATAGTAAACACAATAATAATAACTCATTATGTTTCAATGTTTCACTCCGAAAAAATGTCTGTAGTGGGTCTAAATCTTTGTTGTTTTGTTGTTTCTTATCCCACTTGGCTGGCCAAGCCCACGAGCCCATACGTACTCATGATTGAAGGGGAAGGAAGCAGCTTCTGTTGTGATGGAGCACCCCGTAGGTAGAAGTCTGACTTTGGCTCCGTGATGCTCTTACAGTCATAGGAGACCGGGACCTACGGTTTAAAGTGGATTCCTAACCACTACAAACGTCCATGGCACCGCCGGGACTCGAACCCGAAACCTGTGGCACAGAGAGACAGAGCGCTAGACACTCGGCCATTCAGGCCCCAAATTTTGAATGCAAACGACACGCGGTGTTCCCAGGTGGTCACCCTCCCAAGTACTGACCGTGCCCTATCTAAATCTAATATGGGGATATATGATTTAATATGCGGGCCCGCGGAGTTCGGATGCATTTCCAAAGTGGCCCGCAAGATCATTTGGGTTGGCCACCCCTGATCTATAGCAATGATGGGCAAATGTAGCCAGCTCTGTCTCTTTTTAAATGCCGCTTTTATATTAAATTAATATATTTCTCAAAAATGTAAGCAACCTGAAGACGAATTTTTATAAATTTATAGTTTTCCGAAATGCATTAATACGAACCTTCATTCAGGCATTGATTAAGAACCGAAAGTTGATGTTTGAAGGTCGAAGGCTGCTGCACTTTTCAATCTCTTGTCATGATTTCTCACTTAATCAGTAACTTTATCGTGTAACTTCATCAAAAAAATTCTTTATCAAGGTTGAAAATGATATTGTGTGTAATAAATCCATACTGACTCCCGCTATTAAAATATTAATGGAAGTGTTATTGTGTCATGGTGGTTATAAATATTTTATTCTTTTAATGCCATTTTATGAGATTTTAGATATTAACAGAATTCGTTTTAGTAAAAGTCGAAATAATTATGATTATGTGCTATTTCCACATAATTCTTTTTAAATTCATTATTAAGGATTTTTTAATCTTGAATTAATATAAAATAGATAAATAACGCCAGTGATTTGATGCTATATATTGATGGTGCATATGATAATTATATGAAATATTTTACATATTCTAAGATAAAAGTAAACATTGTGTAAAATTACATGTTCCATTCAAAACTTAAATGGAAGAATATTTAATTTTTTTTTTAAATATTTCTTATTTAATAAAATAAATGTAATTAAATTAAATAATAATTACAAAATATATAATAATAATTAGGTATAATGAGGCCAGATGGCCGAGTGACAAGCACTTTGTGCCACAGGTTTCGGGTTCGAGTTCCGGCTGTGGGTACTGATGTATTGACTATGGGTACCTATATATTCGCCATGGATCTTTCTAGTTGTTCAGAATCCACTTTCAACCGTAGGTGCCAGTCTAATATGACTGTAGAAAGCTGGGCGTAGAGCTACTACTACTACACCACACGGCATCACTGTGCCTAGCGCTGAGTTGCCGCTTTACAGTTAGAGATTGATGTGGGTGAGAAGAAGTGTGATTGGGCTCTGTGACACTCTACGATCAGATGAGACCGGGATCTACAATTTAAAGTGGATTCCGAACCACTACAAGCAAACATGGCATCCCCGGGATACGAACCCGATACCTGTGGTACAGAGTGCCAGAGCGATAGCCTCTTGTCCATCAGGCCCCTGGGCCGTAGGCTAACAACCCTACCTCGTAAAAATAACATCTTCTGTCTAGAAATCTGCCACTAGGCAGGCGACCTTTGCCCACCATGAGGTTTGTTCGTCAATGAAAAAGAAGAATTATTATATAGTAATACAAATGCATAATAAAAATATATTATATTAATTATTATAAATAATAATTATATTTAATTTTTATTAAATATTTATTGTTTCTGATCTTCTTTCACATTTGTTTTTTAATAAATTTATCACACAAAATTTAATACATTTACTCTAGACATAGTTAACTCACACTAATCTAAATAAACGAAAAGTTTGAATTTGTCAGTAGACATAGAGCATTAGGCCACACTATCAGTTGCGAAAACTCAATTAATATCCGTAGTTCTTCCCTGAAAAAGACAAACAAACAAGACAATGTCCAGGCTTAGTGTCCCATGAGCTTGTGTTGCGCGGGGAACTTCTTCCTGAGGGGCTGCACCCGCTCCTTGTCGACGGTGAGGCTGTTCTCCTTGACGGCCACCTCCCTCTCCAGCTCCCGCCTCGTCTGCATGAGGTTGCTGAGGGAAGCCTCGGCCCTGGCCAGCTGTTCCTGAAGGACTTGGATGGTTGCGCCAATCTCACGGCTCTCGATGATCAGTCTGGAAAGAAGATAGAGGCTGGTGAGTTTCATGTGAAAAGATCAGGTTTAGTTAGATAAGATTGCACAATGTTCATTTTACTTTTAAATAACAATAATAATTGGCATTTTTTTGTACAGCTTTTTTTACTCGATTCCTACTATTAGTTCACACTCGCCCTATATATATCTTGTTCAAATTTTCAATCGTTCATAAAACACTTTGTATTCATCCACTCCAGTTCAGATACATTTTTTTTTTTTGAACTTGTAGTGGATGACACTGGATGTTAATGTAGTTTTTTCAAATATTCATTCATCAATTAAATATAATTCATTAATTTTAGTTTTTTTTTCAGATTTAAGTTGCGTGTATCTACCAATAGAGGGCGTCAGATGTAAGAGGAAAATTTCAACTGAAAAAGTAGGAATTAACTTTAACAAAAATTTTTTATGTTACTTGATTTTCACTATATTGCTGAAAATCCTTTATAAATAAAGTTGACATTTTTTCTCTTACATCTGGCGCCATCTATTGGTAGATACATGCAACTTAAATCTGAAAAAAAACCTAAAATTAATGAATTATATTTAATTGATGAATGAATATTTGAAAAAACTACATTAACATCCAGTGTCATCCATTACAAGTTCAAAAAAAAAATGTATCTGAACTGGAGTGGATGAATGCAAAGTGTTTTATGAACGATTGAAAATTTGAACAAGATATATAAATATATATGGGAAGAGTGTGGACTAATAGTAGGAATTGGAAAAAAAATAGATTATGATGAACATCATGTGAAAAGATAAGGTTTAGATAGAGTTGCACACCTCATATAAGCATTTTACTTTTAGCCTCATATATGCATTTTATAGCCAACGGCCATAACCATGCTGAATATACCGGTTCTCGCTGAATTCACCGAAGTTAAGCATCATTGGGCGCGGTCAGTACTTGGGTGGGTGACCACCTGGGAACACCGCGTGCCGTTGGCAAATTTGGGACCTGAATGAATAAAGTGAAATTCGAATAAAGTGTCTAGCGCTCGGTGCCACAGGTTTCGGGTTCGAATCCCGGCGGTGCCATGGATGTTTGTAGTGGTTCGGAATCCACTTTAAGCCGTAGGTCCCGGTCTCCCATGACTGTAAGAGCGTCACGGAGCAAAAGTCAGACTTCTACATACCATCCCTCACAACAGAAGCTGCTTCCTTCCCCTTCAATCACGAGTACGTATGGGCTCGTGGGCTTGGCCAGCCAAGTGGGATAAGAAACAACAACTTTTAAAAATTAATAATAATTGGTATTTTTTTGTGCAATTGTTTTTAAAAAAATTTGATGAAAGACTAAAATTTGAAAGATAATACAGCTTTAGATTAATGAAAAAGAAAGCATTTTTAAAAATATTGTCTATATCGTTTTAGGTTGGATGAATAATCCCAATCTAGACATATATTTTTTTTTAATTTCTACGATATTTATCACCCAAAACTAGCTCCGTTTTAAAATTGCGCTAGTTTTAAATTGATATGGATTAGTAATAGGGATATGGTAATTTGATGACTTAGATTCGTAATTTTCTAAATGAATAAGTGCTCGTCATAAAATGTTTTATTAACAAAATCCATTATGTTAATTAAATTCATTTTAATTTAAATTGCGAATCTTCAAAAAATTTCAAAAATTCAGACACTCAAATCGTTTTAAAAAATAAAGTTCGAGATCATTGCGTATCATTATGCACTTACTTGGACAGATTTCTACTGCTTATCAATAATTACTGTCATAATTAAGTCATCTAATTATCACGTAATATCTAAGGCAGAAAAACTTCGTCAAGATGGCAGTTGATGCTTTAAAACATGTAGCACTGAAAGAAATATTCGATAGTTTTTTTATTTCCAATGACAACTTACTATAAGCAGTAAAATAAAAAGAACACAAGGAATATGAAAACAACAACGAGAATCGAAGGAAATCACATAGTGACATGTTTAGCCCACAAGGGCCCTAGCCTCCCAGTAACGACCCTACACAGTAGAGGAAACCAGTGCCGCGCAGACAGGAAGGTGGGATGAATCCATGTCCTCTCCAAGACTGCAGAGCATGCATTTTGGGCTTGCAAATAGTTTCACACGAAAAAGATGATTGGCCATACAATCATGGCCCGTCAGGAGTCTGAAAAGGGCAACAGCTTTAAACCTGGGCTGATCGGGGATGTTTAGAATAAAGTTAAACCAGGTTTTAGATGAGTTGCCTTCACGGAAATTATCAGATAGAGTGCTCCGGAAAAAGTCTCGGATCATCAGTTCCCTCGAGTGAAAGGAGATGTCTTTACAAAAGGTTTGGGTGGTGGTTGTTCCTTTATTGGCAGGAGAATCCTCCTTCTCATTACCCAAGATCCCACAATGGCCAGGGATCCACTGCAAAACGATATCCTTACCCATTGAGTCGAGGTCTTCAAGACAAGAGATGCATTTTTGTAAGGATCTCGATAGTAGTAAAAGAACGAAGCAGTTACCCTAGATGGGGTTGGTCTTCACACAGTTCGACATTGGGGCGTTCATTCCTCAAATGAAGGCGAGTCTGGACTTGCTTCAGAGCGGGTTCTTTCTCCAAGATTTCCTTCTTCAAGAATTGAATAGTTTTCTCAGCTTCGGCAATGTCTCGTATGATCTGTAAGAGATTTCAAGCGATACTTTCATATTATTAACGGCATGCTGTTTTTTATATATAAATTAAGAAATTAAATAATAGATATTGTTGCATCATGGATAAATAGCACCACGTGCATTATATGAAAAAAAAAATCGAAGTGGAAGCCAGCGCCCGATAATGTAAACATCCTGTCTGCGTGGGGTGAGCTGGCTGGAAGGAGAAGGAAATGCAACACCGACGAGTGTGCGTTTGGCTTTCGAATAAAAGAGTTGTGTTATGTGTTTCTATTCTTAGACCATAACAGATATGTAAGCACAAAGTAATTAATGTAATTAAGTAATTAATGTGTACTGTAATTAATGTAAATAAGTAATTAATGTGTACCGTAATTAATGTAATTAAGTAATTAATGTGTACCATAATTTAATCATTACAAACACTAATTTTTTAAATTTTAGCTTTGTACCAATGAAATTTAATGGCCATCAAATTTTCCAATATTGTCATACGACCTTCAAGATCCTCTGACTTGTAGCTCCCTGATGTCATCTGTTGAAGTTATACAAAGAACCTTGTTTAAAACAACCTTACAACAATTGATGAAGTCCTCGTCCTATTGATGCTACTGCACCAATACCTGAGAAGCTTTGCCCTCTTTGTAGGATGGTCCATTCGCAAGGATGGCATAGAGGAGCTTGTATCGCCTTCAGGTATCAATTGCTTAGCCTACAGACAGATTTATTTTCAGGTATTAAAACACTTTAAATGTAGTATTATGTATTTTCGTCATTTTAGAGTTGCCATTCATATTTAAACTTGTAAACTGTATTGTTGTAATTCATTAAACCTACGTTCTACACTTTAATGGATATTACATCTACATAATGGATCACAATGGACTACATTTTTAATGGATGTACATTTAATGGTAAACTGCATTGTTGTATTACATTAAACCTACTTTCTGCACTAATGAGTATTTGTTTTTGGTTTATTCACCTGATAAGTGTCGTTCGTTGCGTTTGTGTTCACATGTTCTCTTATAAAAAGGAATTTTTACTTGTTTTAATTATCTTTAAAGCCTGTCTAAAGACTTTTGATTCAGCTTGTATATCTTATTATGGCTTTAAATTTTATTTGTTGTATTTCTAAATACGTGCAGATTCTCATGAAAAAAGTATAGTTGCTTTTGAAATAGCAGACTAATCTCAGTACAAAATGCAGTGCTCACCAATTGCAGATGCTGCTTCAGTCTGTACAGACTGTCATTTGTCTCGTTGATTCTCTGTGCTAGAACGGATTCGACCATGTCAGCCTGGTTCCTTAGGTCTTTGTATCCATTCTGCAGATGAGAATTGATTTTGTCGCGCAAGATGGCGGACGTCCGTATCTCGTCTTTGGCGTAGAAGAGTCTGTGGCGCGTAAATTCAATCCATTCCTGAGGAGAAGACCACCTGTAATAGACATGGATTTAATGTTATAAAAATCCTTATATCCTTAAACAATTTATCGACAATATGCAAAGTATCGATATTTGCACAACTTATAAAAATTAAGTTAAATTTTTTTTCAATATTCGGAGCAGTACATTTCATGAATGGTAAATGCATGACGTTCCAATGGATATCATCACATGTTGAAGTGGATGGAAACGAAAGAGAAGACCTGGCAAAAAAAAAAGAAACAAATGTCCCTAGATATATCATAATATTTTCTTTAAATAAAAAAATTTATTTACTTGTTCGGTATTTTCTGCGGTCCGGTGTAAAAAGCTATCTGTTCAGACGACGTGTTTTGCAGGTGGGCTGAAATGGTGTCGATGTTGTACGCTTCCCACTTGTCGCTCCAATCTCTCTCGAGTTCATTTTTGGACTGTTGATTCCGCCTGCAGAAAGTATGAATCTGTTGAATCATCAGAAATAACAAACAGACATTTATACAAATTTTTTGTTCTTACTTACTTGATCTGACTTTCCAATTCAGCAATGATCATCTTCGTCAGATCTCTATATGTTTGAATGATTTCGAGTTCCTAGAAAAAAAATATATGAATCAATGTATCAATTTGCATATAGTAAACAATGTGTATTTGCTTTATAAATGCCCACTGAGAAAATGGTAGAAAAATACGTTCTATATGGCTAAGTGGTCTATCATTTTCGGCATCAGCTTTAGCTCTATCTTAACTGTCATCCAGTTGGCCTTCGCGTCTTGCAATGGAATGGTGGTGGCCTGCCTCAATAAAAATAATTTATCTAATTCCCACATGAAGTCGTTCAGTGCCGGAATTACTTATGAAGGCTGGATTTGGAGAAGAGGCACGTTGTGCTTCAGTGGATACTTGGGCATTGTGGAGCTGATTTCCTTGCAAGAAAGAGCTCTAGAATGCTCCAATCAAGATGCTCAACATTACCATACTATTCTATAAAGCTGTATATCAAACGGACTATGACTTGAAATTATAAATTGCAGTTGCTTGACCGAAGACAGACAAAGCCATGGAAAGTTAAAATCTTCTCTCAGTTTCAAGCTGTCCACATCATGTAGCTGTTGCACATTTCCGCCTTTTAAATTGGGGTCATGACTGTCTGGGTGAACATCTACATCGCATTGGGATTTTTTCGACCTACCAAATAGCCCTCTTTGTGATTTGGCAGAACTAATGAACAGAACTCCTCTCCATCGTTGCTTGGCACTTCATGACAAATCCGAGACTGCGAGATACTTGCAAGCTGGAGAACTCATAAAGGCAATGACTTCGGTCAACTTTATGGAATTTATTTGCGTACATTTTCTTTTTTTTTCAATTCCTACTATTAGTTCACACTCTCCCTATATATATTTATATATCCTGTTCAAATTTTCAATCGTTCATAAAATACCTTTTATTCATCCACTCCAGTTCAAATACATTTTTTTTTAACTTGTAGTGGATGATACTTGATGTTGATACAGTTTTTTTTAAATATTATTTCACTCATTAAATTTAATTGATTAATTTTAGTTTTATAGGGGAGAAAAACATTTCTTTTATATAAGATATTTAGCAGGATTTAAATTTAGGAATCAATACCGTCAGTGGCGAAGCGTGTAGATCGCTGGAAAAAATGTCTTTTTTAGATTCTTTTTTCATTCTGGGTTCTAATCTGAGTCAAGGAGGGAACAAAATGGAAAATGAAACATGTGAATAAATGAGTGAGAGAGATGGAAAGTGTGCATGTGTCAGAGAGATAATTTTTTCTAACTTGAAAAAAATGAACGAAAATGATTTACAAATTAATTTCTGCAGTAGAGTGAAAAGAAAGTAGAAATTGACTTTAATTTTTTTTTATATTACTTGTTTAGTCGGTACTTTTTCCCTTTATTTATTGCCTTGCCATTGGAAATAACAAAACAATTTTTGCTTGAATACTGCACCAAATATGTTTTATTTAAGTATATAGTTGAAGGCTCACCCTGTGCAGTTCGTCCTGAAGTCGATCATGCACCAGATCAGACGATATCCTCTGGTCCCTGAGGTCCAGGCTCTCCTGGGCGACGACCAGGCTCATCTGCACCTCGTTGAGGGAGTTCTGCAGGCGTTTCTTCTCCAGTTCCAGCTTCCTGGTCTCCGTGGTGAGTTGCTCCAGGGCCTTCTCCAGGTCCTTCTGGCAGTCGAAGATCTGCTTGGCCCTCTCGGCGATTTTCTTCGTCGAATCATCCTGCACCGTTTCAGTCAGAAGTTTCTTTTCCTTCGCCAACTGCTTGCTCTGTTGCCACACTCTGGAAGCATGATAAATCTGGATAAACTCATTTGCTTGCTCTGAAGCATGATAAACTCATTTGCTTGCCTATTGGCGAAATCAAGCCAATATGTGAATGTGCCAATGCGAATCATGCCAATGCGAATTATGGGAATGTGAGTGAAAATGTGAATTGTTCACCAACCATCCATGTCAACATATATAAATGTCTGGAAATATTTTAGTAGCCATTGAAAAAGCTTTTATATTTGAGGATTTTTTTTTTTGAAGCTTCATTCCTGATTTGAATATTTGGTAATTTTAAAACACATTTTTTTTTCTAATTTTTACTTATGGTTCTATTTACTTTAGTGCATGGGTATATATTTGGATTGACTTGTCTTTTTTTTTTTTTTTTTTTTTAATTTAAAAAAAAAATTTTTATTTTTGTAGGGGAAGGAGTTATAAGAGGTACCACGAAAGAGTTAGAGATCATTACTTTCATCTAAATTACTTTACAGAGCAAAAGAATATATACTTTAATATTCGAGAAATCCTGCTTTAATATTTTTAATATTCAAATTTGAATCCTTCTAATGCAAAGACAATCTTTATTTTTTATTGACTTTCAGTTGACTTTATTTTTTATTGACTGAAGGTTAGGTCCATCTTTTGCTTATAAATAATAGAACCAAATATTTTAGAGAAATATTACTACAATTGTAATAAAAAAATAGTTAAACTGATTTTATATGAGATGTAACAGTATATACTTTGTTATTATCTAGTATAGTTGCTCTAATGCAGTTGGGAATACGGAGACGGTTAATTTTCATGCCATAAGGAAGGACTCCACTGCTGTTACTCATTTAGCACTAGCCAGGGGGCACGTGTCGCTTGAAGATAAGCTACGAATGCTATTAACACTATCCCCACAAAGTTCTATGATCCTATTAGACAAGTATTGACGGTTTAAAGTGGATTCCGAACCACTACAAACATTCATGGCACTCGAATCCGAAATTTGTGGTACCGAGTGCCAGAGCGTTAGCCACTCGCCTATCAGGCCCCTCTATCTGTGAAATCAGTAATTATTTCGATTTACTTTTCCAATAAGAAAGGGTACTTACTTCCTTTTTATTATAGCACCGCATTAAATCGCCAATGAATCCAAAAGATCTGCAGTTTAAATTACAGCTAGTAATAGCCCACTTGTCATGGGAAGAGCTCTTATTTCTGCTCTTAACTCCGTTTACAGTTTAAATAATGAAAATTGGTTTCTTACGTAAGTAATAACCTCAACGCTTGTTAATACCAGTGCCAGAAAATCTATTTATAGATATCTTTATCTTGGGATACATTCACCAATGGCACATGGTTAATACTTAAATACCGAAAGTTTTAATAATAAGGTAGTTATAAAATAAAAGTTAAACCCCTTTTTTGCAGTTACAAACATCATATAATTATATTCATTATTGAAAAATAGAAGTTAATTATAATTTTTTTTAAAAAAGAGGACAGAATTATTGTTACCTGAACCATTCTGCTCTTGAAATGTCCGATTGATTGAAACGTCTCTGATTGTTTCTGTACCATTCTTCAGTGCTGAAGATTTGGGGAGTAAATGTGTTCATAATGGCAATCTAAAAGACCCAGTTAATAATGAAATAAATTAATATATATAATTTAGTACAACTTTTAAAACAAATATAATTGTAATGTATGATATATCTTTTAGCAAATATAATATTAGTCTATCATCTATTTATTTATTTTTTTATTTTAAACGTATTTTAAACATTACAACTAATTAAATCTACTTCAATTTCTGTATATTAATATAACAATTTACTAGCAAATCCGACGTCGATTTGCCAGGTTTACGGAGAGCCTTGGTTGCCTAGCAACCTCTATCTCCTGCTTTGTGAATGAGAGAAGTGTCTTAAGCTTTAAGCCCATTGATTAGATAGAAAAGGAGTAAGATATTTGTATACATATACATATATGTTATTAATTTATGAAAAAATTAACTATTAATTATTTTTTTAATTAATTAAAATATTTATGCATATATAACTTTTTTATATTATTATTATAATTTTTAAGAAGGCAATAAAAAATAAACAATAAAAACGAAAACGATGGGAGGGGAAATTGTGACTCAGTGGAGAAACTGGATGGTCATTCGGAAAGGAGGATATCGGAACGTTAATGAATACTATTCAGAACAGGGCGAGGTCTTTTGCGATTTTTAAAATCAGAAATGTCGTCATCATAGTTGCTTAGATCATTCAAAACCTAATTATTAATATTGGGAATGAAGTTATAAAAAAGCAAATCCTATGATTATAAATAAACTTGTATGTGACTTACGAATGCTTCGTATTAAATTATATATACGTTACCATTAAAAGCATAGTAATTATGAATACTGTTTAAAGTATTTATTTATTAGTATAATAAAGATTATATTGTTCCATTAAAAATTATGCACATAAAAATTAATTTCTATTCAATTATGTTAGAAATAATATCTCATATTCTTGTCATTACTTTTTTTAATTGTTAATATTGAAAAATCAAGCAATTTTCTTGGTTTCCGATTTAAATCATTTTAAATAAATTCTTAATATATTTTAATTTTAAGCATGCTTTGTAGTTAAAAATGAAGCAATCATTTCATTTTCTGTTAAAAAATTTAAAAATGTCTTACTGTAGATCTTTTCCTACAGTTTTATACTTGATAACAACCTATTATTATTTTAATTATTTTTTATTAAATTTATATATTAATTATATTAATTATAGAGAATAATAATTTATAATAATTATATATTAAAATTTAATTTATATTAATATTTTTATTAAATTTATAATTTAATATTATTATTATTATTATTTTTAAATATTATCATTAATTTATTAATTGAAGTTCAAATTTTAAATACATGCTATTAAAGCATGACATATAACTATGACACATTTTGAACAGTTTTTTAAACTTTTTTTTTTAAGTTATAAGCTTCATTTAACTAAAAATGAATTATATCCATTAAATGAATTTTTATTAATTAGATCTATTATATAAAATGTAAACAATAAAAAATTATCATTAAAATAATCAACATATATTTATGATATTACAACACATATCATCTATATATTACAAAGTTTTCTTTAAAAAAATACAATCTTACTCGCAAGGAATGTGAATCTATGAAAGAAACATTGTAGACTGGGTATACTTTTGAATTTAGTCGACTTGGTATCAATATCGTTGCTATGGTTACAGAGTTTTCTTACATGACTAAGATTCATTCACGCAGCTTGTAGTGGTTCGTGTTGAACATTATCGACAAGTTTTCAATTTGCCGAAAATAAGAAAGAAATTATATTTTATGTACGCATTTTGATGATTGTAATTTTATTTTATTTTTATAAATCATCAAAATATATTAAACATACAGTTGATATTATTTTAAAATATTGTTTGTTTCAAGCTATCTGAAAATTGTAATAATCGTATTTAATAAACTCGTAAGCAATAAATTAGATATGCACAGATTTGTGGGCAACTGAGTATATATGGGCAAGGCTCCATGCACTCAGTATAATTTAACCACCACGGGCAGTATAAAAATTGAAAGTAAAAAAGTAAAAGTAAATTAATAATTTGATGTATGATATTATATTCAATTAATAAGTGTTTTAGTATTTGGTTTGAATTAAGTAGCAACCAAACGCAAAAGGGATAAGAAGGACTGTTTTTATTAATTGTTTTTATTATTAAATACAGGATGATTATAATTAAAGTTCCACTTTCAAAATGCTGCAAAAAAAAGAACCATTCGTCCCAATGAGTTCAAATTTGAACTGAAGATACTTGAAGGAGGGGAAAACGGTAAAGCATAAAAAAAAAGTTCCAGAAAAAGTTCCACCCATTTTTCCCATCCAATTTGATATGACCTTGCCGTGGTGGATAGGCTTTCCACTAACAGTATCACAACTGAAGTCCTTTTTTCCGTCAGAAAACCGAAACAATCAAGCACATTGAACACTGCAGTTAGTTTAATGTGCAACTCATGCCAAATACTGTGTCATTTCAATTCAAAATATCACTGGTTGCAGAAATTCCCTTTCTTTATGCCGCTTACAGAGCCCTCTATTAATACACTTTGGAACTTTTTTGATGCCGTATCGTTTCCTCCTGCTTCAAGTATCCACAGTTCAAATTTAAAGTCGTTGTGACGAATGGTTCTTTTTCTACAGAATTTTGAAAGTGGACCTTTAATTATAATCACCCTGTACTACCTAAACATGTTTGTTCACAAATATGTGTCGATCCAAACAGGCTTTCATTATTTTGTCTTTTCATTATTTTATTTTTTCTTTTTTATAGAAAATTAGCCAATTTTTTTTAAAATAAATATTATAAACATGAAATAAAATTACGCGTATAAAGAACGTGAATTTTATTTAAAAAAAAATTTTTATTTTCTAGTTTACAATAAAATGGTAAATATGAAATAAAAAAAAATTCTTTATGTTTAAATATTTCCATTTTTTTTTTATTAAATAAAAGGTGGATCATGTCTATCTTTAAAATCTGAAAATGTTTACAAAAATACCCAATTATATTTTTAAATAAAATGGGCAGATAGCAATTGCGTGCCACAGCCAAAGCATTGGCGAGCTACAATTTTCTTTGCAAAGGAAAAAAAAATGTTTTTGAATTAAATTATTTAAATAATATAATACATGAAAATAAAATAATATATATATATATATATCTTTTCAAGTTAATAACAGACCGGAAATATTATAAAGATACAGCTAATATATATTTATAAAACAACAACTGTCTTAATAACATATATTGCTGATTTTATATTATTGTGTTGGTTTTTAATAGAAATTTTACAGTAAATTTTAGTTACTTTGTTCAATTATGTTTACACATTTTGGTTGAAAACATTTGTTCAAAAATATATTAAATAGCCTGAATATATTTGTTCACAAATATATATATTGTTCCAAATGAACACAAAGCCACAGCAACTAATTTGTTGAGCCCAATTTTAAAATAGAACCTAAGAAACTTAATGAACTTTTGAAGCTAATAATTGATAACATTTAATTATCTTCATAGGCAAATCAATCAATGAAAAAATAATAACATATAGTTATTATGCATCCCAGCTAGTATGTAAAAACATAGTCTCTTAGTTTTTATTAATTAGGAAACTATACCCATGCTTCCTTCTACACATTGGTAAGAGCTGTCCCTATGGCGTTCCAGAGAAACAGTCAGTCGGCCCCGAGACTCTCACCCGAGAGGAAGTAAAGCCCACTGAAAAACCTTTAATTTGTAGTCTCTCATCCCCAGAGGAATATATTTAGCACATTAGTTGACCTACAGACTCTCACCCAGAGAGGAAGTATATTTTGCGTATCCTGCACGTAGCCGAGTATCAGGTTTTCGGTTTAAAAGTGAAGTCCTTCGACGAATCTCTAATTATCTTTCTTTAAATGTGTTAAATATTGTAAGTATTTAACTGTAGATATTTGGTATTTGTGCGTGTGTCAATAAAGATGTGAGTTCTCCAACCTGTCCCTCAAGTTTCTCAACCACACCACACCCAGTTACGATCGAGCTGTCCAACATGCACACTACAAAATGTGGAATAAAATAGACTTCTATTATTTACATAATTTAAATTATAATTATTATGTACATTTATAAAATTTTTTAATTAACTAAAGTCATGTCCTCTTCCATGTTTAACATTTTAAATCTTAAAGTATTTTAAAAAATGAAATATCAAACACTTTATGAAGTAAAGTTGACATATGATGAGAATTCTTGAGGTCATACTTCCCTTGTACTATTCAAATTTCTACAAGTAATAAAATGAGTCAGACTATTTTGAATGTATTATTCTTGCAAATAAGTAAAGTCTCAGTCAGTATTATAATTACATAAAATTCTTTTTTCTTTATTTGTAAAATACAGTATAAAAAATAAAATATAAATGCAAAAAATAAAATAAAATGTATTAAAATAAATGTATAGAGTAATAAACAAAAAATGCTTTATTAAATCGAAAAAAAACAAAAAACAAGCTCAATACTTTCACATGTAAAAACAAACATTGCGTTGGTTGACAAACATTGAAGAAACAATATTGAATATAAGTTTTAAAAGAATTCTTGGCGTATAATACGTATATATTATGTCTCACAAAATGCAGCTAATTGAAGTATTTACAGATAATCCTTTTATTTGTATTTATAACAATCATTTCTAACTTATTTTCATCCTGATCAGTTCTTGGTCAGATTTTGAATAATTAGTTCTGGATTTGTACATTCAGGCAATCCTCCTTAAAATAATTTGTTACATCCCTAAAAAGAAAACGCAAGAAAATAAGATAAAAAAATTGATAAATTTAACTTTTATATTTCCTGCTTTATAAAGCGGGATGCATATACTTATTATTATATATTTATGCATATATTTATTATTATACCTTTAGAGCTATATAAAGTTTTGATACATAAACAAACGACAAAAACAGGTTGAAACCAGTTTCGGTGTAAAAAAAGGGTGAAATGTAAGATAGATACTTAATGGTTTAATTGGTTATAAACATAAATATAATGTTAAATAGTAACTTCAACATTAGAGAGTTTTTGCATACCGTATTTTGGACGTCCGTTAGCTTTTTCTCCCTAGCGCGCATGCTCATAGGAAATTGCGCATGCGTTTCAGTAATAATATTTCCTATGAGCATGTGCACTAACGGACGTCCAAAATACGGTATGCAAAAACTCTCTAGTATCAATTTTTATAATATTTTATAAACTAGTAATTATATATCGATATACAGGGTGATTATAATTAAAGTTCCATTTTCAAAAATCCGGGGAAAAAGGACCACTCGTCTTTATAAGTTCAAATTTGAACTGAAGAAACTTGAAGAAGGCGTAAACGGTACGGCATCAAAAAAAGTTATGAAGTATATTAATATATGGTGCTGTAAGTGACATAAAGAAAATGAATTCGGCTGTCATTGATATTTCGAATCGAAATGATAACGTATTTGGCATGAGTTGCACATTAAACTCACTGTAGTGTTCAATGTGCTTGATTGTTTCGGTTTTTTGAAGGAAAAAATGACTTTCAAGTTATTCAACAGTTGTGACACTGTTAGTGCAAAGCCCATTCACCACGTCAAGGTCATACCAAATCCGTAGAACTCTTGGAACTTTTGGAGCTTTATCTTGATGTCATACCGTTTGGCCGTTCTTCAAGTATCTTCAGTTCAAATTTGAACTCATTGTCACGAGGGGTTCTTTTTCTACAGCATTTTGAAAGTGGGACTTTAACTGTAATCACCTTGTATATACTTATATCAGATTCAATTATGTTATCTAAAATTTCTGTGAAATAAATTCTCTTTACCTATTTCACTGACTCGTAACTGACAGGTTCTATGAAGGGAGGTGGGTTGCGTCGTCCAGCCTGTCCCGCCCGACTCCTTCCATTTCCACGATTTGCAGAATTAAAATTGTCTCCGGCATAGAAGTACTTGACTTCCCCAATATACTCTTCTCTGTTCAAAGCTTGAAGAACATCGTCACTGTCTTGCCAGGTATGTCTTGCAAAAGCAAACTTTCCGAAGAGAAAAGCATATAGGAATATCCAAATAAACATCAAGTGAGTGAATGGTGTATTGGATGCCATATCTAAAAAAAAACCTAATAAATATAATGGCAAAAATTTATATTCTATTTTTTAATATAGTTCTATTAGTTATATAGTTCCTAGTTAATTGCAGTATCGTTTATATAGGCTATAGTTTAATTTTTATATACTTTATAGTAGGGATGGCCAGCCTAAATGACTTTGGAAATGCATCCTAACTCCACGGGCAGCATATAAAATTTTATATCCCCACATTAGATTTAGACCACTGTAGACATTTTTTGAAGGTAAAAATTAAAACAGAATGAGTTATTATTAGTGTGTTTACTATTATTCATAGATGTAAACATACTAGAATATTTATAACATAAATTTCTAGGATCATTATTATTGTATTATACACTGAAGTGACAAAAGTCATGGGATACCTCTTAATATCGTGTCGGCCCTCCTTTCGCCCGGCGAAGTGCAGCAACTCGACGTGGCATGGACTCAACAAGTCGTTGGAAGTCTTCTGCAGGAATATTGAGCCATGCTGTCTCGATAGACGTCCATAATTGTGAAAGCGTTGATGGTGCAGGATTTTGGGCACGAACAGACCTCTCGATGATGTCCCATAAATGCTCGATGGGATTCATGTCGGGCGATCTAGGTGGCCAGATCATTCGTTGGAATTGTCTAGAATGTTCTTCAAACCAATCGAACAGTTGTGGCCCGGTGACATGGCGCATTGTCATCCATAAAAATCCCATCGTTGTTTGGGTACATGAAGTCCATGAATGGCTGCAAGTGATCTCCAAGTAGCTGAACATAAGCATTTCCAGTCAATGTTCGGTCCAGTCGCACCAGAAGACCAAGTCCATATCATGAAAAAACAGCCCACACCATTACGGAGCCACCACCAGCTTGAACAGTGCCTTGCTGTCAGTTTGGGTCCATGGCCTCGTGGGGTCTGCGCCACACTCGAACCATACCATCAGCTCTTACCAACTGAAATCGTGACTCATCGGACCAGGCCACGGTTTTCCATTCATCTAGGGACCAACCGATATGCTCACGTGCCCACGAGAGTCGCTGCAAGCGATGTCGTTCTGTCAGTAAAGGCACTCGAAGTCGGTCTTTTGCTGGAATAGCCCAAGAAAGCCAAATTTCTCCGCACAGTTCTAACCAACAAGTCCCTTGTACGTCCCACATTGATTTCTGCGGTTATTTGACGCAGTGTTGCTTGTCTGTTAGAATTTACGACTCTTTGCAGATATCGCCGGTCTCGGTCGTTAAGTGCAGGCGGTCGACCACTGCGCTGTCCATGGTGGGATGTTATGCCTGAAATTTCATACTCTCGGCCCACTCTTGACACAGTGGATCTGGGAATGTTGAATTCCCTAACGATTTCCGAAATGGCATGACCCATGCGTCTAGCTCCAACTAACATTCCGCGTTCAAAGTCTGTTAATTCCCGTCGTGCGGTCATCATCACGTCAAAACCTCTTCACATGAATAATTTGAACAGAAATGAAAGCTCTGCGAAAGCACTGCGCATTTATACCTGTTCTACGCGATGCTACTGTCATCTGAAAATTTGCATATTGCTATCCCATGACTTTTGTCACTTCAGTGTGTAATACAATTATAATGATCCTAAAAATTTATAGCACTAAAAATGAAATATAAAAAATATATAAATATAAACGAAATAAAAAAAAAATCATTAAAGAATATTTATTTTACTAGTGCTTATATTTGCTTCTATACTCATCATGAGTTTGCGGAATACAATTTAATTAATCAATTAAGAGGCTTGAACGAGATATTCTGCGCTTAACTTAAAACGATCATGATGATGCAATAATTTTCTGGATTATTATTCCCTGCCGATAATTCTCATGCTTTTTGTTCTTACCAAAAACGGATCGGCTGCCAATTGTTCAACGACATGTAGGTGGTCTGCAGAGAAAAGAATATTGAGGTGGGTGTTATTCCCTTTTCGTTTTGACAGCTGGAACCGTCTGGTGTGAGGTAACATTCCTGACGCTTTAAGAGACTCGTGGAAAATAAAGGCAGAAGAAGATTTAGAGATGTAGATTTAAGAGACTAAGAAATTCGATAGCAAACAGGTTTCTTACAGAAGGTATTGACCGTTTGAGTAACGTTTTAGTAAAAAAAATTCTGGTCGCTGAATATGTTAAATTCCAGCTTTTATATAAATTTCGGATAGCTACAATAATTCAGGCATCAAATGGATTTGTTTTATGACTATTCTTGCATAACCCATGAATCTTTTATAATTGCTATATATACACTGAAGTGACAAAAGTCATGGGATAGCAATATGCAAATTTTCAGATGACAGTAGTATCGCGTAGAACAGGTATAAATGCGCAGTGCTTTCGCAGAGCTTTCATTTCTGTTCAAGTTATTCATGTGAAGAGGTTTTGACGTGATGATGACCGCACGACGGGAATTAACAGACTTTGAACGTGGAATGTTAGTTGGAGCTAGACGCATGGGTCATGCCATTTCGGAAATCGTTAGGGAATTCAACATTCCCAGATCCACTGTGTCAAGAGTGTGCCGAGAGTATGAAATTTCTGGCATAACATCCCACCATGGACAGCGCAGTGGTCGACCGCCTGCACTTAACGACCGAGACCGGCGACGTCTGCAAAGAGTCGTAAATTCTAACAGACAAGCAACACTGCGTCAAATAACCGCAGAAATCAATGTGGGACGTACAAGGGACTTGTCTGTTAGAACTGTGCGGAGAAATTTGGCTTTCTTGGGCTATTCCAGCAGAAGACCTACTTGAATGCCTTTACTGACAGAACGACATCGCTTGCAGCGACTCTCGTGGGCACGTGGGCATATCGGTTGGTCCCTACATGAATGGAAAACCGTGGACTGGTCCGATGAGTCACGATTTCAATTGGTAAGAGATGATGGTAGGGTTCGAGTGTGGCGCAGACCCTACGAAGCCATGGACCCAAACTGTCTGCAAGGCACTGTTAAAGCTGGTGGTGGCTCCGTAATGGTGTGGGCTGTTTTTTCATGGTATGGACTTGGTCCTCTGGTGCGACTGGACCGAACATTGACTGGAAATGCTTATGTTCAGCTACTTGGAGATCACTTGCAGCCATTGATGGACTTCATGTACCCAAACAACGACGGGATTTTTATGGATGACAATGCGCCATGTCACCGGGCCACAACTGTTCGCGATTGGTTTGAAGAATATTCTGGACAATTCCAACGAATGATCTGGCCACCTAGATCGCCCGACAGGAATCCCATCGAGCATTTATGGGACATCATCGAGAGGTCTGTTCGTGCCCAAAATCCTGCACCATCAACGCTTTCACAATTATGGACGTCTATCGAGACAGCATGGCTCAATATTCCTGCAGAAGACTTCAAACGACTTATTGAGTCCATGCCACGTCGAGTTGCTGCACTTCGCCGGGAGAAAGGAGGGCCGACACGATATTAAGAGGTATCCCATGACTTTTGTCACTTCAGTGTATATCGTATTATACTTGAATAGAGCCATGGGTGTTAGACCGGGACCTACGGTTTAAAGGCCCACTACTAACAGGATCGTAGAGCGTTGCGGGGGTAGTGTTACTCCGGTCCGTAGCTTATCTTAAAGCAACACGCACCTTCTGGGTAGTGCTAAGAGAGTAACGTCTGGGCAGCGCTTGCCTTAAGTCACAAAAGACAACTGTCTAAGAGTTTGCCAGCTGCATTAGAAAAAAATATTTGAATAGATATCCAACGATATTCATTTTGTACTGGATAATGTTCAAGATTCCAATATTTCAATCGAAGATGAGATTTCTACGTAATGTTCAATAAGGCTTTTGGTTTTTAAGGAAAATAAAGCTTTGAAATACAAAAAAGTTAATAATTATGGCTTAACTTATACAATATAAAATAACAAATAATAATTATAACTATTAATAGAATTTAGTGTGATAGTAAACATATATGAACTATTTCAAAGATATGGAACTATTGCGGGTGCGCAGAAAATCTACCTCCCCGTGGTGCACCTGGTAACACTTTTTAGTGGCTAAAAGGTCTGCAACTTGGCATTATTGTCAGATTAATGAACTCTGTTTCAGCATGTTTTGTTGCATTAGTTTGTTGTTGTTGTATGTTTTTTTTTTTTTTTTTTTTTTTTTACGTTGTTCTTTTTTTTTTTTTTTGCTGTAACTGTTCATAATCTGCCATTGGAAATAAAAAATAAATAAAATAAATAAATATATAAATAAAATAAATAAATAAATAAATAAAAAAAAACTATTGCACCTCTTTGACTTTTCGTATATGGCCACATTGAAAGCCATTTCACATCTAAAATCTGTATCAAAAATAATGTTAGATTGAATAATAAACGTCATACAATTCTAAGACACAATTAAATTTGATAAAGTATTATAATGAAACTCTCCTCTCAACTGAACACTCTTTGCTTACTTCGAAACAAATTTCTTGTAAAAATTTTATATTTTTCTCTGATACTGAATGTCAATGCTTTGTATCATCAGACCAAACACAAAGCACACTCAGACATAACATATTAATAACCTTCAATACCCATGACGATGTGCAAGATTTCAAATAGTTCTAATGAAACCTGGGCACATAATAACTAATATAATAGAAATTATTTAACAAAAAAACAAATAATATGAAATTTAATTTGATTAGAATAATAAATTTAATTGAATGATTTGAAATTTAATTTATTTACAGATTTTAGTTTTATATCTTAAAGTTCGACAACTGACAAACAAGCCATTCAAAAAGTGTTCATCAATTCACACTGATTTGAAAGAAGATGAGCACATTAATTCTTTAAGCATGGAAATATCTCTATTATGTTCAAGGATGAGAACGAAGGGTTCAAACCCTTAAATGTCATCTCTGGGGAGGTTTATTTAAGACTAAAACTTCAGTTTCTCATTTTTAAATAATAGATGAGAGGATTAAATCTTCAGGTTATAAAATCCCTCCGTTATGATTAAAAGTGAAGGACAGAGAGTGCAAACCCCCAGACGTCATATCTGGTGTGTATGTGTTTGTGGGGAAGATGTTATTTGAAACTACACTACATTAAATGGGAGTACCCTATATTTGCCGTGCTAGTACCAAATAACCTTTTGCTAAGGGTTCGCCATTAGAAGGTAAATATCTACCACAGGGGTGGCCAACCTGAATGATCTTGCGGGCCCCTTTAGAAATGCATCCTAACTCCGCGGGCCGCATATAAAATTGTATATCCTCCTATTAGATTTAGACCCACTATAGACATTTTTTGGACTGAAAAATTAAAACATAATGAGCTATTATTATTGTGTTTACTATTATTCTTACATATAGATAATATAATAATAGTACTAAACGCACATTGTAAAGATATATATAGCACTAAAAGGGAAATATAAAAAATATATAAATATAAACGAAATAAAAAAAAATGAAATAATTAAAAAACATGGATTTTACGAGTGTGATATGTGTTTCTCCCCTCTCTCACTTAGCTTTTGCAAATCGATCAAAATTTGGGCATTTGCACATCGTAATGGCTGTTGCAGGTTAGAGACCTTTATGTTTGAGCGCGTTTTGTGTTGGGTTAATTTCATTTTCGGAAAAAAGAACGATTCGCAGGTGTACTAAAGTTGAACTAAAAGCGCTAATAATTTGAACTAAGAGTCTGGTTTGCTCTGCTATAAACAATCAACTGTGTGTATCTAGGGATCGTCATTGCGGTCACTTAAAGTGGAACGTAGAACCTATTATATTAGATGTTTCAAGATGCGCTCTCGTCATCAGTTCGCAGAATATAATTTAATTTTTCTGCGAACTGTAAAATCATTCTGAAACTGTAAACTCAAAAATAAAACAAGCGATATCTGTCCTATATTCGCAAGAATATTATTTTAAAAGCAAAGTTCATTTTTTCTCATCATTTCGACAGTTCATTTTTTAATATATGGATGCACACATAATGTATTTTTTTAATACATTGGTTTTCACTCCTTTGGCCATTATAAAATAAATTTATTTTGTAAAAGTGTGATAAATCTCAAACTGCCTGAAAATATTCAAGGCGGGCCGCGGGTTGACCACCCCTGATCTACTATATTCTGTTAAAAGATTAATATAATATTATTTTAAAAAAATATCTAAATACAAGAAAAAAAATATTTTAAATGCATAATATATTAAGCACATTTATTACGATTTTTAAACACACTCACGTGATTTGAAGGACTGATGCTGTTGTCAGTGCCGCATGAAATAGCAAATAGTTCTTCCGTTCTTAATGATCGCAATTTATAAACTAGCGATAAAAGTACTTTGACCGTCGGATGTTTCAATTTCACTCCGGGATTTCACAGAAATTTCGTTATCGAAGCAATATTTTCCACTTATTTATTTATTTTTTGTTTTTTTGAAATGGATGTTTATCAAAGGAAGAGAAATTACAACATAAATAGAGGCAAAGATCAAAACTGGATATTAGTTGAATTGGATTAAAATTTATTGCTATCGAAAATTATAATATCAGAAGCTTTAGTTAATATTGATGTACAGGATGATTATAATTAAAATCCCACTTTCAAAATGCTGTAGAAAAAGAACCACTCGTCACAATGAGTTCACATTCGAACTGAAGATACTAGAAGAAGGGTGAAATGGTATGTCATCCAAAAAACGTTCCACCGATTTTTTCCCATCCAATTTGGTATAATCTTACCGTGGAGGATGGGCTTTCCACTCACAGTGTCATAACTGTTGAATGACTTGGAAGTCCTTTTTTCCGTCAAAAAACCGAAACGAACAAGAACATTGAACACTATAGTTGGTTTAATGTGCAACTCATGCAAAATACGTTATCATTTCGATTCAAAATATCCCTGGCAGCCGAATTCACTTCCTTTATGGCGCTTACAGCGCCATCTATTAATACACTTTGGAATTTTTTTTGTTCAAATTTGAACTCGACGACGAGTGGTTCTTTTTTTACAGCATTTTGGAAGTGACTTTATATATAATCACCTTGTGTATCATTTTATACAAACTTAAAATGGTTGCAAATATACTTAATGTTTGGACTCTACCACATATACTGTGAAGGACGAAATTTCTCACTATGAGAACATAAAAGTTTCCCGAGGAAATATATGGCAGTTTTCCGAAAAAATATGAAATCACATTCAGTGCTCGACAAATGAGCTTTAATAGAAACACACATTGCAGGTACTTGATATGACATAGTGTTAACAGAAGAAAGGGCTCAAAATGAACACTTTTCATAACCAGGCTTGCATGTGCAAGTGTTTCAGGGGCTAATTGTACAAAATTCGACAGCATTCTGTAATACTGTGTCCAAAGAGTAAAACACATTTTCAATTTAAAATTCCCAGGTCTTATGGAATTTCAATTTTTCTTTTTCTTTTTTAGGTTGCTAGCACTGTCCTTGACATATGTGTGAAATTTGAATTACGCTTGGCTTTGTGAAACGCTAAAACTAATTTTGGTGATTTTTGAAATGTCTCAATTAATTGAGCAAAGCGATTGGATTCTATTTTACTTTCGGAAACGTATACAATGTTGCAGGAGGCATTCGGTGAGCATTCCTATATCGGAAAGAAATGCTCAGATATTATAATGGTATAAATGGATGGATGAGAAGATTGGCGCGATGGATTAGATGGTATAAACAATTCAAAGAAGGCAGAGAACACGTTGATGGCGAAGAGCCGTCTGGTCGACCACCAATCTCAACCGACGTAGCTCACGTCCAAAAAAATGAAAGATTTAGTGCTTGCAAAGCGTTGATTTACAATTAGAGACCTTGCTGATAATGTTGGAATTTCAAAAGGGTCGGTCAGTTCCATTTTGGGTCTCAAACGCATCAAATCTCGATGGGTACCGAAAACACTGAATGCGGCAGCTCACTCTGCATGGATTCTTCGTGACGTTTTCGCCAAAAATGAAACCCATATAGTTCCACAACCACCGTATTCACATCGTGTGACTTCTGGCTATTCCCTAAACTCAAAAGACCACTCCGGGGACACCGTTTTGAGTCGATTGAAGAGATTCAACGTGAATCGTCGCGCGCTTTGAAGGCCATCCCTGCCGATGACTTTTTAGCATGCATTGAGGATTCGAAAAAAAAAGTTGGCATAAGTGCGTTGTGTCCAGAGGGGATGACTTTGAAGGCGATGAAATAAATTTGGAAGAATAAATAAAGAGTTTTTGAAAAAAAATAATTGACCTTACTTTTTGGACTCAGTAGTAGGTGACATTTCTGTAAAAATATCTGTACAGCATGTAGGAGACAGAAATAAGCAGTGCAATGGAATGTATCGATGGAAATGCAGGCTTCCTTTGGATTCTAACCACAGTCCTGCTTATTGTCCACAAAGCTTACTAATATCACTGTCTTCTCTTTTATTAATAAATTTTTTTGTTTTATATTTTTTCCTAATGAATGCCAGTTTCCGATTTTGAACTTTGAGTTTTTTAAAATGCATCCATGTTTGTTGATCTTTTATTTATTCATTAATTTGATTCTCGAATTTCTTGTTTTATTTCTAAGAATTTTAAACTCATTTCTGTTCATAAACTGTTATAACTCATTGTGTTTCCAACCATATAAATGATCTAATATTCCTTTTCCATTGAAGAAATATGATCGGTAAAAATAATAACTTCAAGCTTTCTGCGTTCAGGAGAACAACGGAAAAATTAAAATATCCACAATGCTATAAAACAATTTATTGCACAGGGTAAGACAAGCACAGTGCATTTTTATCACAAAGTAGTATTGCGCTTAGTTAAATCGGAAAACATCTGTTACAAAAATAAACTATCTGACTGACAATTCATTACAATGAGCTTTATAATAATGGATTCGAACCACAGTCTTGTTATACACTGCCCCCATTACTACTATGCCACAAGTTGGAATAATTTCACTGTATTCTGTTTTAATCATTGATTTTTATTATTTTATAAACATTGCCGATGAATGAATGCTAGTTTTCTGAATTTCTATGCTTTCGTATACTTTTGAGTTTCCTAAAATTCATCAGGGTATGTTAATCTTCTTGTTTTTCTAGCCTTTTCTACTTCTATGAATTTTTTTAGACTCGTTTCATGTTATAACTCATTGTGTTTCCAACCTTGTAAATAATCACAATCTTCATTTTTCAATGAATTTGTTCAATGAAAAATGGAGATTGCTATTATTTACAATCATATTTCTATGATCAGTATAAATAAAGACATCAAGCTTTCTGCCTTCAGAATAACAATGGAGAAACTAAAACACGTAAAATGCTGTAAAACAATTTATTGCACAGGGTAAGTAAGTAAGACAAGCTCAGCGCATTTATTGTCACAAAGTAATATTGCACTGAAATTGGAAACCATCTGTTACAAAAACAAACTGTCTGTCAGATACTTCTAGGAAATGAACTTTATAACAATGATAACCGATACAATTCGGCAGTTAAAATGTAGTGACTGCGTTCTCAGTACTTGTCGGGCAGCCCTTTGGGTCTGTACTTGTTGGGATCTCCTCCTTCCCGCCCCCACTTGTTGGCTTCCTGGTCTGCCCTGGAGTCGGCTGCTCCTCTGCCGCTGCTACCACCTTGCAAAAATTCTCTCGTGTCACTGAAACACAATATTGAAACTCATTGAAAGATCGTCAGATCACTGAAACTTCATAATACAATTGTACGTTGTATATATTATTTGATAATATTGATTAATTTGATTTGATAATATTGATTTTGATAATATTGATTAATTTGATATACATAATATAATTTGATAATATTGTATATTGTTCATATACAACGTTGGATCTATTTAACTGCCTAATTCCCTACTTAAATCTGCCGCGAGGTATAATCCTTCAGAGATTCATGCTTGTTTCTTGATGTACGATATAGCAATCAAGTTCTGTTATCATATCCATGGAATGAAACTGAAACAACGCGTTTCAGTTTTAAAGAGCATTTAAAACAAATAGATGTTACAAATTCAAGCTAATAGTAAACGAATAGAAGATTGGCATTTAAGAACTATATCGAGAACGAAATGAACCATATTGTTCCAACGATTTGTTACAGTTATATAGTTGTTAGATAAATCAAAATTTTAGTCAGTATCGCATACATTTATTAATTTGTGTTTGTTGACTTCTGTTTTTAATTCTGTACATAACTTCATTTTAAGCCCTTTCCATCCAATAGAACATATTGATGGACGATTTAGCTAGCCTTTTTTTCCCGATTGTCTTCCAACTTCAACATGTATTATATTTTTTACTTTTAGAATATTGTTTAGACTGTTCAGTTTTGTTGTATAGAATTTTTTTTTTTTTGAAACAATGTTTTTAAAATTTGTGGTAAAAATTATTCTTAAATGGTGGTTCTAAAAAAACAAAAATTATCCCAGATTCTTCTCATTTAGTTTTTTTAGTGTATAATCCGCTGGTTATGGGCAGGCAATTACGGTATTTTAAATTAGACGCTGATAGTGCATCCTAACAACGTTGGATCCACTTCTATTTGACGTATGAGTGAGTCGGGCCCGTACTTCAAGTAGCCGTCAACAGGAAAAGAATTTGAAAGTCTTTTTTAATGGTACAACAGCCCCATGGTGGGCCAAATTCCAAAACATGAGATGCATCCTTTTTACGGGATACGGTTGTCAGATCTATGCTCAACAGTCATGTTAGACCGGGACCTACGGTTTAAAGTGAATTTCGAACCACTACAACATGCACGGAACTCTTTTTGGAACTCTCTCACGGAACTCTTCTTCTGTGTTACCAGGCGCCAGAGAGCTAGTCATTCGGCCATCAGGTCCCAATCGAATTCACGACACCGAAATTAACAGTCTCGTGTTCTACCTAAGGTAACCGAGCTGTTATTTAAAACTACGATTTCTAAATTTATTTTTATTATAAAATTAAGTAATTTCTAAAGTATGTATTAATTCCTTAATTATTTTCTTTTATTATTTCCGGAAAATTTTAAATTTTAATTTAGTCTTATAAGAGGAAACCCAAAAAAACTTCCACCGGATCAAGTCAAAAACAGACATCCTGTTCTATTCTTCACTGAATCTGCTCATTTTTTTTTTATTAACTGAAACTCACATTGTAGCCCGAGATTGGACTCGCCAGTTTCGATGCTTGACATTAAACATTTTATCAAATAATACTTATTCAGAGAATCAGGAGAGGCACAGAAAATTTTGTGCTCTGATATTTAAATGAAACTATTACCTAATAACTCCTGCAGCCCATTTTCCTCCAGGTCCCCTTTGGGCGGCGTCGTAATTCCCTTTGGCGTGGAAGTACTTGTCGGCGCCTTTGTAGTTGGCTTCTCTCATGCCCTGGTAGGCTTTCCACATGTCGCCACCTCCCTGCCAAGCCTGCTTCATGAAGCTGAACTGGCTCAAGACAGGCGACACCATCAGTACCAGGGTGAGCATCAGGCAAATGAGTGACACGGTGGAGGCCATCGCTGTAAATACGAAAGTCGAGTTGCGAGTGTTATATTGTTTCAAATATGTTACAAAATCATAACATTAATTCTTGTTTGATGATATTAATTCTTGATTAATAACATTACTTCTTAATTACATTTCTTGTTTGATGATATTAATTCTTGATTAATAACATTAATTCTTAATTACATTTCTTGTTTGATGATATTAATTCTTGATTAATAACATTAATTCTTAATTACATTTCTTGTTTGATGATATTAATTCTTGATTAATAACATTAATTCTTAATTACATTTCTTGTTTGATGATATTAATTCTTGATTAATAACATTAATTCTTAATTAAATTTCTTGTTTGTTGACATTAATTCTTGATTAATAGCATTAATTCTTGATTAATAACATTAACTCTTGATTAATAACATTAATGTTTCATTGATAACATTAACTCTTGACAACTTACACGCTAAATGAACATTTCCAGACAAGAAAAAGTGTTTTTAAACTCTAAACAGATTATCCCAAGTATTTTCGTATCGCATCTTTGTATCTTTTCGGTACACCACGATTATTTCGTGCTTATAATCGATTTCTAAATAGGGGCTGAAAGGAATTATTGAGATGCCTAGCATTTTTCTAAGGGAGGCAGGAGTTTGCTTGTGTTATTGTACTTTTAGCGCAACCCTCCCACTTGCTTTCCTGTTATTTAACATACAATCATCAAAAAGGAAATCATCGGTTAAAAAATAATTAATCAATTTAATCGCCTTTTATTATTCTAAATCAAAGTATACAAAATATTCTGACATTCGAATTAAAAAATATTAAAAAAACAAAAATTATTAGTTAAAAAAGGAATTAATCAATTCAGTCTTTTTTGTTAGTCTAAATCAAAGTATAAAAAAATATTCTAACATTCCAATTAAAAAATATTAAACAAATATATCAATCATTAAAACGAAGATCATCAGTTAAAAAAGAATTAATTAATTCAGTCGCCTTTTCGTAATTCTAAATCAAACGATAAAAATATTCTAACATTCGAATTAAAAATATTAAACAAACATATCAATTCTCAAACAAAAATTATCAATTAAAAAAGAATTGATCAATCAATTCAGTCGCCTTTTATTATTCTAATATTCGAATAAACTTTTTAACTTACCGACAGTAAGAACGGGTTATCTCTATCAAAAGAATTAACAGAGAGAGAATGAATAAATTCTATGGTGCCGTTCTGTGTTCGAAGTTTATATACAGATGGCGATCGCGAAAGTATTCAACTTTCGCTGATATTGTGTTCTGGGTTTCCCCTGGGTTTCTTCAGTTCGGGCAAGCTTTTTCACTGCCATCGCTCGGAAATCGCTGTCTGGCAAAAAAAGAATTTCTTGGAAATATCCCAGGTTTTCCGTTCATTATCAAAGGATGCACGACCTTCCGCCATTGTTTAACAAAAGATAAGAAAAATTTGAATTCAGTTTTTCCGAGAATTAGCTGGCGATCTATGCGGGTATTTTTTATATAGAAATATTTGAGCAATATGTCTGATAAGTGCTCAGGATTTAAAAGATGTTAATGTATTCTTAATGATTTGGTTATTTTTTAGTTTAACCTATTTCTAAATTGTAACAGTTCTATTTTTATATTAATGATACAGTTAGTATAATTGCAAGATATAAATTTTGTTTATTTTATATTGTTTGATAGGGGTAATTTTTTTTCAATTTATATAATCATTAAAGTAATATTGACTTTTGTTTAAAAACTCCAATACAACATTATTTTCCTACAATGAAATGGTTTATTTAATTTTTGAGTCTGACTATAGAACCTTATTTGTCATACATGGTAGATTTATTTACCAGAACATAATTGAAATGGTCAGAAATATGCTCAATTTTCGTTTATTTATTATGTATTTATATTTGCCAACAACAAATCTTAAAATATATTGAATTGTTCTCATTATAAGTAAGTTTCCCGATTCGGGACCTGAATGGCCGAGTGGCTGGCGCTCTGGCGCTCGGTGCTACAGGTGCGGGTTCCAGTCCCGGCGGTGCCATGGATGTTTGTAGTAGTTCGGAGTCCCCTTTCAACCGTGGGTCCCGGTCTAACATGATCGTAGAGCGTTGCGAGGGTATTGTTATTCTGCGTCAGCTTCCGTGGCTTATCTTCAAGGGACCACGGGTCACAAGGGTGGCTTCCACGGTAGTGCTAAGTGAGTAACGTCGGCGCAGCCCTTATGATATAAAAGATCACGGTCTAAGAATTTGCCAGCTGCATTAGAAAAAAAAACATTTTAAATAAATTTTAAAAGGGATTCGAGTCCCGTCGGTGCCATGAATGTTTGTAGTGCTTCGGAATCCACTTTAAACCGTAGGTCCCGATCTAACTTGATAGTAGAGTGTTGCTGGGGGATTATTAGTCCGCGTCCGTAGCTTATTTTCAAGCTACACGCACCTCCTGGGTGGTGCTAAGTGAGTAATGTCAGTGCAGCCCTTGCGTTAAGGCCTCGAAGACAATTGTCTAAGTGTTTGCCAGCTGCATTAGAACACAAAAATATCAATGATACTGTTAAAATGGATACAAGATATAAATTTTGTTGTTTTTTTATATTGTTTGATAGGGATGATTTTATTTTTCAATTTCTATTATAATTAAAATATAGGAACATTGATTTTTAGTTAAATCCTCCAATACAACATTATTTTATCAAATGTTTCGTTTAATTTTTTTAAATTCTAATCGTAAAACCTTATTGTCATATATGGCAGATTTATTTACCAAAACACAATTGAAATAATTAGAAATATTCTTAATTTTCGTTTATTTATTATGTATTTATATCTGAATATAACAACATCAGATCGTAAAATATATTGAATTGTTCTCTTTTTAAGCAAGTTTCTAAATTCCTTATAAATTTAAGAAGATGGTTGGGCCTATTTTTAAATTCTTTCGAAATAATTTTAGGACAATATTTTATTCAATTCCTTCTATTAGCTCACACTCTCCCTATATATATCTTGTTCACATTTTCAATCGTTCATAAAACACTTTACATTCATACACTCAAGTTCAAATACATACATACAATTTGTAGTGGATGACACTGGATGTGAATAAGTTTTTTCAAATATTAATTCAGTAATTAAATTTAATTAATTTATTATATTTTTTTAGATTTAAGTTGCCTATATCTACCAGTAGATGGCACCAGATAAACATAAAAAAATGAATGAAAATTATTTATAAAGTACTTTTTTGCAATAGAGTGAAAAAAAAGTAGGAATTAACTTAAATTTTTTTTTATATTACTTATTTTGTTCTAATGCATCTGGCAAACACTTAGACAATGGTCTTGGATGCCATAAGACAAGCGCTGCGCCGATGTTACTTAGAGAGTGCTGCACCGATCACTTAGCACTACCCATTGGGTGCGTGTAGCTTGAAGATAAGCTACGGACGCGGAGTAACAATGCCCCAGCAACACTCTACGATCCTGTTATTATTACAGTTGTACTAATTACGTTCAAACAAATGCAACTTATAAATATGATATAAATATCTATACAGAACGTAACAAAAAATATGCACCTCTTTAAATTTAGTTTCAGTCAAATAAACTGTGTTTCAGTCTAAATTATGTATTACGAAAGTACGAATATGATTTGACTTTTTTGTTAGGGTAAATTTTGTTTTTCATACATTAAATAAATATATACATAACCATTATTAGCCATTCGATATAATTATAACCATTATTATACCCGAATGGCCATTTATGGCCTTAGCTTTAGCTACTGTGCAGAAAGGAGAGTACAAATTTGAATATATAGTGATTCACATTGCTTTCAGAAATGAGGAGATTCATTGAGGATGAGTATACGTACTTTTGAATCGATATACTTAATAGAAGTTTTCCATTCATACAAAAGTAATTATTGGACAGTTAGTTTTGAAAATTCTTCCCGAACTAGTTATGTATATAGCATATTTATGTATACATATTGCATCTTATATTTGTACATCGCATCACATGCCATCCTTATGTGAACTAGAATTTTAAGAACTAGCTGACCAGCATTTACTTTCGTAGGAATGAAAACATGTCAATGCTTAAAAGGAAGAAAAAGTATACACTATCATAATCGTCAAGGAATCTCCTCATTTTTTTATCCTCAGTGTATGTGTATTGTTTGTTTATATATATATATATATGTGTGTGTGTTATGTATACATATATATATACTATATATAACAAAAGTCGGGCCTGATGGCCGAGTGGCTAGCACTCTGCCCTAAGTACTACAAGTTTTACGGGTTCGAGTCTTGGTGGTGCCACGAATGTTTGTAGTGGTTCGGAATCCTCTTTAAGCCGTAGGTCCCGGTCTAACATAATTGTAGAGTGTTGCTGGGGTAGTGTTACACGCGTCCTTTGCATATGTTCAAGCTACACGTGCACCCTGGGAGTGCTAAATGAATAACGTCGGTGCAGCCCTTGCTCTTGGTATAAAGATAACTATTTCTTATTGCCATCTACATTAGAAAAAAATAGTACAGAAGTCCATAAGACAAAGCCTATCATTCAAAAAATGAAGGAAAAAATATGAGAAAATACCAAGAATCGAGTTTTATCAAATGACACTTGTGAATTATGGGCGGTGTTCTTTGGTACTTCTTATTTGGAGTATTTTTGTGACATTTTGTCCATATTTGAGGCAGCACATTTCAACGCTCCTGAATGCTTAAGATCCTTCTTTTCGTTTTATTTTAAATATTTTATTAATTACAGAAACTGGACATTCTTAGACAATATAATCCGATGATAGAAGCACCATGATTCTTTTTTGTTCGTGTACGTTTTATTGCATAATTGGACCTCTGTTATTTTTTTAGTTTGAGTATTTCTGTAATAAATATATGTAAATATTTTGTGAGATTTTTTTAGCATTGTGCATTTTTATTATTATGCATTTTTTTTTGTTATGTCTTTTTTATTCTTTAACAATCCATACACTTTCAAGACTGTAAAGACGTCGTCAATCATTGTTCGCTTAACAATTTGGTAGTATTTCAAAAGCAAAATTTTCAAAAATTTTCTACTATAACTTTTACTCAAAATATTTTTAAAAACCGAACTATTTCAAAATAAAGAACCATGCTAATTCATATTTTAAGCGGTTTTAGTTCATATTCATGCATATATCCGCTTTCAAACAATGAAACAATAGAAATTAGAGAAACTCGATGAATTTCAAAGACTAGCAGATGGGTATGTTCGATCAATTCTCAAAACTTGTGCAATCGCTTTGTTCGTCATGAAACAGCTGACAAAAACAATAAATAACTGAAGAATGTTAAATAACTGGAAACTAAAAACATTGAATTATATTAATTTTAATACTTTTATTATCACGTGTGAACATGATGTTGCCCTGGTTAGGGGGTCCTTGACGTTAACCGAAAATGAGGGCCAAGTAAATAAAACTCCATTGCAAATTTTCGCGGAAAATGGTACTTTGGGCCCCTTAACTTTTGAAATGCTTCATAATAACGTTAGTCTTCAGGAATTTTCTGGAGAATTTGGCTTTTACTTGAAGTGTTTTGTACTATGGTTTTGAAGCACATTTGTATATCCAATAGCTGTACGCACTCGTAGTGCATCGATCCATTCCTTCTTCTTGAAGTTTCAAATTTATCGCTTTTGGCATTTTCCCGTGCTTATGGAGCTGTAGAGTGCTTCTTATTGTACTTGGAATGCTCCATTCTTTCATTTACGCCTAGAATTTACAAGCATTGATATATTCTTCTGGCTATTGAATGCTATAGTGTTTCTTGTAGAATTGGGAATGCTTCATTCATCATTTATGCCTAGAATTTTCAAATTTTGATATATTCTTTTGACTATTGAATTGGTAGTGATTCTTGTAAAATTTCGAATACTTCATTTTTCATTTATGCCTAGAATAATTGGAAAACAATAACAGTGTTTTAAAATAATACTGCACTCTGAAATTTTTCATAGAAAAATTGGTCTTTTTGATTATGTTTGACAGTGATGTGGTGTGGTGTGGTGTAGTAGTAGTAGTAGTCATATTAAACATGGAGGCCTGACAGCCGACTGGCAAGAGCTCTGGCGCTCAGTATCACAGGTTACGGATTCAAATCCCGGCAGTGCCATGGATGTTTGTAGTGGTTCGGAATCCACTTTAAGCAGTAGATCTCGATGTCATATGACCATAGAGCGTTACAGAGCCCAATCAAACTTCTTCTCATCCACATCATTCTCAAATTGTAAAGGAGCATCTCAGATGTAGGCACAGTGAAGTGGTGTGGTGTGGTGTAGTAGTAGTAGTAGTTATATTAGACAAAGACCAAGGGTGTAAAGTGAATTTCGAACCACTACAAACATCCATGGTACCACCGGGACTTGAACCCGAAACCTGTGGCACAGAGAGCTACTCATTCTGTCATCAGGCCCTGTTTGACATTCCTTGTAGAAAGAATAATTAATTAATAAAAGTTATTCAATAAATTTTAATAGCTAGTGGCATTTATTAAAATTAGTCAGTGAATCTTTTATGAATTGCACTAATATTAAACTCATGTTTGTGAAAATTGCAACACCATGAAGGAATCGTCATAATTGAATGAAACTTAATACACAGTTGAGTGGTAGTGGTACAAATAAATGATTAAACGTTCAAAGAAAACAAACAATAACAAGAGATCGGAATCAGTATTTTGTGTAGCCACCACGCGCCGCAATAAGTGCTGCTACACGACGTGGCATGGAGTCAAACAAATTTTGAATGTCTGCCTGAGGAAAAGCATTCCATATTGTTTGTATGCGCACCCAAAGTTCGTCTGCAAAGCAACAGGACGAGGATCACGAGTGAGACGCCGACCAACGAAATCCCACACATGTTCAATCGGCGACATATCCGGGGAATACGCAGGCCAAGGAAGAAACTGTACCTGCCGCGTTGCAAAGAAGGATTGAACAGACCTAGCGATAAGAGGGCGGGCATTGTCCTGTTGAAATACAGCGCCTGGCAAGCTTTGATGGAAGGGAACAGCTTGGGGCTGTAGAACTTCACTGATGTACCGGTTGCTGTTCAGATTGCCCACAATTCGTAGCAATTGAGATCGTCCATGATATGCTATGGCCCCCCAGACCATAACTCCGGCTGTTCGTCCATTGTGGCGTTCGATAATGCACTCCGAAAGGTGGCGTTCACCGGCATAGCGTCTGACACGAATGCGGCCATCATGGTACCACAAATTAAAGCGGGATTCGTCAGAAAACACGACATGCTGCCAATCAGCACGCCAGTCTCTATGCTGAGCGGCCCATTGTAGCCGCAGGCGGTGATGGTTTAGCGTGAGAGGGATCCTGTATAAAGGAGTCCTTGCGCGCAGTCCACGCTGCAGCAGACGTCTACGAATTGATGAAGCACACAATGAAACACCTGTAGCTATTGACCACTGTGCTGCCAATTGTCTAGAGGAAGCTGTATGGTCCGTCAGCGCCATGCGGACCAGGTGTCTATCATCGCGAGCTGACGTCACATTTCGGGGTCCACTCCCGGATTTCCGAGTTGTCCGACACTCGTCCGTCCACTGCTTCCAAAGACGCATCACTGTGCTGCTGTTACGCTGCACACGAGCGGCTACTGCACGATAAGACAATCCAGCTTCACGAAGGCCGATGATTCTTCCCCGTTCAAACTCTGTAAGTTGTTCAAATCTCGCTCTCTTTCGTCGAAGAGGCATAAATAACGATTGAGCTAACGTTTACCACTGGCAGATAACCACCGATAACCATACACACCTCGCTACAGCCGTCTATTTATTCGGATCCATCCGCCGTTCAGAGGGCGCTGCTCAGCATAGGCATGCGCTACGGATTTGAAATTCTAATCATTTGCATATCATGCACTAATTTGCATTTCCTGAAAATTTCAGCTCACTCGCGTAAGTCCTTCATGGTGTTGCAATTTTCACAAACATGAGTTTATAATAGAACACTAGCATTTACATATGAAATTGAAAATTCATTTATAAATGATATCAGCTTTAAAACAATTGAGATTCATAAAATAAAATTAAGGCAATGCACATTAAATCATGGTTGGCCAACCTGCGGACCCCGGGCCTTGAAAATTTTTTCCGTCCCGTGAGATTTATCCCACTTTTACAAAATATATTTATTTTATATTGGCCAAAGTAGTGAAAACCAATGTATTAAACACATACATTATGTCTGCATTCATATATTCAAAAATTAACTGTCGAAATAATGATAAAAAATTAATTTTGATTTTAAAATTAAGACATATTAAGACATCTTGTGAATTAAGACAGATATTGTCTGTTTTATCTATGAGTTTACAGTTATGAATTCGCAGAATAATTAAATTATATTCTGCTAACTCATGATGTGCGCGCGTCTTGGAACATCTAATACAGTAGGTTCAATGTTTCACTTTAAGTGACCTCAGTGACCATCCCTAAATATGCATAGTTCATTATTGATAGCACAGCAAACCATACGCTCAGTTTCAAGTGAAAATTTACTTTTTAATTTCGCATCTGCAACACCAATTACGATGTGCAAATACCCAAATTGAGATCGATTTGCAAAAGGTAAATGGTTAAACAAATATCGCACTAGTAAAATAAATATTGTTTAATGATTTAATTTTTTTTTATTTCATTTATATTTATATAATTTTTGTATTTCATTTATATTTATGTAATTTTTGTATTTCATTTATATTTATATAATTTTTGTATTTCATTTATATTTATATAATTTTTGTATTTCATTTATATTCATATAATTTTTGTATTTCATTTATATTTAGATAATTTTTTTATTTCATTTATATTTATATATATTTGTTATATTTCATTTTTAGTGTTATATATTTCTTTACAATGTGCCTTTAATATCAATTGTTACTACATTATCCATGTTTACATGTAAGAATAATAGTAAACACAACAATAATAACTGATTCTGTTTCAATTCTTCACTCCGAAAAAATGTCTGTAGTAAATCTCAATCTAATATGGGGATATGTAATTTTATATGCGGCCCTGCGGAGTTAGGATGCATTTCCAAAGTGGCCCGCAAGGTCATTTGGATTGGCCACTCCTGCATTAAATCATTCAAGTATTTCGGTTTTTACGCTTTAGGTTTTTGTAATATTTTTTAAGACTTTATTCAGTTACTTTCACATTCATATTCCTTCAACGAATTGGGAAATCCACTGACATATTAAGCTAAGTGGTAGATAATTAATGTAGGTTATATGCATTAGAATATTTTATCAATTTCGTAATAATAAATATGCATATCAATGCATATTAAATTTAAGCAAAAAATTAATTTAGGTAGCATCATTCACAAATGTTATGAACGATCACTTTCATTTACTTATTAAACAAAATGAAAAATAAAATAAAATTCATATATACTTTTAAAAAAATTTAATTTAATAAGATTTTGCTTTACTAGTGTTGTTGTAATAGAGCATATATTGAATGAAAAAAATAATTTTTTAAACATTTTTGTTTTCATGGATTTTAAAGTTAAGTATAAGTTATTTATTACAAATTATTTTATAAAAATGCTCTTTTACCATAAACCGTCAAATACAACATAGGAACGTATGTATCTAATAATGTACAGGGTGATTATAATTAAAGTCCCACTTTCAAAATGCGGAAAAAAATGAAGGTGGAAAATAATTGTAAAACTCGTCACAATGACTACAAATTTGAACTGAAGGGCGAAGGGGAAATGGTATAGCATCAAAAAAAAGTTCCCCGATTTTTCCCATCCAATTGGGTATGGCCTTGCCGTGATGAATGGGCTTTCCACTCACAGTGTCACAACTGTTGAATGACTTGGAAATCATTTTTTCCGTCAAAATACCGAAACAATCAAGCCCATTGAACACTGCAGTTGGTTTAATGTGCAACTCATGCCAAATACGTTGTCATTTCGATCCAAAATATCACTGGCAGGAGAATTCACTTTCTTTATGTCGCTTTCAGCGCCATCTATTAATACACTTTAGAAGTTTTTTTAATGCCGTACCATTTCCCCCTTCTTCAGGTATCTTCAGTTCAAATTGCAACTCATTGCGACGAGTGGTTCTTTTTTTACAGCATTTTGAAAGTGGATTTTAATTATAATCACCCTATATAATTCAAGTCTAAAAAAATTGTGAAACAGCATTTTTTCCCTTTTTAAAATTAAAAATTTTATTATTTTATTATATTGAATATTATTTCAAAATGTACATCTAATTATTAACAACTTTTGTATAATTTTAATATCCATGATGATTTTAAATATCTCTGCATAAAAAGTAAAAGTCTCTATATAAAAGTACATATAACTTAAAAATTATAACGTTTAGAAATCCAATTTGCTTTTGCCTAATTTATTTTTATTTTTATCTTACGCATAGCCAAAAATCACAGAACAACTGTTAGTTATTTTTTAATTTAATGAAAAATTAATTAATTATTATTTATAATAAATCTTTTTTTCGAAGTACTAGATTCAATTCAATAACCATTTTCAAAAGTAGCCAACATAGTCGTTATTGTATTCTTATTAACTTTTATAACTCTTAATATGATTTAACTTCTATTTTCTGTTATTTTTTATTAATATAATGCAATTTACATGAAAAATAAATTCCATAAAAGGTTTCCTGTTATATCTGTATTGATCAAAAAATATATTTCCGACAAATGAAGTTTTCTGAGTTTTTTATATCTTTAATTTTATGATTTTTTTTTCTTATTTTAAGCAATAATTTTGTTGCTATGTTAAAATCGTGATCCCTGTTAATGTTAAAATGTCACTAAATCTATTTTCGATTCGTAAAAGATTGTGTTAGACTTTGTATCATCTTCAACGATGATAATTTTTATTTTAATTTTATTATACCAGAAGATTTTTCTGGAGACTTTTTCTTTAGGTTTCTTTGCAAGTTTTGAATATTATTTTTTTAATTAAGTTAACACAGTTGGTTGTAAGTTACCACAGCCCCAATTTCCTCTATCCTTTCAGCAGTTTAGTTCCCAGGTAAAGAAGAAAATAGACAGATCCTTAAAACAAACTTACAAACTCCTTTCATCTGATAAAACGTGGAGCATACTTGTTTCATCGCCCACAGTCAGTTTTCACAGCAAATGTCCGACTCTCGCCAGGACATAATTTTCTTAATAGACACTTGCACCGCATGGGTGTAGCTACTAATGAAGTCTGTGCTCTGTGCTCGTCGGTTGAAGCCGTGGACTTTTTACATTTGACAACATGCACTGCACTTGATTTTATGACTTTTATTTCTGACAAATTTACCAAGACTAAATTTTATTGGGCTGCTAGAGCTCTCATGGTGGATATCGCTCCAGTTAGGAAAGAAAATAAATTTTGCAATCGAATAAATTCAAAGAAATATCATTTTTTTTTTCAAAATATGAACAAAAACGAAATGCACTTTCACAATTGAGGTAAAAGAGGCTTTGAGACATATTTGCCTCAATGTAATTCCTTGAATGAGGCTTAAATTGCCGCATAAAAACATTTAAATGGTATTGTGAGAGCCCTCTGTCAGAAACGTGATACATCTACAACAGCAATTTCCGTTTCGCATATATTTGCACTCTCTCTCTTCTTGCAATAACTCAAAAAAAAAGTACTAAAAAGCATGTGTCTAACCTACTTGGTTAAATGCATACCTGGGATTGCCTGAAGAATTTTGGGTTCTGCAGCATAGTGGACCATGGACTTCTTACATTTGACAACATGCACTGCACCTGATTTTATGACTTTAACTTTGACAATTTTACCAAGGCTAAATTTTATTGGGATGCTAAAGTTATGGCGGATAACGCTATAGTTTGATGTAGGAAAAAGATATTAATTAAGTTAACCAAAGTAAAACATATGTCCTTTCATTGACGCTGAATCATATCTACTAATTTACTAGTTAAAAATATTACTATTACGTGATAATACTACCTGAGAAAGTTGTCAAACATTACCTATAAAGGTATTATTTAAACATTATTCAAAGTTTTAGATGATAATTAAGTCGTTTGTTAAACTATGCCGAACCGAATATAAATTAAACCAGAAGCATGTGACTCTCTAAAAAAAAGATGTTATTCAGCAAAATAAAGATGCAAGATGAAAGAAGCTACCTTATCTAATGCTGTGCAATGTGGCCTTCATGCAGTCGCTTCAAAACAAGTCGGGGCCGCGTGGCACACAGTGAAGAGTTATTTTTCTTATATAAGACAGCTCATATTCTGAATTCTATGTTTTAAGTTACATTATTAAAAGCATAAAGTAGAAGTGCAGTCTCAATAAAGCATTACTTTCCAAAAAGTAATTTCTACTTTAAAGGTATTAGTGAGGTAAGGTATTTTATATATATATTTTACTAATTATATAATATTTCTTATTTAGCTAATTTGCAATTCAAGAGGATTTCAAAAGAAATGAAAACTCTCTTTAATTTCTTGTTGTTCAAATTTATATTATATATTTTTATCTATTTGTAGCAATTTTAGGGTTGCAGTTCAATTAATAGCATTTTATATTCTAACAATTAAATTGATTTTTCTAATATAGATGTATTATTTAAGAGACAGCAAGCTCACTATTTTAGAAAGAAATGTCATTTAAATTATTTTTTTATTGTTATTAATTGAATATTATATGATAATTTCAATTATCACATAATATTATTACGATATTCTTATTAATTACGATTCATGTGATAATATTATAAAAGGATTAAAAAATTACACTTGAATCAAGTTTAACATTTTAATAAATAATATGAAAACTTCAACCTTGTTTAAATAACGCCTTATTTATTGGACTGTTTTAAAAATTGAGAAGATTCGATGGTGTTTTTGATGTTATTTTGCCTCTTGAGTCAATCTACCTGGTGGATGTTTTCCGAACTTTTCTCCCGTACGATATGCAAATGCGGGATTGTTGTCCCTAAAAAGTCCTCCCGGGAGGCGCTGCCCTCCTTCTTCAGCGAGACGGAGTCAAATTATAGATAGATAGATAGTCCCATAGATAGAAGACTGGTCTATGGGTATCCATCTCAGCAGAAACTGCCCTTTCCCTCCATCCATGAGTAGACTATTCATGGGATGTTCGCTCCGCACTGCAGGACACTGAGGATTAGACAGAACACAACAACAACATAATTTATTCAAAATGCATCTTAATTAAAATTATTATCTTAGTGTGAAAATATGTAAACATTAAATTATCTTATAGTTTTTTTTATTAAATATTTTAAATTCATTTGAAAAAGAATTATACTATCATACCTGTAAATTGAACTTAGTTATTTTCTAGAGAAAACTTAAAATGTCTTTTATTTTATCAATCACATAAATATTTAACAAACCATTAAATTTATAAAAAAAATTTAAAAATTAATGTTTTTTTCTCTCTTAATAATCGATTTTCTTAATTTTTCATTAAAAAATTTTTTGAAAATCAATTTTTAATATAAAAAATATTAAAATTTTAAAAATGATCTTTTCAAAAATTAATTCATAAAAAAATACCTTGTAGTAGATGTGTAATTTTGTTTGTGCAGCTCGATCTAGGTGACGTCAATTCACAAGAAAAACACTTTAAAAAAAACACAACACTTTAATTACAAGCGCACAAACACGAGCACAACACACTGCAAAGAGTAATATACAACAGACATTTAAAGACATATACTTATTTTTAAGTGGAAGGAGTTCACTTCTAAACTGTAAATAAAGTTACACGCTGGATAGCAAAATATACTTCTCTGGATGAGAGTCTGTAAGCCAATGTATGCATAGGATGGCGCTAACTATATCTTCTCTCGGGGTGAGAGACTGTAAACTAAACGTCTCTGAAGTAGCAGCTAATCATACAGTTGTGGGAGGACTCCACTTCTAGCTCTCGGGATGAGAGCTGGTAACTAACGGCAGCGCCTGTTTTGCCGTACTTTCTCTCTGGTGAGAATCGCTGAGCTTACTGACGATTTCTTCTGTACGCCACAAGGGGCGCTCTTGCATGCGTAGGAGGAAACATGGTTGCGTAGGTGGAAGCACGGTTACAGTCTTAGTTTAATAGAAACTTTAAGGAAAAGACCGTAGAATTCGAAAGAAATATTATTAAACACTAATATTTCATAACCACGAATCAAAAATAACTAATTAAAAACATTAGTTATTTTTGATTCGTGGTTATGACGTTTAAAAAGCAATATCTTTAACTGAACAAAAGAAAATGTATTTATTTAAATAACAACTAATCTAATCAAAACTTATTATCACTTTTCCATAATTCCTATTCTTTTTACATATATTTACAGCAATTGTCTTGATATATTTCTTAAAACTAAAAAAAAAACCATAACGCTTTGAAATAATTTTTTTTTTAATTGATTATTTTTTTTATCTGACATGTAAATTATTAAGAAAAATTCTTATTAGTATTTTTAAACTAATTTATTAAAATAATAACTTTTAATTGTCGCTATTCTTTTGTTTTATTATTTTTATGTTAAAAAATAATTATGAAGCAGAAATGGTGTCTCCCCTCTGTTTTGTGCCTGGTACTATTTTGATACTAAGCTTTTGTTGACGCATAGTCAGCTTTTGTTGAAGGTCTGCGTCTATTGATTTTAATTTTATTTGTAATTAGATATCTTGTCCTCCCAAACTAGATAGTTTTTTATTCGTTTACTGTACTCCGTATAAATATTTGCTTGTAGTTCATTATTATTATGCTGTTTACACCTTATTTTTTTTTTTATTTTAAAAAGTTTATATTTAAAGATTTTAAATGTTTGTCATGTTTACGAAAATTAAAAAAAGAAATATTTTATAGCCGAGTAATGCTGGATCATATCTCATAGTTTAAAATAAATGTGAAGGAGTTTAAATAAAATTCAGGGTGATTATAAATAAAATCCCTTTTTCAAAAATCTGTCGAAAAAGAACCAGTCGTAATGAGTTCAAATTTGAACTGAAGATACTTGAAGAAGGGGGAAAAGGTAAGGCCTCAAAAAAGTTCCAAAGTGTATTAATAGATGGCTCTGAAAGCGACATACAGAAAGTGAATTCGGCTGTCAGTGATATTTTGAATCGAAATGACAACGTATTTGGCACGAGTTGCACATAAAACTGTATTGTTCAATGTGCTTAATTGTTTTAGTTTTTCGGAAAAAATGACTTCCAAGTCATTCAACACTTGTGACACTGTTAGCGGAAAGCCCATCCACCACGGCAAGGTCATACCAAATTGAATGGGAAAAATCGGTGGAACTTTTTTCGGAACTTTTTTTTTGATGTCATACCGTTTCCCCCTTCTTTAAGTATCTTCAGTCCAAATTTGAACTCATTGTGAGGAATGGTTCTTTATTTACAGCGATTTGAAAGTGGGAATTATAATCACCCTGTATATTGTAATGAATCAAAAAATGTTTGGAATGCAATATTCGAAACAGGGACTTTTTTAGTTTATTTTTAAACTATTATACTGCTGCTATTTTTTTGTTAAATATTTTTTATTTGTTTGCAAACATATTTCTTAATTTTTATAAATTAAACTTAAAATTTATTGCTTTGTTTAATCATTAAAATAATAATATTTAATGGTTCTTTTTGTATCCTAGGAAATCCTGATTGAAAGAAATGGCAGAAAGCAGCAAACTTAAAGAAAAAAGACATGTCCAGCTTGTCAGAGGTTACCCGTTTCCTGGATCAGCTTGGTTCAAAAAGGACATTTTGGAAGAAGTTATGGATTACGTGCCTAAATCTGGTGATATCATCATCTCTTCTTATCCTAAAACTGGCACTACATGGTTGCAATACATTGTCCTGCAAATAACATCGAAAGGAGCCTTATTCCCATCTAATGTAGATTTAGATCGAATTTGTCCTTACATGGAGATGACAGGAAAATCAAGTCTGGATCTATTAAAACCTCCAAGAATGTACATGCATCATATACCATACAATATGATGCAAATGAACAAAGAATCCAAAGTTCTTTATATCTACAGACGTCCAGAGGATACCTTTGTGTCCTATTACCATTTCTTGCAAAACCTTAAAGAAGACAATTTGGACTTCGATGAATATTTCGAAAATTTCTTAAGTGGTAATGTCGGATACGGAAGATATTTTGATCATATTATGTCCTATCTTGCCCACAAAGACGATGACAATCTTTTGCTGATATCGTACGAGGCATTGTCTGCGAACAACAAGGAAGAAATTTTGCGAATTGCTAGATTTCTAGGTGAAGATTATTACAGAAGCCTCACACAAGATGAATCCTTGTTGGAGCAGATTATGCAGAGAACAAGTTTCGATTACATGAAAAGCAACATTTCCTTTACAATTCCTATGGTTCGTAATGAAGACGAGTGCGAAAAATTGAAAGCTAAAAAAATTAATTTCTTTCGTAAAGGAATTGTAGGGGAAGGAAAATTTCTACTGTCCTCAGAGCAGATGAATCGTTTAAAAAACGAGGCTGAAGTTAGTATGGGAAGCTCTGAAATTTTGCAAGCATGGTTTAAAGAATAAAGCCTCCAAAATCTAAGCTTTAACTCAAGGGTGGTCAACCCAAATGATCTACGGGCCACCTTGGAAATGCATCCTAACTCCACGAGCCGCATATAAAATTCTATATCCTCATATTAGATTGAGACCCACTATAGACATTTTTCTGGAGTGAAAAATGGAAACATAATGAGTTATTATTATTGTGTTTAATGTTATTCTTACATGTAAACATAGATAATATAATAATAATGATACTAAACGCACATTGTAAAGAAATGTACAACACTCAAAATGAAATATAAAAAATATATAAATATAAACGAAATAAAAATAATGATATCATTCAAAAACATTTATGTTATTAGTGCGATATTTGTTTCTCCATTTGTTCACTTAGCGTTTGCAAATCGATCTGAAATTGCGTATTTGCACATCGTAATGGGTGTTGCAGCTTAGCGTCCTTTATATTTGAGCGTGTTTTGTGTTGGGTCAATTTCATTTTCGAAAAAAAAGGTTCGCAGGTGTAAGTTGAACAAAAAGCGCTAACAACTTCAACTAAGAGTCTGGTTTGCTCTGCTACCAACAGTCAACTATGCGTATCTAGGCATGTTCACAGCGTCACTGAGGACACTTAAAGTGAAACATAGAACTTGTTGTGTTAGATATTCCAAGATCCGCGCATCAGGAGTTCGCAGAGTATGATTTAACTATTCTGCGAACTCATAACTGTAAACTCATCAATAAAACAGGCAATATCTGTCCCATATCCGCAAGAATATTATTTTAAAATCAAAGTTCACTTTTTTCTCCTCATTTCGGCAGTTCATTTTTCAATATATAGATGCACACATAATGTATTTTTTTAATCCATTGATTTTTACTACTTTGGCCATTATAAAATAAATATTTTTTGTAAAAGTGTGATAAATCTCACGGGCCGGTAAAATGTTCAAGGTGTGTCACGGATTGGCTACCTCTACTTTAACTGCTTCAAAAATTGGACAACTTCACCATTTGAAGAAATTTCAAATATCATTAAAATCTTGACTTTGACTGAGTCAGCAAAATTCCTGATTCTAAGATGACTTATCTTTTAGAACTAGAATACATTGATTTAAAAAAGCAGCTGTTGGCGTGCTTGTTATGAAACTTATGTTGATTATTTTTCCTTATCAACACATCCACTTAAAAATCAATAAAATTATATATAAATATTTAAATAATTTATTAAAAATAATTAATTAAAATTAATTATAATAATTATATATTATTATCATTAATTATAATTAAATATAATAGTTAATAAAAATAATTATTTAAATTTTAAAAATCCATAAAATTATAAACTATATACTGTATTGAACGCCGTCGAAATACAGTGCATAGTTACAGTGCACAGTACAGTATATAGTTTATAATTTTATTGTATTGCTTTAGAAATCCTTTGATAATACACGATGCGATACACTCGTGTAATTAATAACCATTTCATACAGTTGTTGATGGGAGATATGGCTTTATTGGAAAGCAATCCATTTCAATAAGGATCACACACAAAGAAGGAACAAGCAGAATAAAGCAAACATACAGCAAGACAATAATCGGCAATGAGTTTTCCCTCACACACCACAAAAAGTCAAAGCTGGGGGGGAGGGAGATAGTAACAGGTGGGCTGAAAAGTTAGTAGGTTTACACATAGATGGCGCTACCAGTATTAAATCCATATGGATTTTAGTTGGCCCTAACCTTCAAAAGACACGTGTATAAATTTGACAGCTGTTGCGCTATTAGTATGTGAGTTATAGCATTTTTAGTGAAGTTATAGTGTTCATCACGTGCAGTTCACTCGGCTGACTGTCGATTGGACTCCGATGTGAAATGATGGAGCCATGTTTCATCCATTGTCACATATCGACGCAAAAATTCGGGTTTATTACGATTGAACAGCTCCAAACACTGCTTAGAATCGTCAATTAGTTGTTGTTTTTGGTCGATGATGAGCTCTGTGCGGCACCCACTTTGAACAGAGCATTCGCATTTATAAATATTCATTCACGATATGTCCAACACGTTCCTTTGATATCTTTAGGGTCTCAGCTATCTCAATCAACTTCACTTTACGGTTATCAGAAATTATTTTGTGGACTTTTTTGATGTTTTCGTCGGTAACAGCCTCTTTGGGGAGTCCACTGCGTGCATCGTCCTCCGTGCTCATTTCGCCTCGTTTAAATTTAGCAAACCACTTCTCTACGGTTGATTTTCCTGGTGCAAAGTCCGAATAATGTTTATCAAGCCAAGCCTTGGCTTCAATAGTATTTTTTTTTTTTTTTTTTTTGCCAAAAAGCAATGCTTTATTAACACACGAAATTCCTTTTTATCCATTTTTTCAAACCAACAAAAGTTGCTTCACTAAAAATGCTATAACTCGCATACTAATAGTGCAACAGCTGTCAAAATTATACACGTGTCTTTTGAAGATTAGGGCTAACTAAAACTCATATGGATTTAATACTAGCATTGCCATCTATGTGTCAGCCTATGAACTTTTCAGCCCATCTGTTAAATAAAGAGGGTGGGCACTTTATTTTAGTCCATGAGTCCCCTGGCCTCACAATACAACTGCAAGACTTCTCCCTGGTGCTAAGCCTCCCTGTTCAGTCCTGGACATTTCAGAAGATGTTCTGAATTCATTGTTCCAGCTTTACATTTCATATAGTTTAATACCACAAATGGGGTTTCGTAAAACTGATGAATAGCGGTATATTACTTAGAAGTACTTTTAATACAAATCAATTACTGCAGTACTGTACTTTGAATTAGACTATAATGAAAAGTTCTTAAGAGACTGCACAATTAAAAAAGTTTGCTATTTCGAAAAAAAATTTAAGTGAGAAAAAAATTCAGTTACAAAATGCAACTGCAATGCACATTCAGTACAGTATTCCAATTGTTTTATGTTTTTTCTTAACCTGTTAATATTCTCCATATTAAATTCGACAAAATTTTAATCTATCAGATAAATATTTATTTCTTTAAATATTTTTAATCAATATCAATTCAATAGGTATTGTTTCTTTTTCCCCATTTATCAGTTTACCTACGTCATAATTGAATGACCACGTGACACACAATGAAGAGTTATTTTTCTTATATAAGATAGCTCATATTCTGAATTCTATGTTTTAATTATTCTATGCATAAACTAGAAGTAGGTGCAGATTCAACTTTAACTAATTTCTACAAATTAATTTTAACTAATTTATTCAACTTTATTTCTACTTTAAAGCTATTGTAGTGAGGTAAGGTATTATATATATATATATATATATATATATATATATTTTAATTATATAATATTTCTTATTTTGCTAATTTGCAATTCAAAGTGATTTGAAAACCCTTTAAGTTCTTGTTGTTCAAATTTATATTATATATTTTTATTTATCCGTAGCTATTCAAATGGCTAACACTTCATAGTCTTACAATTAAATTAATTTTTTTAAAGTAGATGCAAAATTTAAGTGACAGCAAGCTCACTATTTAAAAAAAAATGTTATTTAAATTATTTTTTATTGTTATTAATATAATATTATAATATTATATTGAATATAATAATATTATATAATTTCAATTATCACATAATATAACTATGATATTCTTATTAATTACGATTCATATGATAATATTATAAAAGGAATAAAAAATTACACCTGAACCAAGTTTAATATTTTAATAAATAATGTGAAAACTTCATCCTTGTTTAAATAAATCATTATTTATTCAGCCCGACTGTTTCAAAAAACGAGAATGGTGTTTTTGATGTTATTTTGCCTCGTGAATCGGACTACCTGGTGGGAGTTTTCTGGGGTTTACTCACATAAAAAAATGCGGGGTAGTTCTTCCTAAAAATCCTCCTGTAAGGCACTACTCTCTTTCTTAGTAACACGGAGTCAAATCAGACTTCTACCTACCGGTGCTCCATCACAACAGAAGCTGCCCCTTTTCTCTCCATCCATGAGTAGACTACTCATGGGATGTCCGTCCCGAACTTAGGACACTGAGGATTAGACACAACACAACAATAACATTATTTATTCAAAATGCATCTTAATTAAAATAATTATTTTAGTGTGAAAATATGTAAACAATAAATCTTATACTTTTTTATTAATTATTTTAAATTCATTGGCAGAAAAATTGTATTATTATACCTGTAAATTGCGCTTAGAGAAATTTATTATTTTCTAGAAAAAACTTAAAATGTCTTTTATTTTTCAATTGCATAAACATCTAACAAACCATTAAATTTATAAAAAGAATTAAAAAATTAACGTTTTTTTTTTTTAATAATTCATTCTCTTAATTTATCAGGGGAAAAAATTTCAAAAATCAATTTCTCATATAAAAAATATTAAAATTCTAAAAGTGATCTTTTCAAAAATTAACTCATAAAAAAAAAAAAAATGTCTTGTAGAGATGTGTCAGAATTTTTTTTTTTTTTTTTTTTTTTGGTGCAGCTCGATCTGGTTGTGGTCACAAGAACACACATTAAAAAAAAAAAACACCACTTTAATTACTTTAATTACAAGCGCAAAAGCACGAGCGCAACTTACTACAAAGATTAATATACAACAATCATTTAAAGTCATATACTTATATTTAAGTGGAAGGAGTCCCCTTCTAAGCAGTAAATAAAGTTACTCAAGCACACGCTGGGTAGCGAAATTTTTTTCCTCTCTTGATGAGAGTTTGTAGGCCAATGTATGCACAGGATGGTGCTAACTATATCTTTTCTCGGGGTAAGAGACTGTAAACTAAATATCTCTGAAGTAGCAGCTAATTATATAGTTGTGGGAGGATTCCACTTCTAGCTCTCGGGATGAGAGCTCGTAACTAACGGCAGCGCCTGTTTAACCGGACATCCTCTCGGGCGAGAGTCTCGATGCCTACTAGCGATTTCTTTTGAACGCTACAAGGGGCGCTTTTGCAGTGCGTAAGATGAAACATGGTTGTGTAGGTGGAAGCACGGTTACAGTCTTATAGTTTAATAGAAACTTTAAGAAAAAGACCGTAGAATTCGAAAAAAATATTATTGCTTTTAATTAGTTATTTTTGTTTCGTGGCTATGCCACTTTTAAAGCAATATCTTTTACTGAACAAAAGAAAATGTGTTAATCTAGAGAACAACTAATCTAATCAAAATTTCTTATCACTTTTCCCCACATGTCACGAAAATTTTAGATTTGAAACTATTATCTAAGAAAGACAAAAATAATTCCAATTCTTTCTGCAATACAATACAGCAATTGTCTGTATATATTTCTTGAAAATAAAAAACCATAATGCTTTGAGGTAATTTTTTTAAATTTATTATTTTTTTTATCTGGCATGTAAATTAAAACGAAAAATTCTTATTATTATTTTGTCATATATTTATTAAAAAAATTTTAATTTTTAATTGCCACAATTCTTTTGTTTTATTATTTTTATGTTAAAAAAGAATTATGAATTTGAAATAGAGATTCACTTCTTTTTTGTGCCTGGTACAATTTTGATACTCTGCTTCTAGTGAAGCTATGGTATGCTCTATTTTAATTTTATTTCTAATTAGATGTTTTATACTCTCAAACGAGATTGTTTTTATATTCACTTGTTGTATTCCCATATAAATGTTTGCTTGCAGTTTCTTATTATTATGATATTTACAGCTTTTTTTTTTGTTATTTAAAAAGTTAATATTTAAAATTTTTAAATGTTTGTCATGTTTAACGAAATTTAATTAACGAATTATTATTAACAAATTATTTTACAGTCGAGTAATGCTGGATGATATATCATAGTTTAAAATAAATGTAAAGGAATTTAAATAAAATACAGGGTGGTTATAATTAAAGTCCCCCTTTCAAAAAGCTCTAAAAAAAGAACCACTCGTTACAATGAGTTCAAATTTTAACTGAAGATACTTAAAGACACCGTACAGCAACAAAAAAAGTTTCAAAGGGTATTAATACAGCAGCATAAAGAAAGTGATTTAGGCTGCCAGTGATATTTTGAATCGAAATGACAATGTATTTGGCATGAGTTGCACATGAAACCAACTGTAGTGTTCAATGTGCTTGATTGTTTCGGTTTTTTGACGGAATAAATGACTTCCAAATCATTCAACAGTTGTAACACTGTGAGTGGAAATCCCGTCCACCACGGCAAGGTCATACCAAATTGGATGGGTAAAATCGGTGGAACTTTTTTTAATGCCGTACCGTTTCCCCCTTCTTCAAGTATCTTCAATTCAAATTTGAACTTATTGTGACGAATGGTTCTTTTTTACAATATTTTGAAACTTATTTGGGATTTATTATGTATGACTTATTATGTTATATCTTATTAAATTTATGTTTACTTCTTTGTGTTGACTTTTTACTTGAGTTGATGTCCTTGTTATGAAACTTAAGTTGATTTTTTTCCTTATCAATTATAATCACCTTGTATATTGAGTCAAATAATGTTTGGAATGTAACATTCAAACCTCCAGAGATTTTTTTAAACTTTTAAACTATTAAACTGTCGCCACTTTTCGTCCAATATTTTTTGTTTGTTTGCTTGCAGATATACCTTATAATTTTTATAAATTAAACTTAAAATTTATTCCTTTGTTTTATCATTAAAATAATAATATTTAATCTTTGTCTTTTTTTATTATCCAGAAAATCGTGTTCGAAAAAAATGGCTGAAAACAGAAAACCTAAAGGAAGCAGATATGTCCAGCTTGTCAGAGGTTATCCGTTTCCTGGATCAGTTTGGCTTAAAAAGGACATTTTGGAAGAAGTTATGGATTATGTGCTTAAACCTGGTGATATCATCATCTCTTCTTATCCTAAAACTGGTACTACATGGCTGAAATACATTGTCCAGCAAATAATATCGAAAGGAGCCTTTTTCCCATCTAGTGAAGATTTAGAGCGAGTTTGTCCATACATGGAGATGACTGGAAAAGCAGGTCTGGACCTATTAAAACCTCCAAGAATGTGTATGCATCACATACCATACAACATGGTGCAGAAGAACAAAGAGTCCAAAATTCTTTATATTTATAGGCGTCCAGAAGATACTTTTGTGTCCTATTACCATTTCTTGCAAAACCTTAGAGAGGACAACCTGGACTTTGATGAATATTTCGAAAATTTCTTAGTTGGCAATATAGGATATGGCAGATATTTTGATCATATTATGTCCTATCTTGCCCACAAAGACGATGACAATCTTTTGCTGATATCGTACGAGGCATTGTCTGCGAACAACAAGGAAGAAATTTTGCGAATTGCTAGATTTCTAGGTGAAGATTATTACAGAAGCCTTACTCAAGATGAATCCGTGTTGGAGGAGATTATAAAACGAACAAGTTTCGATTACATGAAAAGCAATATTTCCGTTACAATTCCTGTGGTTCGTAATGAAGACGAGTGCGAAAAATTGAAACCTAAAAAAATTGATTTCTTTCGCAAAGGAATTGTAGGGGAAGGTAAATGTCTGCTGTCCTCAGAGCAGATGAAACGTTTAAAAAACGAGGCTGAAGTTATTATGGGAAGCTCTGAAATTTTGCAAGCATGGTTTAAAGAATAAAGCCTTCAAATTCTAGGAGAAAGATACGATACTAAAATGAAAACATAACCCACTTTGGAAATGCATCCTAACTCCATGGGCCTCATATAGAATTGTATATCGCCCTATTAGATTTAGACCCACTATAGACAACTTTTTGGAGTGAAAAATTGAAACCTAATGAATTATTATTTTTGCGTTTACTATTAATTTTTACGTATAAACACAGATAATATAATAATAATGATACTAAACGCACATTGTAAAGAAATGTATAACCCTAAAAATGAAATATAAAAAATATATAAATATAAACGAAATAAAAAAAATGAAATCATTAGAAAATATTTATTTTAGTAGTGCGATACTTGTTTCTCCACTCTTTCACTTAGCTTTTTTAGCATCGATCTCAATTTGGGTATTTGCACATCGTAATGGGTGTTGCAGGTGAGCGTCCGTTATGTTTGAGCATGTTTTGTATTTGGTCAATTTCATTTTCGAAAAAAAAACAAAAACGATTCGCAGGTGTAAATTACGCGAAAAACGATAAAACCTTGAACAAAGGATATGGTTTCACGATCAACTGTGCGTATCTAAAGATGATCACTTCGTCACTGAGATCACTTAAAGTGAAACATAGAATTTGGTATATTAGATATTCCAAGATGCGCGCGCCTCGTGAATTCGCATAGAATATAATTTAACAATTCTGCGAACTCATAACTGTAAACTCATCAATAAAACAGCCAATATCTGTCCTATATTCGTAAGAATATTATTTTAAAATCAAAGTTAATTTTTTTTCTCATCATTTCGACAGTTAATTTTTTAATATATAGATGCACACATATTGCATTTTTAATACATTGGTTTTAACTACTTTGACCATTCTAAAATAAATATACTTTGTAAAAGTGAGATACATCTCACGGGCCGGAAAAATATTAAAGGCGAACCGCAGGTTGGCCACTCCTGCTTTAACTGCTTCAAAAATTGGACAATGTCAACATTTGGAGAAATTTCCAGAATCATTAAGAGCTTGTCTTTGACTGAGTGAGAAAAATTTCTGATTCTAAGATGACTTATCTTTTAGAAATACAGTACGTTTTTTTAAAAAAGCTGGTACGGCAAGTTTTGAGGTCGATTTAAAGGATAAATAAATAGGATACATATTACAAATATACAGAAACTTAATTTATTTACTTCCACTTTTTTAATAATAAATTGAAAACACAAAAAAATATATATATTAATACATATAGCTCTGTAAAGTAATACCTAGTTATACTGTGTAAATAGAAAGCCAGAACAATTACCAACGTTATTGTTCTGGCTACCAACGTTATTAATCCAACGTTATTAAAAATTTATGTTGACTTTTTAATTGAGTTGGTGTACTTGTTTGACTTGTTGTTATGAAACTTACTTTGATTTTTTTCCTTATCAACACATGTGTTTAAAAAACAATGAAATTATTTAAAAATAAATAATAAATTTGTAAAAAATAATTAATTAAATTTAATTATATATTATTATCATTTATAATTAAAGATAATAGTTAATAAAAAATAATTAACTAAATTTTAAAAATCAATAAAATTATAAATTATATACTGTATTGAAAGCCATTGAAATACAGTTTTCAATGCAGTATATAGTTTATAATTCTACTGTATCGTCTTTGATATTGCGCGAGCATATTTGCACAAATTTCAGGAATCATTAAAAACATAAATTTGACTGAGCCAAAAAGTTCCTGATTCCCAGATGACTTATCTTTTAGAAATACAATACATTGTTTTAAAAAAGGAGTGCATTGCGAGTTCTACAGATAGAAGGATAAATAAATAGGATACATATTAGAAACATACAGAAACTTATATTATCTATGTATGCTTTTTTAATAATAAATTGAACACAATAAATAAATATACTAATACATATAGCTCTGTGAAATAATACCTAGTTATATTGTATAAACAGAAGGTTAGAACATAATACAACATTATTAAAAATTTATGTTGACTTTTTACATGAGTTGGCGCCATTGTTTGACTTGTTTTTATGAAACTTGCGTGGATTTTTTTCAACGGTTATCAACACATCCGTTTAAAAATCAATACAATTATTTAAAAATAATTAATAAATTTATTAAAAAAATATGTAATTAAAATTAATTATAAGGATTATATTTTGATTTTAATCATTAATTATAATTAAATATAATAGTTAATAAAAATAATTAATTAAATTTTAAAATTCAATAAAATTATAAAACGCCGTCGTGTATTAAACGCCGTCAAAATATAGCTTTCAATACAGTATATAATTTATAATGTTATTGTATCGTTTTAGAAATCTTTTGATAATACACATTGCGATACACTCGTGTAATTAATAACCATTTCATATAGTTGTTGATGTGACATATGGCTTTATTGGAAATCAATCCATTACTATAAGGATCGCACATAAAGAAGGAGCAAGCAGAACAAAGCAAACATACAGCAATCGACACTAAGTCGGTCTCACACACCACAAAATGTCAAAGGAGGAGAGAGTAAATAAAGGGGGCATTTTTTATTACTTTATTTTAATCCAAGAGGCCTTTGGCCTCACAATACAACTGCGAGGCTTCTCCCTGCCGGTGAGCCTCCCTGTTCAGTCCCGGACATTTCAAAAGATGTTCAGAATTCATTGCTCCAGCTCTACATTTCATATAGTTTAATACCACAAATGGTGTTTTGTAAGATAGATGAATAGCGGTGTACTGTACATTACTTAGAAGTACTCTTAATACAAATCAATTACTACAGTACTGTACTTTGAGGGAAAATTCTTAAGTGACAATTACAAAAGTTTTCTGTTTCGGAGAAAGAAAAAAAAAACAGTATGTGAAAATAAAAACCAGATACAAAATATAACTACAATACACATTCAGCACAGTATTCTAATTGTTTTATGTCTTATGATATCCTTTAATATTCTCCTTATTAAATTCGACAAAATTTTAATCTATTAGATAATATTTTATTTTTGTAACTATTTTTTAATCAATATCAATTCAATAGGTATTGTTTCTTTTTCCTCATTCATCAATTTACCTACGTCATAATTGTAATATCACGGGTATAGCTGTTATTTACAGATTAGGTCATACTGTATTTGACTTATTACCTTAATTTGTACCTGTTGCTCATTTTGTTTTTGATTTATTCCTAGTGTGAAATAATCCTCATCTTTGAAATGTGTGACAAAGAGTTCAACATTCTTCTTTAAAGCCTTTTATCACATCCTAAAATAAGTTAAATTTATTACTGAGCAATTTTCCGAACTAATGTGTGACAAAAAGTTCAACATTCTTTTTTAAAGCCTTTTGTCACATTCACACAGCCTTTTATCACATCGTAAAATAAATTAAATTTATTATTAAGCAATTTTCCGAACTAATTTATCACTAATATGAAGAAAAAAAATCAATTTCCGAAGGAGTTTTTGATACTTCAGGCAATATGTCGTTTAACAATATATTAATAGATACTGGCAGTCCAATGGATTCTTTTCGGTGTGTCTAACACCATAGCAGCAAAATTATTCCAGCTACAACCAAGAACTCTTAGCTGCTTATTCTTCCATAACTGTGTCCAAAAAGTAAGACCAATTTTCAATTTAAAATTCCCAGGGCTTATTGAATTTCAAATTTTTTTTTTCTTTTTTAGGTTTCTGGCACTGTCCTTGACATCAGTGTGTGAAATTTGACGTCAAAATATTCTTTAGTGTTTGAGTTACGCTCGGCTTTGTGAGACGCTCAAACTGATTCCGGCGATTTTTGAAATGTCTGAATTAATTGAACAAAGAAATTGCATTCAATGTTGTTTGCGGAAACGTACAAAATGTTGCAGAAGGCATTCGGTGAGCATTCCTATATCGGAAAGAAATGTTTAGAAGTGGTATAAACTGTTCAAAGAAGGCAGAGAACGCGTTGAAGACGAAGAGCCCTCTGGTTGATCCTCAACCTCGATCGACGAAGCTCACGTCCAAAAAATGAAAGATTTGGTGCTTGCCAACCGTCGATTTACATTTTGAGATCTTGCTGATGATGTTGGAATTTCAAACGGAACGGCCAATTTCATTTTGGGCCTCAAACGCGTCCAATCTCGATGGGTACCGGAAACACTGAATGCGCCATCTCACACTGCATTGATTCTTCGAGACTTTTTCGCCAAAAACGAAACCCATGTCGTTCCACAACCACCGTATTTACACCGTATGACGAGCGCTTACACACCTGCGGCGGTAAACCACAATGATCCCCTATAACCAATAGAGTTGACAGGACAAGAACGAAATAAATAATGTTAATAGAGACCCTGCATATAGGCTAGTGCAATATTTAAAAGTTCAATATCTCTTAGTTTGCAATAAATGTTATAACATTTTTAATGCTTCAACGTTTTCGTTTTCATCCAATTACAGATTGATAATTTTTATATTTTAATCTGTCATTAAAATGAGAAATATTTCATACAACTTTTAAAAGAAGAAGTAATATGTAATGAGGCGGGCCTCATGCGGCCCACAGTCCATGCATCACTGATATGGAAGAATTTGGCATTGAAAATACATGATCACAACAATGTCTTCACACGGAAGTATGTTATTTTATCAAGTTATTATCAAATGGTGTCAAAATCAAATGTTTCGCAATAACCTAGAGATAATAATCTATTCGAAACAAATTCTATCAAAATCAGACTATCAGTTCTATTGATAACACATGGCTCTTCATTATCTTATCATTCGCATTCAGCAATTTAGCATTTGTGAATGCAAATCATAAAAAATTATTTTCGCACAAATAATCAAAATATACTTATTTGAAATAATACTTCTCTACGCTTATATTCTTCAAATCCTTTTTTTTTTTTTTCTGTATTCCTTTGTAAATACTCCTTTTTATGTGTTTAATTGAGCAAAAGGCTCTTTAATCAGGCATGCTCGAAACCACTTCCTTATTGGGTTAGTGATTTTGCCGGATTATGGAACGTCAATATAGTTGTAACGTGTATACCACTCAAGGTACCTACGCCCTAAAAACATTAAAAAAAAAAAAAAAAACTGAAATCTTTTCTGCAAATTTCAACTTATGTTGTGAACATTCGAGAACGGGTGAATAAACTCAGAAAAATGCCAATGTTTAATAATGCACGAGATATATGAAGTAAATGATTGGAATACTACAAGAACGGCCAAATTCATATAGCCACATGAATATAGCAATGTTGAATAGATCGAGATGTTCATGAAGAATGAATTGTTCAAGAATCTCTAAAAGAATATACAAAAGTAAGATAAATGTAGTCGTAAATGAAGAATAAGTATTCCCAATTCTACAAGAAACACTATAATGTTCAATAGTCAAAAGAATATATAAAAGTTTGAAAATTCTAGACATAAATGAAAAAATAAGTATTCCAAATTTTACAAGAAATACTATTATAACATTCAATAACCAAAAGAATGTATCAATGTTTAAAAATTCTAGGCATAAATGAAGAATGAAGTATTCCAAATACAATAAGAAGCACTACATAGCTCAGTAGGCATGGGAAAAGTGATAAATATGAACTTCAAAAAGAAGGAATGGATCTAAGCACTACGAGTATTTATATCTGTTGGAAATACAGATGTTTAAAATCCCATGCCAAGACGTGGAAAGTGCTTCAAAACCATATTACAAAACACATCAAGCAAAAGCCAAATTCTCCAGAAACTTCCTTAAGACTAACGTTATTCATGAAGCATTTCAAGAGTTAAGGGGCCCAAAGTACCATTTTCCGCCAAAATTTGCAATGGAGATTTATTTGCTTGGTCCTCTTTTTCTGATAACAGCCCCTTTCCAGGACAACATCATATTCACATATGATCAGGGCCGGATTTAGATGAAAAGAAGCCTTAGGCTATGCCACTTATGAAGCCCTTTCACCTCCCATTTTTAAGTTTGTAAATTGCAGGAGAGGTAATAAAATACATCATTACTGTGATATATATCAATATATCAATATTGTCAGAAAAAAAATTTTCAATAGTCTATAAACACTTCACTAAAGTATTGAACCTACTGAACTCAGAACCAAATGATCGTGTACGCAATCCTAAAATAAGAATCTTTTCTAAGAACATTAACACGTATTTCATATTATCGAAGTAATACGAGTATAACCCAACGTCGGGAAATCAATAGGTCTGCTCGTTTATCTGTTCCAATCTACACCAATCTGCCTTTTTATTTATGCAAGAACAAACCGGAGCTCAGTAGCATAAGGCACGTCAATTTTGCCATAGCAATCAGTGAACGTATGAACTATACTTTGGTGCAATCTAGTATATGCAAACGAACAGACCCAATGAGCCGAACGCGTTGAACTTAACCAATGCATTTTTATGTTTGTTTATGAGTCATATATGTAGAATTTCTCCTTATTTTCGATTCAGTGTTTTAGTGTTTACTGTTTTTAGATTAGTGTAATTCTAATTTTGCTATCAATTTGAATGTAATCTATTGATAGCAAATATCTAATTTTGCTATCAATTTGAATTTTCATCCCTCTTCCTCTTGAGGCCCTAGGCTGAAGCCTATAGGAAAATCCGGCCCTGCATATGATAATAAACCATAAACAGAAACTAACAAAAACTAATGAACTCTATATCCAGATATTTAAAACTGTTGTGAATGCTGCAGGATGTCCTACTAAGTTGTAATTGGCCGAAATATGACATTATTTACTAATATATAGAGATATATTAAGTGTACGAAAACTTTTGTGACATTATTATTATTTTTATTATTTCTAATTTTCTAGAAAAAAAAAAAAAGTATTTAAGGCGGTTTTGTTGTAAAAAAAGTTACAGATACTATTGGAAAAATTTTAATTCCGAAATATTAATCTTTATTAATAGATAAAAGCAATAATTTATTTAAATTCATAAGCTCGCAAATACTTTTATGAATCACTCGTATTATAAAGCATTTATAAAATGCAGTGATTCACAAAATTTATTGATAATTGAATATAGTTGCAGTGACTCTTGGTACTTCAGGAATCAGGATATTAGACAATATCTTAACTTCCCAAACATTTGCCAAATTATATTTAAAATTTCTTCAATAATCTTCCTCACACTTGCAATTCGGTTTTAAATTCTCTTCCCAGGTATGATATTTCTTTGTTTAAAAATAGAAAAAGACCGCGTACTGTTCTTAACATATAATCCGTTGTTTTTCCCCTCATTCCTTCGTCTGAAGGGCCATTACTGCAAGACCCACCAGATTGTACGCTCCTAATGTTATAATTTCTTCTCATTTCATATTTATACATTTTATTTTTAAAGTCTTCAAAAATATTTTTTAAATTTATACTATTACCTTTCTCTTTTATTTTTTATTAATAATATATTTCTAGATATAAAATGTGAAAATATGAAAATAAAATGTCAATGGGCATTGACCTAAAGCAAGGCTTCTCCAACATCAAGATAAAAGTGTGTGGCGGCTCCCGCAGCCAAAGTACTTTGTTTAAACCACACAGAACTCCTTACAGCATATTATAAAGCATTTGAAACAAACAGAACAGATATTAAAAAAAAAAAAGATTACAACAGCATAGACTTCATCACTATGATAGCATTGATCGTTAGTCATAAAAAAATAAGGTTTTCACTTAATTCAGTTTAATGAGATTACAAAAAATACCTAAAAATAATATTCTCATAATTTTTGGCCATGCCACCAGATTAAAATAAAAAAAACTAAAAAAACTAAAAAACACGCTTTTAGAGTGAATCAAACTAAAAAGTAAAAAATAATTGTTAACATAAGAATAAAATGACTGACGAGAAAATGAATGTCACTGTTCTAAAAGCGTGGGGTGCTCGATATCAATCGTTATAATTTTTCATTAGTTTCATTCCGAAATGCAGAGTTAATTTAAAAATATCATACAAAGCCCCCCACGCTTTTAGAACAGTGTCATTCATTTTCTCGTCAGTCATTTTATTCTTATGTTAACAATTATTTTTTACTTTTTAGTTTGATTAACTCTAAAAGCGTGTTTTTTAGTTTTTTTAAACTATAATTTATTTTTTACTTTTTAGTAGGTGCCGGTTCAGTAGGATCGTGGAACGTTGTGAGGGTAGTGTTACTCGCGTCCATAGCATATCTTCAAGCTACACGTACCCCCTTGGTAATACTAAATGAGTAAGCAACCCTAGTTTATGACATAAAAATAACTGTCTATTATTGCCAACTGCATTAGAAAAAAAACCCTTCAATTTTTATTAAAATAAATCATCGGTTGCATTTATTATAATTTTATTACATTATTCCATAATAGTTTATTTTGAATTTATATGTCTTGAAGCATTTTGTAAAAGGTGATTGTTTCTAATTTCAAAGGTGATAAAAGATTGCTTCAGATTGTACTATAAGTATATCTTAAATAAAAAATTGTTTCCCTTATATTTGAGGAATTCTTCTTAAATGTTTGTAGAGAATGCATAGAGAAAACAGTGACCTTACGTTTATATCTTTCAGGCTCTTCAATGGTTCATATCTTCAAGCTACACGTGCTCCCTGGGCAATGTTAAATGAGTTACAGCGGTGCAGCCCTTGCTTATGTCATAAAGATAACTGTCTATTATTGTCAGCTGGATTAGAAAAAAAAACTTTAATTTTTATTCAAATAAATCGCCTAGTTTCATTTATTATAATTTTACTACGTTATTCTATAATAATTTATTTTGAATTTATATATTTTGAAGCATTGTGAGAGTAAAAGGTGATTGCTACTGATTGGAAAGGTGATAAGTGATTGTTTTAAATTGTTAAGTATATCTTAAATAAATAACTCTCTGTATGTTTGGGGAATTTTTCCTAAATGTTTGTAAAGAATGAAAAGATAAAACAGTGACCTTAAGTTTATATCTTTCAGGGTTGAGATAAAAATTCGTTATAAAACATAAAATTTAAATTTTGATATAGAAGTCTAGTTTGATATCTAGTTTTCTTACCGTTGGAAGCAATTTCATTGCAGGAGGTAAAATAATACTAAATATTTCTATTTGAATATTTTTCTTAACATTAATTTTTCTGGCAATATAATGGGTCTTCTTATTTAGCTTTTAAATATTAAAACCGTGATAAATACATTAAAATCGAAATATTGTGAATTCGAATGTATGTGAAAGGTTTTAACTTTCTCAATATAACAACTGTTTTAAAGTAACAAACTGTTGAAATGTTTTAACTTTCCTCAATATAACTGTTTTAAAGTAACAATCTGTTGAAATGTTTTAACTTTCTCTATATAACAACTGTTTTAAAGTAACAAACCGCTGAAATGTTGCAACTTTCTCAATATATCAACTGCTTTAAGGGAATATGCAATAATTTTATGGAAATGGAAACTTTTATTGAATTTTTTTGCCCTGCTAAAATTTAATTAAATTTGCACTGAAGTCTATTATTAGGAATGCGTTTTAATTACAATGATTACATTTCAAATGTTTTTCTGTGTTGTCATCAATATTGATATATGTTTAGATAAATTACATAAAAATTTTGATTTATGTTATAAATTATATTCTTAATATTTTTTTATTTGGGCATGTGAAAATATAAAGGATTTAATTTAGATTTTGATTATATTCATACTTTAAAAATGTAAAATGAAATTATTCGATTTTAAATAAAAAACCTTCTTAGAAAATTATTTTTTTTATCTGAAAACAATTAAGCTAATTTATTTGTTTTTTTATGTTAAGAGGAGAAATAATAAAGGTAATTTAATTTTGGTATAATAAAAATATTTAATATAAATTAAAATATTTTTCCGTCATTTTAAGAAAAAAGAAATCAAACTATAAGTTTAAGCAAATATTTTTTTATTCGACTTACAATATAACATTATTTGTGAGATTATGCATTTCGAGTTCTTTTTTTTTTTTTTTTTTGGATAAATATTATATCAATCGTAAAAAAAAATATTTTTTCTATATATAAAAATACATATCTCAAAATATATTTTTTAACTTTTTATCTCATATTTTGTATGTATTGAATCATTTCTTAAAACAATTAAAGCTAATTTTTATTTTTATATTTTATTTTAATTTATTTATTTATTTTTTGTTATGAGAAGAAATAATAAGGTAATTTTAATTTTGGCATAATAAAAATATTTAATCTAAATTAAAATATTTTTCCATCATTTTAAGGAAAAAAAATCAAACTATAATAATAAAAAAAAAAAAAACATGAAAAGTTCTAACAAATAATTTTTTATTCGACTTAAAATATAACATTATTTGTAAGATTACGCATTTCGAGTTCTTTTTTTTTGGATAAATATTATATCAAACGTAAAAAAAAAAAATTTCTATATATAAATATATATATATCGAAATATCATATTTTTTAAATTTTTATATGTTATGATGATTTTTATCTCATATTTTGTATGTATTGTAAGAATTCTTTCTTAAAACAATTAAGCTATTTTTTTTTTTTTTTTTCATTTCATTTCTTTTGATACCCGAAAATTACTCTCTAAATTATTAGAACGTATTTTATTTTGGTTTGCTGTTTTATAGCGGCCAAATTAAAAACTTAATCCACCATAAAGCTGCAATAATGAACAGAATATGTATCGTCATTATGTGTATGTTTAAAATCAATCAAATAAACATAATAATAAAGAATTTTGAATTTTTTATATAAACTCTGTGTTTGTTTAAAAGGTTCTCCTGTATTAGTTTTAATTAATGAAAATAGTTTAATTTTTATTTGCAGTGAATAAGGCCCATGATTTTCTACCCTATATTACCCCCATTACTATTAATTTCATATTACTATGTTGTGGAAGAATCATTATTTTATATTAATACTAGAAGACCCGGCCACGCGTTGCTGTGGCTTTCTTGTATTTCGTTAAATTATTAGATACTATAATTGGTATTGTTATCGTTTGCTGTCGTGGTTTGATTTGTTGACATGAGGGCCCTCTCAGCACGTCTACGTCGTACCTCACGCCTACGGGTATTGTTGAGGTTAGATTTTTTTGGTGGCATTTTACTGAAAATGATAATTGAAAAATACAATACAATTAAAATAAAATCGAGATATAATAATAAATGACTTAAAAAAAAAATTCACAATAAAATGTAAACGATTGTTTAAGGTACACGAACACGTTCGAATGAATTTTTTATCTTTGTACACATTTTTGGATTGAATGTATCTAAAAACTAATGATTTCACATAAAAAAATTTCATTATTATTATTATTTTTTATTTTTATAAGCTAAAATAAGGGTAAAAATGGCCAAAACTTGATACTGTTACAAAACATGATAACTCAAAATCAAATCAATATTTTTTAAATTTCTAAGTTTGTATTTGTTTGTACTAACATATTACAGGGAATGGATCTCTGGTAAATTTATATCTTTATTATTTTGTGCTAGTTTAAATGCTGTCGACACAAAATTCTTTCAAAATTTGCATGTAATTCCAAGTTTAACAATTAAAATAAAAAATATTTATGTAGCTATAATCATTTCAGAGTTTTATTACCTGTAAACATTTATGAAAAACATAAATACAAAGTTTTGTAACATTTGGATCAAAATTACTTGTGTTATGGTGCTTCACATGAAAACAAAAAGCATAAAAATTCATTCTGAGAAAAAAAGCTAAAAACAACTTTTAATTGGAGATATTACTTTTAAAAATGTTGTAAATATATTAAAATGCCATTGAATTATCAAGTTCATTGTCTTATTTATTAAAAAATATAGTTTTATTTTTCCTTAAAGCTCTAAATATTTTCTGAGCTTTGTTTTGAAAAAGTTAAAATTTGCTCGACAAAATTTTTTTTTTTACTTCCTCCTACTTGCAAAGGCTTTTTAATAATAAATGACCTGGATTTAAAATATTTAGTCCTTTTTCAAGTGTTTTGATTAAATACATTCAAAACCTTTGAATTTCACATAAAAATATCAACTTTAACTATTTTTTATACAATTTATTCTTTAAAATATGGATAAACATTGCAAAAATGTGATATTGTTGCAAAACTTGATAATTCAAAAATAAATAAAACATGAATAGTTTTTTCCTTTACAAATATTTTTATGCTGGGAATATCCTTATGTAGGTAATATACTGTTTTCAAATTTATATCTTAATTATTTATACATTGTTGTATGCTTAAAGTTTGTCGACACAAACTTTTTTTTACATATTTACAAAAATTCTTAGTTTAAAAACTGAAATAAAAATAATCTATGAATTTAGGTTAATTTCCATGTTCTATTCCTTTCATACATTTAAAGAAAACTTTTCCATGAAGTTTCAAAGCATTTAAATAAAAATATATGGGTATTATGGTTTTAAAGGAACACAAAATGCATAAAAATTCAAATAAGAAATAATTAAAACCAACTTCTAAATGTAAATAAAAACAAATGTACAGACATAAAAATGTTATTGAGCTTTAAATTCTCCTTTATTAATATAAAAACTTATTTATTTGTTTTGCTTTCTTTAAATAACTTCCAATTTAAAAGTACCATTTACTTCATTTTGACACTTTTCAAAAAATGCTTAAAATTCATCAGATTAATATTATCAATATATTATATTATCTTGCAGATCACATTTCTTTTTAGAATTCTTAATCAAATAAAACACATGTTGACAAACTTTAAGCATAGAAAAGTTCAATGTTTTGATTCACAACTTTCCATTCCATATATTTTATTCCAATTCAAATTCAAACTTAGAAAATAAAAAAAATATTGAATCAAATCAGGTAATACTTGCATACATTTGATTTATTTCGCATAGAAATAATATAAATTTCATACATTATAATTTTCGCAACATTTAAAATAGTACATAAAACAATAATATTCAGAACATGAAAATTTTACGGTTATGTAGTACAGGCATCGAGACACGGCGCCATCTAAAAATAGTCATTATATTGTTCGAAAAAAAAAAACCGCTACACTGTTGCCACTACATTGGTCTGCCAAAGAAATTTTAAAAAATATTTAGGGGTGGACCCCCCTTATCACTTAGGGGTTTAAAAAATAGATTACGACCGATTCGCAGACCTACCAAATATGCACAAAAATTTTCATAAGAATCGGTCGAGCCGTTTCGGAGGAGTTTGGCAACAAACACTGTGACACGAGAATTTTATATATTAGATAAAAAATTAAAAATTTAACAAAACATAATTTTATTTTAAATTTCTTAATGTTTTATGCTGCACTTTAATAGTTTTTATTATTTTCTTAATTTAAAGAAAACTATTCTGCTTACGTATTAAATTGTATTATGCTTTGTTAATTAAATAACAATGCTTTGTTAATAATTATGCTTTGTTAATAATAAAACAAAACAAAAATTCTTCTATGCCCTAAAAATATATTCTAAAAAAATGACCCTTTTTCAGCATATACAGTAGAACCTCTGTAAAAAAAAAAAAAAAAAAATTAGTCAATCAACTTCAAGGAAGACTTATTTCCCCCCCCTTTTTTTTTTTTTTTTTTTTACTTCAAGGGAGACGCCAAATAATTCGAGTTATAAAGTTATAAAGTTTTCGACTTACGCGGATTTTGCAAGGAAATATTCGACTTAACGAGGTTTAGATTCTTTCTAACTTATGTTGAGTTAGAGAGGTAAAATAAATAAAAATTTAAGTTACAGAGGTAATAAACATGTTTATTTGCAGTTTACAAGTTATATTATGTACTACAATAAAAAATCAAAATAATTCCGAAATAATTTCAAATGATCGAGTTGTAAAGATTGTAAAATCAAACATTGCTAATGTTCGAGATACAGAGGTCCAATTTTTTTGTTCGAGTTACGGAGGGAAAATATATACCAAAATGGCTTGTAGGGATTGAATAATTATTTCGACTTATAGAGGGTTGAAATTTCGAATAATGGAGGTTTTGGGGCTTGAAGGGAAGGAAACAAAAAATTTTTCGAGTTTTGGAGGTTTTCGACTTATCGAGGTTCGACTTAAAGAAGTTCTACTGTATAACATTTTTCTAAGCATTAATGCAGTATACAAAGTTATGTTAATACAAATAATAAACTATCTTGTTTACGGAAAAACATAAGAAAATAATTCCTAAACTCTACTACTCTTTCGAATATAATTCCGTATCTACTTTGATATTTCATAATTCTAACAGATAATGATATTAATAATGAAAGAAAGAAACTAGTCAGATAATTTTGTAAGATACTGGTATATATAAATTATTTATTTTTATCAAAACATTAGTCTTGAGAATGGATATACGTGGGCAATGTATTTCAGAATTTTTGAGTAAAAATATTTGGAAAATTTCGTGATTGTATAAAGAAACATAATCATTAATAACTTCAATAACTGAGTATTAAAATGTATTTCTGATTTTCTGTTACTCATGTCTGAATCTTGGCTGAAAAACGATGGTATTGGCGAAAAATAATATTGAACGTATCCAAAGTGTTACTAGAAATGGAACGACTCTATTGCTATTTGATTTCTGTTAATAGAATTTCTTAATTTATGTATTCAATAATGTTATTATATAAGCGGTAAGAATTTCTTGTACATTTATGTGGCATGTGATGTATTGTATATGATATCATTTTAATACCGTTCCTTTCTGTTGATATCCTTTATAAATTGTACTATTTACAATATAATAGTTAGGTAAAAAAAAAATTCAAAATTTTGTTTCTGGAACAATAATAATTAATCTATTTATGATTCACGGTCATAGGAATCCAAATGTCGAGGCTTCAAGTGATCAATGGTATTCCTTTTCCTGACGTTCCTTGGTTCAAGAAAAAGAACATAGAAGAAACCATGGATTATGTCCCACATGATGGAGACGTCATCATTGCATCCTACCCGAAGACGGGAACCACGTGGCTTCAATACATCGTTCTGCAGATAACTTCCAGGGGTGAATCCTTCCCGTCATTCAATGATGTCCTGGACAAGATCGCGCCATTTATGGAAATGACTGGAACAGCGGTCATCGACAATTTAAAAGGTCTAAGAATGTACAAACACCACTATCCTTACAACAGGGTGAAAAAAAATCCTAAATCAAAGTATCTCTACATCTACAGGCATCCAGAGGACACTATAGTAAGTTCTCACCACTTCTTTTCGGATGTACGGCAAGAGAAAATCGACTTTGATGAGTTCTTTGAAGACTTTCTAACGGGAAATATAGAGTATGGCAGTTATTTGGACAACGTTTTGTCATATTACAACCACAAGGACGATGAAAATATGTTGCTGATATCCTATGAGAAGCTGCATGCTAACAGAAAGGAAGGAATATTGAGGATTGCAAAATTTCTGGGGGAGGAGTATTATGAAAGCCTTTCAAGTGATGAGTCTCTTTTGGATAAGATTGTGAGGCATACCAGTTTTGACTACATGAAGAAGAATTTATATTTGATACTTCCACAGAACCAACCGAAGGAGGGTTCAGAAGACACGAAAAATACTGTTAATTTCTTCCGAAAAGGAACTGTTGGCGACGGAAAAAACGTGTTGTCGCCAGACCAAATCCGACGCTTAAGAGAAAGAATTGCAGAAATTATGAAAGGCACAGAGATTCTCGAAGAGTGGACTAGAGCATGAACATTTGTTGAAAATATTCTTGTAGTTTGAAGAAAACTTTGAAAGATTTCTTTTTCTATATATATAATAACGCACTGTTTATTTAATTCATGAAAAAATTTTAATGCAATTTATTTAATCTACAAATAGAACAGACGATTCTTTAATTATCAAATAACTCATTTTTCTCTTCGAAATGATCATGGTATTTCATTATTGGGTATGAAGTTAATTTATTTTTTAGAATGGAGTAAGCAATAAATTAACAATTGTTTAAAAACAATACACTACTCAGCTTAAATAAACTTAATGTAATAAAAATATCTTACCTTATTTGTATCTGCTCACTTGTTGTTGTTTTTTATTACAATTCCTGCTATTAGCTCACACTCTCCCTATATATATATATATCTTGTTCAAATTTTCAATCGGTCATAAAATACTTTTTATTCATCCACTCAAGTTCAAATACATTTTTTTTTCGAATTTGTAGTAGATGACACTTGATGTTTGTAAAGTTTTTTCAAATATTCATTCACTAATTAAATTTAATTAATTAATTTTAATTTTTTTTAGATTTGAGTTGCATATATCTACCAATAGATGGCGCCAGATAAACTTAAAAAAATAAATGAAAATTATTTATAAAGGACTTCCTGCAATATAGTGAAAAAGAAGTGGGAATTGACTTTAAAAAAACTTTTTTTTATATTACTTGTTTGTAATCAAGTTATTCTGAAATAAATTTTAATGTGCTTTCTTTTTCGTGCAATAATAAAATCGAAAAACTTACAATATGCCATACCACCATTTCGCACTTTAAATGACGCTCGTCGCTCCTTCTTTAATCTGTGACGGGAAACTTTAATAAAATAAATATTACCTACACGAATGCTTTACCTAAATTCCATTCACCTAAACTAATTTCTTCTCAGCATAGGGGATTTCATTTTCCACCAGTATACACTGAAAGTATTTTACAGAAGTGAACCTCAGGCTTCAGGCGGAATCCACTCTAAGCCCGTGGGTCCCAGTCTCATATGACAGCAGCGGAGCCCAATCAGACTTTTTCTCACCCACTTCATTCCCAAACTGTAAAGGGGCAACTCAGCTCTAGGCACAGCGATGTGGCGTGGTGTAGTAGTAATACAGTAGGACCTCTGTAAGTCGAACTTCAAGGGAGACGCCAAATAATTCGACTTATGGAGGTTTTCGCTCACACGGATTTTGTAAGGAAATATTCGTCTTGTAGAGTCGATTTATATTCTTAGTTAGTGAGGTGAAATAAATAAAAATTCAAGCTACAGAGGTAACAAACCTGTTTATTTGCAACTTAAAAACTATATTGTGTACTACAATAAAAAATCAAAATAATTCCGAAACAACCTTATGAAAAATATTATGGATTAAAAAAGTCAATTACTATAATTTATTTATTTTTTGCTTTAGACAATTCGATCTTTCTCGATCTATAGCATTATCTAAGCTATAAAGAGCAGAAAATTATCTTTCTTCCAAGTTGCTATTTCCTAGAATTGGTTATTCTATTTACAATATACACATACATTGTTTTCTAAGAAACAATGACGTGCATTGTCGGCAAATCCTTAAAGTCGGTAACTTATTTTTCTTCAAGCTACAGAGGTAATTAGTTTCAAATGATCGAGTTGTAAAGGTTGTAAAAAAGAATGTAAAATTAAACATTGCTAATGTTCGAGATACAGAGGTCCAATTTTTTTTTTCGAGTTACGGAGGGATAATATATACCAAGGAGGGAATAATATAAGGGAAAATAATTGGAGGGAAAATATATACCAAAATGGCTTGTGGGGATTGACTCATTGTTTCGACATACAGAGGGTTGAAATTTCGAGTCATGGAGTTTTGGGGGCTTGAAGGTAAGGGAATTTTTCGAGTTGTGGATGTTTTCGACTTATCGAGGTTCTGCTGTAGTAATAGTGGTTCGGAATCCATGTTTAACAGTAAGTCCCATCTAATGAACCTAAAGTGTGCAAGAAAAATTACTGTAGAGCGATAAACCGAATCAAACCGGTACGTTACAAGAGAACAGTAAGTATGGCGTTTTATGCCTTTGGACATCTTTATTAGGGATATGTCAAGATATTTACGTTTTAATTTTAAATCAACAATTGTAAACCGTTTTTACAAATTATATTATGCAATTAATATTTTTTTTCTTCTATTTTTATATATTAAATACATTTACAAAACAAGTTATATTCTAACAACTCGAGCAAAAACATTTACCACAATTTTTTTTTTTTTTTAATGATTTTATTGTAAAATTAATCTTTATAGAATGAAATTATTTAAAATATTTTACAAATAAAGTGAAATCATTGATTAGCATTGCTTTTGTTTGTTTGTTTATTTTTTAATTACAACAGATCATCTTTAAAATCATTTAAAATTAAATAATTATCATGAATTTATGCCTATTCTCTTAGACTTTCACATGTTTAAAGGAAATTTAGGAAGGAAAATTAGCTGGGAAATTAAACTCAATACTGATAAAACTGAGGTTGTTCCCTTTACTCGCAAAACGAAATTTACTAACCCAACTATCACCATTTATAACACAACTATCTCTTGGTCTAAACAAGTTAAATATCTTGGCATCACTCTTGATAAAAATCTCACTTACTCTCAGCATATTAAAAACCTCCGAAATAAATTTAATAAAGCTATCCGCATCTTCTATCCTCTAATTTGTAGAAACTCTAACCTGTCTCTACATAACAAAATGCTTATTTGCATATATTACATGCACCCCATGATTACTTATGCAAGTCCAGTTGGGGGCTCCGCAGCAAAAAGTAATTTGGAAATCATCCAAAGACTTAAAAACAAAATCCTCCAGATGATCACCAACTCGCCTTTATATTTCAGAAATCAGGATATTAGACAATCGCTTCACTTCCCAAACATTCGCCAATTTATACTTAAAATTTCTAAAAATTGATACACTAATCTTTCTTACACTTGAAAATTCGATTTTAAATTATCTTCCTAGGTTAATATTTCATTGCTTAAAAATAAAAAAAGACCGCGTACAGTTCTTAACATGTAATCCGTTGTTTTTTCCACTCATTCCTTCATCTGAAGTGCCATTACTGCAAGACCCACCGGATGGTGAGCCTCCTTCTAATGTTATAGTTTTTTCTCATTCCATTACTTTTCACTTTTATTTTTTAATAATTATATACTTCTAGATATAAAATGTGTGGCATAAAATTTCAATCGGCATTGACCTAAAGCAACGCTTCTCTAATATCAAGATAAAACTCCGCAGTCAAAGTACTTTGTTTAAACCAATTAGAACTATAAGATATTCGAAACATACATTATTTAAACATTTTTCCAAAAATTTCTTTAAAAAAAAAAAAAGAAAGCATGAAGTACATGATTATTATTATTATTATTTTATAAATGAAGTACTAAATACATTAAATTATTTTTTTATTTAAAAAAAAAAAAAAATAGATATAAAAATTATTCAATTAATATATATATACAATAAAAGAATTGTTTAAATTCATGCAAGTCATTAAATAAGAAAATTACGATATTTGTGAATAAAATATTTTTAAACAGTATTATTAAGAAATATTAATAAAAATTGTTTTCAACAAAAAACTTATTAAAATAGTTAAAGCTAATGGTTACACTAACAAAAGTAAAAAGTAAAAAAAAAATCCATGTTATTAAATTATTCTATACATTTTTTTCTCCTTATTTTGTAGTTTATTAGGTTTATTTTTAGTTAACCAAATGTTGCAGCACCTCTTGTATAGAAATAATTAAAAAAAATTTTAAAAAAATTAAAAATTCAATCATCAAAAGTTAGTAAAATTATTTTTTTTTACAATAATCTAAAAAGGTTTATAATGGAGCTGTTTTTGTAATATCAAGTATTACGAATTTATTACGAATTTTTTTATTCATTATCCGTGAAACATTTTTTATAAGGATTAGTAAAAATCACAACATGTTTCATTTAACATATTGATATATATCACAGTAATGATGTATTTTATTATCTCTCATGTAATTTACAAACTTAAAAATGGGCAGGACTCATAAGTGGAATAGCCTAAGGCCTCTTTTCATCTAAATCCGGCCCTGACCAGGATTCAATGATACAAAAACTAAAACTAACTTCAAATTACTAAAGCGATAGATCATCAGATTCTTTTGACTCGTAAAATAAGATTGGATCTTTTATCTCAAGTGAACACATTCAAAATAAGGGTAAATAATATCTTAATAACTTCAAAGATATTTCTACTCTTTCAAAAGAAAAATAACTCTCATTTTCACAACGAACACATTTTATTAACATCAATTTTTCATTCAACGGGGAAATTCCCCTCTTAACAGTGAAAGTAGAAGATGTTTTTTGAACAAGAAACTCCGGAGTAGAGTTGTATACAATTTCGCTCGCGTACGCGACAGAATGAATATACTAGCACATTTTTATCAACACATAAAAACTATTATATACATAAATATTATTATCATATTTCTGAAAAGAAAATTAATTAAATAAATTTAATTTATTATAAAATATTTAGAGCATGTGTTTATAAAAATTTTAGACTGTTCAAAAGATCGAAAAATAATTAAAACCAGTAAGTCATCATTGTTGAATACAGATGTCGAGTGCCTGAACGCGAAGCGTTCATCTACTCAATGGTATGTGAAGGCAGTAGGAAAGAAAAGTCATGATAAATAGATAATAGTAATCGTATGAATTGAGAGAAAAAAAAAAGAAGAAAGTAAGGAAAATGTAAATCATCGGTGATGGAAACGTAACAAGAAATGTATGATCAGTAAATATGCGTTGAAGTAAAATATCTAAAAAGCGATAAATGAGCAGGAAATTACGGTGGTTTGAGGCTTCGATTCCATTTAGAAGTAGAGAAAGGATACTTGTATTTTCCATTCAATTGCGTAAATATAGTTTGTGCCTTGATGAGAGGGTTTTCGTGAGTCGCAATGGTATTGAAGAAATTTCTAGAAAGTTTAGTAATATAGTTGTCAATAGAATCAATTTTTAAATCTTGATGAATTGTAGAGTTGCGGACAAACCAGGGTGCACCAGTGATAATACGAAGAAGTTTGTTTTGAATAATTTGTACAGATTTCTTGTTAGATTGTGCAGCTAGACCCCAGATTGGGGCAGCATAGGTAAGGATAGGCCTAAGAACTTGTTTATAGAGAAGAAGTTTGTTTGACAAAGTTAATTTAGAAAATTTATTAATGAGTGGTAGAGTGAGATAAAATTTTTTCCAACATTTTTCTTTGATTTTTTGAATATGAGCTCGAAACGTAAGTTTATTGTCTATAATTAAGCCGAGATATTTAATATTAGTTGCCCATTCAATTTCTTGATCAAAAAGGGAGAGATTAATATATGGTTGTCTGGCGTGTCCTTTTCGGAAAATGATAGCTTGAGATTTAGAGACATTAATTGCGATGAAAACCAGTAAGTATTTTACAAAGCTCAGGGGGAAAAAATGTATTTTATATAAATTGCTATCGCAATAATTCATAAATTAACTAATATTTTAAGCAAAAAAAACTACAAATCAATAAAGTAAAATTATTAATCATTCATTGAATTAATCAAAAAACTTGCAGCGAATTACACCGAACTATATCAGCAACAGACTTAAATCATGTTTGTTTACTAATACTAGACGCATTGAATTGTGAGAGAGAATGCGGAATCATGGGAAAAAGTGAACAAGTAAACCGTTTCTGCAAAGTGTCTCCTCCTTGAATTGATTATATTTTCCATTGTGCATCCACTCACTATGGAGCCTCGGTCATAAATTACTTTACAAATAAATAAATTACCAAAATTATAAATAATATCTCATATTTAAAAAAAAAATTAGGTAGTTCTTCATTCCCAAATTGATTTTAATGATTATTGTAGAAGCAATCAATCATAAAGTCATGAAATTTAAGTGAACTTGTTCGAGATAAGATTGTATAACATGAAATTAATAGAATAATTTATAAATCAATCATTATTTAAAATTTATTTCATACAGATCACTGTTAATTTTCTTATCAACTATAAAACGATCTTCTTATCAACTATATTTTATAAGCCCAACTTATAAAATAAATTCTTGCACACTCTTACCAGGCTAATGTGAGGTTAGTAATTATTTAGGTAAGAAACTAATGAGCAATATGATTTGTGCAATATGTATACACTGAATTGTATCGTGTGTATAAATATACGAAATTTTCGCAACGTCACTGATTGTTTCATTTTTATTTCTTAATATAATATGATCAAAATCATAGAATTAGCCTTAAATAAAAATTCCTCATTAATTTCAAAAGCTAATCGTAATCTGTTAAATACATAAATATTAAACAGTTAAAGCTGAACATGCATTGTTTTAACATAGTAATTTTTTTGAAACGCAGTAATTGAAAAAGATGTTAATTATTATCAGTTGGATAAAGTAAATACAATTTTAATATTATTTAGAGTTTAATAGTATCAACAACATTCTTTAAAGCGTGGGGCCTGAATGGCAGAGTGGATAGCGCTCTGTTGCTCGGTACCACAGGTTTCGGGTTCAAGTCCCGGCGGTGCCATGAATGTTTGTAGTGGTTCGGAATCCACTTTAAACCATAGGTCCTGGTCTAATAAGATCATAGAGCGTTACGGGGGCATTGTTACTTCGTGGCTTATCTTCAAGTTACACGCGCCCCCTGGGTAACGCGAAGTGCAACGCTTACCTTAAGGCACCCAAGACAGCTTTCTCAGTGTTTGTCAGCTGCATTAGAAAACAAGTAATATGAAAAAAAAAATTTAAAGACGATTCCTACTTTTTTTTCACTATATTGCAGGAAGTACTTTATAAATAATTTTCATTCATTTTTTTAAGTTTATCTGACGCCATCTATTGGTAGATATATGCAACTTAAATCTAAAAAAAACTAAAATTAATTAATTAAATTTAATTACTGAATTAATATTTGAAAAAACTCTATTAACATCCAGTGTCGTCCACTACAAGTTAAAATAAATGTATTTGAACTTGAGTGGATGAATAAAAAGTATTTTATTAACAATTGAAAATTTGAACAAGATACATATAGGGAGAGTGTGAGCTAATAAAAGGAATTGAAAAAAAAAAATTCTTTAAAGTGTTACAGTTGCTTCAGATATTTTCTAATAAAATATATTACTGAAGGCGATCGTAACTCTTCCTACCGACAAATACATACACTAAATGTGAAATGTGTTCTGAAGTTTTGATAACGCAACACTACGAATAGTATCTTTGTATGACTACCTGGTATGTTTTGAAAGATACGTGGCGTAGAATTATTTTTTGATATCAATGTATTTAAATTGAAACTCTGAAAAGTTTTTTAAATTAAAAATGTTTAGTTTTTCAATTTTTTCGCTTCTTTCATATTTAGCAGTGTCTTCCGCCTTGTATTTTCACATTTCAGAAACTGAAAGAAAATGTTTTATTGAAGAAATACCGGATGAGACATTAGTTGTCGGTAAGAAATGTGTCGAAAGTCAATTTCGTGATCTAAATATATTGTTGTAATCTATATTTCTTTTTTAAGAGATTTTAAAAGATTGAAGTATGCAATACTATAAAGGAATATTTTTTCAAAAATATGGTATTATATCGTATCCCACTGAATGTAATTAATTGATATTAAGTTACAACATATGCTTCTTTTATTATAGGTATATAGTTGATAAATAATTTGATTTACATAAAAAATTATCCTCAAAATTTTACGAAATGTAGTTGAAAATTTGATTCGATTAGCGTATTGTTCAAATAATTATCCGAACATAACATAATTTCTTCTTTTATATATTAAGGCATTTTTTTAATTAATTTTATTCTTAAGCTGGAAAAAAAGTACATTACTAATAACAATCTGTAAATCTTCTACATTTATCTATATCTGTATATCTTCTACATTTTTTTTATTTATATAAAAAAAACCACACCTTTTTTTTAATTTTTAAAAACCAGTCTAATTTCAGGTTAAAAGTTTAGAATTATTTGTGCTCTAAATTAAAGTTGGAGAATTATTCTAGAAATCATTGCTAGAAGATTTTTGAATGAGTAATAGTTAGATTTTTCCTACTCATTTTAAAAATAATTGGTAACTGCATCTAGATCCAAAAACAATCACTTTTTCACAATTTGTTCAGGAATAAATCTATTAAAAACAGGAAAAAAAGGAAGCAATATATGGCATGTCATGTATGCATTAATATGTACACTGGGAGGTAAAAAGAGACAAAATAAATTATCAAATAAAATGTTTTTTGGAGGATTACATTAATATACAGTATATCATGGGATAATTGTGATTTTATGTATGTAGATGTAGTTAATTGTCTGTATATGATTGAAAATTTTTGAATGCATTCCACTTTTCAAAAACTGATTTTTTTTGGTTTTGTTTTTTAACAAATGCATGCATGTTGGCATTTATCTGGAAATAATAGTATTGTGATATTAACAAAATTTAAAAATAAAATAAATTTGAAAAACATTGATTGCTCAATATTATCAACTTTTCAGCATGAATAGAGTACTGCTGGCTCTCAAATGAAGTTTGTTGAAACTAGTACATGAGTGGTCATAATAGGTGAAAATAGAATTAAAGTCAATTAAATTTATTATAAGATATTTAAATTATTTCATTTACCTCAATCAATTATCACAAAATTCTCTTTTGAATTTTTATCATAAGCTGATCGCAGTTAAAGTACTTGGCCTTTCTATCAACTTCGTATTATTGAACATCTAGTATTTAAATTTACTATTCTCCACAACTAAAACTATAATTACTATATATAATGTATGTAATTAAAAGAAAATGTTTTTGTTCCTGATATTTGATTGATAACATTACAATGTAAAGTTATTCTTATTATGACTTCAGTTATTTTTACAAATTACATATAATCTTGGTTATTAATGACATATTATAGAAGTTACCTAAAATTGTTCAATTGTACTGTACCCCCCCACACACACATTTTCTTTTTTTTTAAAGATGCTTTATCACATGAAGTTTAGATGTATTAATTAACATGAAATTTTAATTTGAACTAAAAGATTTAAAATTTTTAATACTTTATTTCTTAAAAATATGGTTAATTTACATACTGAGCAGTCAATTAAATCATACAAAGTTCTTAACATTAAAGATAAAATTATGTATTGTCAAGTTTAGAAAATATGTGTAAACTGAGTTGAGTAGTTGTATTTTAAAAAAGTGTTTGACTTAAGTAGTTTAAGTGTAATAAAGTGTATGTTTAAGACTAATAAGGGGTTGTTATTTTTCTCAAAGCAATATTCATTGTATAAAAAAAATTTAAAATATGTTATAATGTCCCATTTTTCTACTTTGTTATTACAAATTAATGTCCAGTATTGTATAATAATTATTGAACTTTTATTTATTACTTTAATAATTTATATTAATACTTTACTGTTAAATTAAATATGTGATAAAATTATTTTCAGGTAATTATAAATGTGAGTTGCATGATCCTAAAACTGGAGGATTTATGCCCTCTAGTCCAGGTATTGGAATGCATGTTGAAATTCGAGATCCACAAGAAAAGATAATATTATCAAAAGTATATTCATCTGAAGGCAAATTCACCTTTACATCAAGTTTGCCCGGAGAACATGTTATCTGCTTATATTCAAACACTACAAAATGGTTCAGTGGATCTCAACTAGTAAGTAAATATAGTAAAAATATTTACTTTTAGGCGATCTTGGATTCATTAATGCTCTGTGATATTGATAGAGGAATTTCTGTTTTAGCGTGTTCATTTGGATATCCAAGTAGGTGAGCATGCTGTGGATTATGGAAATGTTGCTCAAAAAGAAAAATTGACCGAACTCCAACTTCGTTTGCGACAACTTTTAGATCAAGTTGAACAGATCTCTAAGGAACAGAATTACCAAAGGGTATTGTAAAATGAATTTCTAACTAAAGTCTTGATATAAAAATTCTTTTCCTGTTCAATATTTTTTTATCATTATACTGTATAGTTTTAAAAGTAATACTGAAAAACAATTTTTTTTTTGTTATATAGAAAGTAATTTTGTTATTGAACATTTTTGCTATTATGTACAGAAATATAATGCAAGTGATAAATATAAGTGAAAATATATATTTTTGAAGCATTGCTTTTTGTTTTAATTTCTTATCATAACTTACTGAATATTATTTTCCTCCGATTGTTTATTTCAGATGTAAATCACTAAATTTGGTAGTTCTAGTATAATATTTATACTTTTATTACACTAGTTCTATTAATTTTAAGTAATGTTTAAATAATAATAGCTTAATTTAATTAGATTTAGGTGTAAAATTAGTTTCTAAGTTAAAGCTATTGAGTTAATATTTTGTGAAGTTTTAAAGCTATGCTTTTCTTTTTAAAATCATTTCATTATTTAAGTTTATACTTAAAATAGTAATGCAGGATAATAACAGAACTAGAAATCAGGGAATTTTATCGATTTGGAAAAGTCAGAAAAAATTTGTAAAAATATCTAAAAATCTGGGAAAATAGCTGATAACATTTCGTGTCAAGCATGTGTGCAATAGGTGATTTTCTAGCAAAGCATGTGTGATGATTTGGATCATTACTTCCATCCTGTATTTTTTATGGCGAGCTGTCCACAGTTAATGATATATTTAAATGTGTCTTTCACTAGTGTGTATCTTTTAATTGTGCTCTGCTTGTATTCTTGCTATTGCTTCAACCAATTTAGAAAAGTAAGGATTTTAATGTTTTTATATTTTATTAATTATTTATTATGTGTTAAATTTAAATTCATTCCTTAAACCTAATTTCACAATCCTTTAGCATCGGAATTGATTGGTAATTGTTATTTGTGTATTTAAATACTGAAAATTAAGTCTAATGAATTGCTATTTTTGTTTATTTTAAGTGTATTGAGCCTAAATTATTTTATCAAGTATCCATTATTATAGGCATTTAATACATACTTACATTTTTATTTGTGTGTTTAATTACTATTTCTGCTCTTCAATTAAGCTTCCATTATATGTGTACATATAGGGGAAAAAACAAAATTCAATGATGTTCCTATAAATAACGCATTCTGGGAGAATTGTCATTCTTCATTTCGTGACTTTTTACTATTTTTTTTCCCATGAGTTTCTTAAAGAAGGCAATTGTTAAAATAAATCATGTAAATCCCTTTAAAAAAAGTCGCTCTTAAAAGTAGTTTTAATGAAATAATTTATTTGTATTTATTTTGGTAAGAATGGTTATCTTTTCATAATTCAGGAGTTTACAGTAAGATAATGTTTCAATAGATTTTTTTAGTATGTTCATTCTGTTTTTTTTTTTTAAATTAAATTTTATAATATATTATCTTTTTCATGTTATATAACTGGTAAAAATTATTTTAGTAATGTATATTGGGCATATACAATGTTTTCTGAGTGGGAAGAAAGCCAGGAAACCTATATAATTAACAGCTGTAAGTCAGGGAAATGTTGCAAGTAGGGTCAGGGAAATTTTTTTCAAAGTTTCTGTAGCCACCGTGTAATAAGTGGAATTTTCTTTAAATGTTAGTTTTATAACATTGCTAATAATAAGTGTTTAATAACATTTTAAGTTTCATTGATAGTTTGTTTTATCAATAATGAAGCAATGACTGTAAAATTTTGATATTTATTTATGTTCATTTTATAAAATGCTTAATTTTATTGTGCTAAACATAGAATTTTAACACGTCTCTCCTACTTCTTTGTTAAAATTGAGCCAGAAATGGAAAAACCACTTCATTACTAAGGATTTGAAATACATGCAGATTATTAATCCTGAAGTTAATAAAACTGTAAATGGAGCTAAAATGTTTAATATCTGCAAATCTTTTCTCTTTATATTGAATATTTTAATGCAAAAAATATTCAGCATTAATAATGCTGCATGTATTTTTTATTAATTATTATATTTTTTTTCCAACTTAATATTTAAATGTTAATTCTCGATAAAAATATAAATTATAAGTTCATCTTATCAAATCAAGTTTTGTTAGCTAAAAAATTGAAAACTAAAGTTCATGAGTGTTATTAATTACACTATTAATAATAAAATTACTCAATTTGAAATAAATTCAAAATTATCACTTTTGTAATTGCCTAATTAATCAAAGTAAATCTGTATGAAAGCTATATTTGTTTGTAAAATAATACAATATAATTATTTTTAGATTTTTTTTTCTCCTTAGCTTTTTTAAAAATAGTTTCTTTTTAGTACTTCCTTCTAAATTATTTACATTTATTATTTAAAAGAAATATTTTTGCTGGAAAATTTCAGTTTATGAAATTCATTTGTAATTAAGTCATTAGTCAAGTTAAATTTCCTTGTTATATGAAATTAAAATAATGTTCCTATTTATAATTTTCCAAGTTAAAAAAAAAAAAATAAATAAATAAAAAAATTTTCTTTATTTATGTATTGGAATTATATAAGTAAATAATATATACATATTGTGAAATAATATAATTTTTATAATATTTAATTTAAACTTTTTTTTTCAGTACCGTGAAGAACGTTTCAGACAAACCAGCGAGAGCACTAACCAGAGAGTGCTTTGGTGGTCTATTTCACAAACAGCTATTCTTTTACTCATGGGATTCTGGCAAATGCGACATCTCAAGAGTTTCTTCCAAGCTAAAAAGCTAGTGTAAAAGTCATATTTTAATTAATGTATTAATATCCAACATTTTGTATCATGATAGAGTGAGAGTTCATCATCATGTTCAGTAAAGAAAAAAAAATGTGGATTTTGACCTGTTTACTTAATTCTTTAAAACTTTTGAATCTTTTAATCATTTCATAAGAAAATTTATTTAAAATAAGTAAGAATAGAATTTGTTTTGCTCTGTACTAAGCACACTAATATTTACATGCGATTTTTACTGCAATATTTAAAATTGAATTTTGCTTTTCATAATAGGGGCTTTGTTTTTGTTAAAATTTAGAAGTAAAAATGGAGTAATTACTTATTAAAATAAGTTAACTATTAAAATATATATTCCTTGAGATCCATAAAATATATGGATTAAAATTTTGACACATGTAAATATTTTATGTATTAATTAATATTTCATATTATTTTTTTAAAAATTCATTGCTAGAAATAGGAATTGCTATGAATGTGATATGTTTGATTTTAAATGGCAATTTGTTTAAAAGGAAATAAAGTTATATAGGGTCGTATCTTGGCTAGCAGTCTGTTTTTCAAAGGCAGTGTGAACATTATACATCCTATATCATGAAAAACTGTTTTTATATCATTTAACTATATTTTAATGAACAGCTGAAGAAATTTGCTAACTTATTTATTTTGTCTTAAGGTAAAATATGTAAAACTGCATATTGTGTACGATACAATAAAAACTGATTATAATTTTGCCTTGATATTTGTTAATGCAATATTAATGAATTATAAATAGAATATAAAACTTCAACAAAAGTCTATGCATATCCAGAAAGCGTTTTTATATTTTGAAAAACAAATCGTATAAAAATAATTATTTAAAAAGATAGGAAATTAAGTTTGTGTCCACAATTTTTTGTTAGTTTACAACTGATGTATCAGCTCATAAAGCATAATTTTAATCCGATGGAGAAATTTATGTGGAAAATTGGCAAGCTGTCAAAATCGTATGGGTTCAAAAAGCATTGTGTCAGGGGGGATGTCATTTAGAATGGATTTTTATTGTATTAAAAAGAATTTTAATTTTTAATAATATAAATTTTAAATTATAGATAATATAAGAAAAACTAGAGGAAAAAATTCTACACTATTATACTTTTTTTTTTTTTTTTTTTTTTTTTCAAAACAATCTTGCAATGCATATTATCTGACTATAGTACACCTTACAAGTAATTCATTCGTCCATTTCCGCAATTAAACAGGAAATTTGCCGTTTCACCTTATCCAGGTTCGGATTATACTTAATAAGAAACATTTTATAAACCAGTATTTAAGGAATCAAAATAGTTTTAACATATTATGCATGTGATTTTATGTAGTTGAAATTTTGTTATAGTTGATTTAAACAGCATTATATCGATAAGTAAGATTAAAAGCTTAGGTAATTTTTTTTTTAAATTTTATTTAAAGTTTAGACACAATTTTTATGTATATTTAGGAAAATTCATATAAGATTTTTTTTTTCTTTAAAAATATTTCTTGATTTTAAATTTTTTTGACATTCATTTTTTTAAATCTAAATTAACATCAAGAGCCATTTATTGAACACAATTCTTAACAAATGAACTAAGGGGTCTTGTTTTTTGATGAAACACTATTATGAGCCTAGTGATGATGAAGGTTATTTGCTATATTGAGAAACACATTAACAGTTATATTATTGTTTACTTTTAGGGCTTCAAGTAAGGCAAAGTAAATTTGGAATCCATTGTTGTTTAAAATTTACAGAAAAAAAATATATTTCCATTAGATTAATTTTTGCAATAGTGTTCTTCTATCCCAGATTTCAGAACTGATTTATTTTAAAATATATGCTACTACAGATATATAAAAATAGCATTTTAACATAGAATAATGCTGTCATTTATGAAATTCCATTAGTATCATTAATAATAATAATATTAGAACATGTTATGCTTCTAATTGTTATTCTTCCGATTCCAGTGCTGTGTCTTATTTAAAATAAAGTTAATAACTGTCTGGCAACATTTTAACTAAAGAACAAATTTAGATCGGATTTAAGATGATTCATGGCATTTGTTCCTTCTATTTTCATGATTCTTTATATCATAATGAAGTTAAACAAACATTTAATAAAATGCATCTATGGCCTTAACCTTACTCTAAAAAAAAAAAAGGTCCTTTGAACAAAAGGTTATGATAAAAAGGAATTAAATCAACGATATTCCTGTACACCTTAACCTACTTCATTATATGCCTGTTTCATTGAAAAATACAGGTTTTTTTTTTTTTTTTTTTTTTAAGATTTTGATTTAAATAGCAACAGGATCCAGGTGTAGTTAATAAAATGTAAACATTTAAATTTTTGAAAATTATTTTATTGCAATGTAGTAAATCAGATTCTTTGTCAGTAGCACTAGTCTATATGTAAGATGTTAGTTAAATTTTTTTTTATTATAGAATATATATTATCAAACACATGCTCCATTTTAAAATTTCACTGCACATAGTAGAGGGGAACCTAAATAATACATTAAAACAACCCAAGCCTTTCAATCATGAATAACAAAAAAAATTGATGGAATTTTCTTAGTTTGTGTAATATGCATCCAATTCAGTACCTTATTTAATTTATACGTAAAGGCAGTAAATTTTTAAAAAGCTATATTAACATATAAATTTTCGATGGTTATTTTTTATTGGGAGATATGGCTCTGTATATACAGTCCATGACCTTTACAAATATGTGCATCCCTGTGTTAAATTATGTATGGCATTTGGAGTATTATATAAAAGGAATTAAAATTTATCAATGGAATAATTAATCAAGAATATGCATACTCCAATTCTGTTGTAATGTTCTCAATTAATTTTGCTTTTAAGTATTCAAACATTTGAGGCTGCAAATTCCAAATATTCGATGGTTCCAGTTTTGAGAGTTTCATATTTTACCATGTCTACTTCTCCATCTTTGGAATAATTACACTGTAAAAATTCATGACTTCTGTAGTCAGTAGTAAGAAACATAATTTTTAGCGAACATTGTAGTTCTGCTGGAAAAGTGATGGTAAAAGGGTCCAATTTGTTTTGCTAGCAAGTTTTGAAAATTTGGTATCGGTAAATTTCAGTGATGACCACAATCACTCTAACATTCTTTCTGTTTCTCTAATTTTTATGCTAACTAAAGGCTGAAATCATAGAACATTTTAAAATAGAATAATGAAGTGGCACTTTATCCTATTAAAATGGGAGCATTTTTTTTCAATAATTCATTGATTTCTGAATATTTGTATGTTTTAAAAATATCACTAAATAAATGTTTGAGTTTTTATGGAAATCAATTTACATTTTGTAATGGCGAATTTAAAAAGTAATAAAATTTCTTGAGTGTACTTCAGTTTTTTAAATACTGAGAAAAACAGGATTTTTTTAAATACTTGCTTTTACATTTTTCACTAGCTGAGTAAGCGTTTTTTTTTTTTTTTTTAAGCCTCTCAAAGGAAATAAATAAAGCATCTTCATATTTTACATTTTTTTTTATTTGCTGACATACAAAGAAATTAATTGCAAGTTAATTAATTAATTAATTAACTTGCATTTACCCAAGATAATGCATGAAATGTTTTCCCAACATTTTGAAAACTATAAAATATTTTTGAAATAAATAACTTTCTATGACTGATGTAAAAGATTAATTATGTTTAATAAATGAGTAATGAAAAACAATGAATTAAAATATAATAATTTAACACTGAAATAAATTTAATTATTAAATTAAAAAGTAAATAAATGTTGTTGCATAAATTTAAAATAATGTATTTTCAATATAGGTTACTATAATTTTCATCTAATCATTGAGTAAAAATCATTAAGATTGGATAGGAGAGTTGATTGAATCCTGTGTGCATGACACACATCTACTCAAAATCACTTTTAAGAAGTATAAGTCAGAAAAAACTAAATAACACAAATAATGAATAAAACAAATTTTAAGGAAATAATAACTTTAAAACTGTGAAAATAGTCGTAATAAAAGTCCAATGGAGTTGTAGAAAAACATATAAAGGCTTCTGGACGGTAGTGACGTCAGACGACTATTGAGTATTCCATTTCTTAGATGAAGAGGTTGTAACTGAAAGCATCACAACATTTTTCTCTATAATGCCATCATCATCATTGGTGCTAAAGCCCTTGAAGGGCCCTGACCTCCTTTAAGATTTTTGGCCATTCCCCACGAGTAGTTGCCCTTTGTTTCCAGTTATTAATACCGAGTGTCTTCAAGTCCTCCTCGACTTGATGTCCTCATCTAATTCTTGGTCTTTCGCTGCGTCTAGATCCACTGGGGTTTTCCTTAAGGAGTCTAGTTGTTCTGTTTAACTCAATTCTCTCTACATGACCAATCCATTGAATTTTCCTTATATCTAATTCCTTATAACAATCATATGTTTCTTTATTTGTTCTAATTCAAAAATTCTCCATTAACCTATAAATCTCCGTCATCTGTCAGGAAGAATGAACTTGAGCAGGCTTGAATGCGCATATGTAGAAGTAATTTCCGAGATGATGAATAGGGCTGGAGAATATGAAAGAATTTGTTTGCGTTTCGAAGTGTTGAGATAGATTTCATTTGGTAGTGTAGTATGGATATTTAACAGTCTCTTCGTTGTGGGAAAAGAAAATTTGGGCTTTAATTAAGTTAATATTATGATTGATGAGTCCTTAAAAGAAGGTTTTTGGGATTTTTTTGATGAAATATTCATTATTTTTATTTTTATTTTTTTTTATGTTTGGATCATTTTGCATCTCTTTAATTGTATCATTACGAATATACTAGAGAGCTCCTATGATAATAAATATTTTATTCAACAGGATTTGAATCTTGTGACTGTTAATTTTAGCAGAAAGTCCCTATTTTGGGGCAGCATAGGAAAGAGAATGTTTGATGACCCGGGTGGCAACAACATTCTGTATTTATTTCTAATAATCATGAAAACGAGGCTACCGTGCGCCATTTCTACCACATAATTCCATTATTTTACTTTAAGTATTTTATTTTAAAAGTACAATTTACATTCAAGGTATTTAGTGTTAGCTTCCGTTATTTTATTACCGTTTTTTAGTTAATATTTCTTTTGCATCGCATTTGTTATGCAATGTCGGGTAGAACATCTGGTGCAAATACTACGCCACTTGGTCGTCCTAGCCCGTCTATGCTAGGTTCTTCTAACAAGTCGTCATCTAGTATGTTAAAACCCAGCTATATGACTTCATCAGAAAATAAGAGAAGCAGAGAAGACGATTATGATTACCGTAAGTATTTCTGTGTATCATTTAATAGATTTGATTTAAACGTTTTAAATTAGAATAATGCTTTATTGTTTATTAGAATAATTTTCAAATTATTTGCCGGTATTTTTTCCCATTTAATGGCAAGAAACATCATAATTAAAATAATAATTTTATAATCACAAAGCTCATATTATTCTACAAGATACAAAACAAACTGAACAATGAATATATTTTTTAAAAAGCTACTTTATGATACCGAACATCAAAGAATTGCCATAATAGCAAATGTTATATTAATATTATTTTCTGAGAGTGACAAAAGTTTTGTTAAGAATGTTTCTTTTGTACATAAGTTCACATAACATTATAGCTATGATGATTATTGTTATATGAATTTATGTATCATTAATTATATGTTTGACTTTATGAGGAAAAAATGTTTGTGGCTTTAAGAGAAATTATGAATTTTTTTAGGAAAACTGGCACACTTCATTGTTGCATTTAGGAAAAAAGTTCTAGTCTAACAGATTAAGTCTATATCTGTCATGCTTCTGAAAAGCAATAATTTTTTAAATATTTATTTTAGTTTATTCTTTAAAATCAATCAGTTGTCTACCATTTGAAAAATAAATCAAATTTTAAGCATGTCATTGTATTCTAGTAAATTAAGTGATTTTTATTTTTTTTTATTCTTCTTTCATTTTAATTTAAGGCATTTGAAACACTTCCTGTATTTTCATTGTTTAAACAATTTTCTGAGACAAATTAATCTTGCTTGAAAAAATTACTATAACTTTCTCTAAGTGTGAAGTACTCTTTCATATTTTAAACCTATTTAATATAGGGTTCAGTCGTACTGCTATATGTTATATTTATTAATATCTAATAATATGTTTAAATATAAAATAAAAATACTATTCTTTAAAATATAAAGTTTTTTTGATTTTTATAAATGATTATTCTCTACTTTCTTGGTTTCATTTCAGTCTTTTTTTTTTTAATAAAAATTCATTAAAAGTTGTGTTGTACATAGTGCCAAAATTTTAGCTTGGAAAATTGTGCTTAAAACATTTGAATGTTGTACAGAAAGAATTGCTTAAAATTGATGTAGGAAAATAAGTAAATGTAGTTTCACTATCTCATGGGTCTGATGGTCAAGTGGCTATTGCTCTGTACAACAGGTTTCAGGTTCGAGTCCTGGTGGTGCCATGGATGTTTGTAGTGGTTCAGAATCCACTTTAAATCGTAGGTGCCGGTCTAACATTATTGTAGAGCTTTTCAAAGGTATTGTTACTCCACGTCCGTAGCTTTTCTTCAAACCGCACGCACCTCCTGGGTAGTGCTAAGTGAGTAATGTCGGTGCAGTGCTTGCCTTAAGACATCGAAGACAATTGTCCAAGTGTTTACCAGCTGCATTAAAACAAAAAAAAAAAGTTTACCAACCAAGAACTGATTTCCAGTTAGTATTTTAAAATGCTAAATTTGTTTTTTCTATAAAAATCTTAAATTTGTATCTATTTGTTTTTTCTCCCAGAATCTGCAAAATGGCCAGAAGAAAATTCATGGCCATCAAACAATCACAATGATAAAAGTGAATCTGAGCGTGAAAAAGAGCGCAAGAGAAAAAGAAGATCTCGTTGGGGAGGAGACGAGAAAGAAAAGGTCTTTATTCCCGGCTTACCAACTGTTTTGCCAAATAACTTGAATCCTCAGCAGGAACGTGCATATTTGTGTAAGTTTTCTAATTCTTCTTTTTAATTGTTCTGAAATATATGATATTTATATGCATCACTTGTATGCTTTTCTTAAATAAGTAAATCTTGTTCTATTATTTAATATTTTTCTAAACATATTCTGTATGCAATGGTTTGGGAGACTTATTCATTGCATCATTAGGACAATTTTAAAAACTAATTGATTTTATTGCAGTTATTAATATTACATTTAAACTACTTATTACTTTGAGAGCTATTCAATAATAAGTTTTGTCTAAAACTAAATACATATTTAAATTGATTAAAATTATTGCTAGGTTTTGAAAGTTTCATGAATTAACAAATCTTTTTATGAATTGTATCTTATATTTTCTATAAATCTATACCTAAGTACAAGGCTTATATACTATTAGAAAATTGTATGTATGCAATTTGCCAGTGTTAAGTTATAAAGTTTCTCCAAATTCTTAAGCGGCCTGTTGGGCAAGTGGCTAGCACTCTGGCCTTTGGTATCACAGGCTTCAGGTTCGAATCCTGGTGGTGGCATGGATGTTTGTGAGTGGTTTGGAATCCACTTCAAACTGTAGATCCCTGTCTGTATAGCCCTCAAGTACACAAGATAACTGTAGAGCTACAAACCAAAACCAAATTCTTAGTGTTAATACTGACTGCTATTTTTCAACCGAGAGAAATTTAGCAATTTTCATAAAAGGTTTTCATAGCAATAGCCAGTAGTTAAGTTTACATCATACATCATTACTGTAACTTCTATTATTATCATCTCTAATTATGTGTACATCTTTCCTTTTTTTTAAATTTTGCTTGCATTTGTTAATTAAAAATAAAGAATTAAATTAATTAAGCTTCTGAGCAAGAATTATTTTGCTAAATATTATGCTATGAATTTCATTTGGAATTTTAAATTTAAATTCATTCATATTCTTTTCAAGAAAACTAAATGTCACACTTCTTTGTCAGTAAACTGTGTTATTAGTTATTTTCATTGCTATCATCTGCTAGATAATGCATAATGTATTAGATCTTATGAATTTTGCGAAAAGGATTTCGCTAAAAATGTGCCGCTTGTTTAAAAAAAAAACATTAGCAATTGAGTTACGTACAAAAATAATTCAGTTTGTGTTAAATCCTAAATTTTTTTTTTTTTTTTTTTTTTGGATGCATTGAATAAGTCTTTTGATGTATTTGTTATGTTTTTCTTGGAATAAGTAAGTATCTAAAATATGTATAATGTGTGTGTGTTTACTATGTTATTAAATTGAAACCCTATACAGTGAAATTCCAATTTCTTTCCTACTCTATATTCAATACTCTATATGCCATTTTATATTGCATACATGAAAAAAATTCTTTGTGATGAAATAATTTTATTAAAATTCATATTTTGTAATTTGTATCGATTTCGGATATTGCACTCTTACATTGAATATTCTTTTAAAAAAAGTTTCGAAATTAAGGATTTGCACTGTTATGAAATTTTGCTTCAATAAAATGATTTGTTGATAGGAATGTCTTATTTGCATATTTATTAGGATATGCAGATGAGACACCAAATATCATTTATCTTTTCATATTAAAATTTGATTGACAAGTTCTATTACTTATAACTCGAGTATCTCTGCTGATTTATGTGGAGGAAATTGAATTTTCACTGCATGGTGTATTTTGCTAACATTAACATTATAAATTGCATATTTTCTATTTATATTTTAATATTTCCAGCTAGCAGCACACCTAAAAATAGGGAAATTAAATTGACATTTATTTGAATTTTTTTTTTTTTACATTTATTAAGTTGAAATTGTGTAGTGGTGATTTTAGTTCTACATAATTGGTCTAAATATTTCATAACAAACGCATTTTATGAGTTTATGTATGAAATTAAAAATTCATTATGATCATCAATTCTTTTATATATAATGGTATTTTGTTTTTTGAAAAAAAATTATGGGATATTTTTATCTATAATCTGCCTTGATTGATATTGTGTTTTTTATGTAATTTTATTCATTAAAAGACATTATTGATGTATTTTCTTGTTATTGCTGATAATTATAATACATTATTGCTGTTAAATTATTAATATCAAGTTTTCAGCTATTATTAAATTTGCTTTATAAGATCATGACTGACCCCAGACTGGTTATCACATATAAACAGGCTCCAAGTAATGAAATGATAATTGCCAATTTGGCGCCAAACAGCGACTTGGCAGTGTGATGCCAAGTTATGTAGAATCCCCAAGAGTTATTTATTGAAATAGTTTAGAATTTTATGTGTGTATAGATATTACATGTAAATATTATTTTTTTTTTATTGATTTTAAATCTAAGCATGCATTTATGCTTAAATCAGTTTAATGTTTTTTTTATTTATCGTAAAACAAAGATGAGCTTTTTTATATTTCAATTTCTATATATTGATACTTCAATGCTTAAATATTTATTTGAAAACAACATTTATTTGTACAGCAGGTAGCATCAAATTTAATTAATGTATAAATGAGCTTTTATTGTTGTAAATATTATTTAAAAATCAATTTTTTGAATGTCGTTGTTATGAGATTAAAATATCAATTCAATATCACAAATTAATTTCATCCATATTCTTTGTTTCTTTTTTCTTATTGGTTTTTAATAAATGATTTTAGGATGAAAAAAATGTGATTAATTTTTTGTTTAATCTATTTAATTGTTAATTATTTTATGCAAGTTATTTAGAAGGAAACCTTAGTTTTTATAAAATTTATAATGCTAATTAATAATTTTATAAAAACGTAGGTTTTAGAAATTATAAAATTATATTAATAATATATTTTTGAAAAAAAATATATTTCATTAGTAATTAATGAAATATATAATAATGATATATATTAATATATTACTAATAAAATATTTTTTTTTTCCAAAAATATATTTTTATTTAATAATACTTATTTATATATAGTAGAATTTTTTATTTAATGAATTTTTGAAACAATCGTCTTAAGTTCGAAAATTTTTAAAAATAAAATATTTTATTTTTTGAACTATTTCACTGTATTTATGTTTTTATGAATTATAATTGTATATAAAATATATGCATATTTTTAATTTATTAATTTTTCTGGATATATCAAAAATATATTTGTCTTTAGAAGTATGGTTATGAATTTGCAAGTATTTTGCCTATTTTACATTTCTTATAAATTTTGTTTCCATTATAAAAAATTATATAGTATTTTAATAAAGATCATATATATTTGTATTTTATATTAGTAAAAAAGTAGTTTTAAGTACATTTGTATCATCCATATCTAATTATAGATATTTTTTTTTTTTATGCAGCAATGCTTTATTTTTTTATGGAGTTTGTAGAAATATTAGTAAAAAAGAAAAAATTTATTCTATCCATGTATTTCTTTAATGCTATTAATACAGTCTTTCTTGTTTGCAGTTTAAATGAGAACTAAAATTTGTTTCATTAAATTTTACTATTTGAAATTAGTTTCTATAAATTGAATGTTGTATTGTTTAATATTTAACAACAATACTTACAAATGTAACAGTGTTTCTTTTACAGATATTAATTATATCCATCTTCTCTATAATAACTAGATAATTTGCAGAATGTTTTTAATGTAATTTTTTGTTTTATCATTGTAAGCTTCATAAATTAAATTGCATTGAATTTTTTTAGCCTGAACATCTGCTAAGTCTTTGACGGAAATAAAGACATTCTAATAAATATATTTACGTCTTCGACAGAAATAAGTTTTAAGTGTCTTGCTGTTTCTTTCCATTTGCTTAAAAATTTCTTTTAATATGAAAATTTTCCGTGGATAATTTCTTTACAAATTTTTAATGTTTTTCATTTTGTTTTTAAAAAGTAGGATAAAATTTCATACAGATCCATCAGGCATTATTTTGTAATAAAGTTTTATGTACAAAAAGAAGGGTCTTAATTATTTTTTTAAATGCATATCTCTTTCCATTTTAGTAAAAAGTGTTTTCTAAAATCCTGCGGACTATTTTTCTTGCTATTTTTTAAATATAATATTAAGTTTTTTATATTGTGTTAACAGTAGAATGCTTTTTTTTATAATTCCCAAAACAGAAACACAATGCAACTATATTAATATATTTTCCATGAGCTTATAAAATCAACGATCTGTTGTATGTAATATTTCACCATATAATTTAATAATATCTTGTTATGCTCAAAATCAAATTGTAAAATTATACCTTTGAAAAGTTAATATAATTATCATTTATGTATTGTTATGGTATAGTCAAGTTTTAAAAATAGGATTGTACCATTTTTACCCATCAATAATATAAATTAATGTACTAATGTAATAACTTATTATTTTCTAAATGTAAAAGGCCTGAAAATTTTATCTGAATTAAGGCTTAAAATAAATTGTTTCTAAGTATTCTCCAAAAAAAAATTTATCAAAAATAAACAGATTAGTTTATTTATTGCTTTAATAAGTTGTATATATTGAAATTGAATACAAATTGCATTAATAATTATAGTGCATCATAATGTGCAATTATATAATGCATTATTTTGAATCTAATATATCTTACATTTATTTTGAAAAAGAATAAAATCTTAATGAATTTAAATTTTGATCATATTTTTCTGTCATTTACTGATATACCATTTGCAGAAAACTTAATATACTGTAATGTTAACATTTTTTTATCATTTAATTTCTAGAGCATTTGGTTAAATATATTTTATAACATAACAAAAAAAAATTTGTTTGGGTTAAGAAAATTTCTAGATTAATAGTTTTATTTCCTTTCATTAATAATGTGATTTATTGTTAATTTTTCATATTGTCTGCTTAATGGTTCTTAATATTTCCCCAGAAGAATTTCAAATTTATTTGATTTAAATTTGAACATTAAAATAAATTTCAGTCATCCAAATTTATTGATCCATAAACATTATATTAAAATAATTTTGTTGCAAATACCAAATATGTTTTATGATTATGATTCTATTATATTTGCTATTACAGATGTTTCGTTTAGTATTTGTTTGATTTTTTTTAAAGTGTCATGTTTTAAATCTGTGCTTGTATTATGAATGTGTAATTTATCAAACATAGAATATTTATTATTAAATACTTAGAATGTTCTATAATTCATCATTTGGTGTCATTAATTCTTGTATATTATTTTGTTTCTTCCATTATAATAAAAGATTTTGATGGGAAAATATAAAATTTTTGAACGAAGTTTTGGTTTCTAAAACTAAATATATTTATATATTTTTTCTGCAGGAAAGTTGAATTCTCCTTTTATTAGTTCATAATATAGATATACGATAGTAGGTGTTGCAAAAAGCTGCTGGAATTGTTTTTAAAATTGTTATGTCATTCTCTATATTGCTTTTCATTTTCTGAAATTTGTAGCTTTTATACTTATTTATAAAAATATAATAATTTTCTTCATATCCTTCTGATAAACTAAAAATTTATTTTTATTAATTATAGTTATTTATTACTTTTTCTTCCTCTTTCTCCTTTATTTTGAAAAAAAAAAAAATACCTTTTTGGTACAGGTCAAGTTTTGAAACTTAGTGAATTATTTTCCTGGATATTTTTCCTGCATTCTGTTAATTAGGGGCTATTGCCCTTTTCTAACCCCTTCTCTTACAGTGCAGCTGCAGATTGAGGAAATAAGTAGACGCCTTCGTACTGGTGACCTGGGAATCCCCCCTAATCCAGAAGAAAGGTTTGGCTGCTAATAACAGTAAAATTTAAAACTAATAATTATAGAATGTCCTGCCACTTGCTTTTAAAACAAATTTACTATGTGAAATCTTGTTTTTGTTTTCTTTAATATTATATTAAGCAGGATATTATATATTCTTACCATACATATTGTGCTTACAAAAACAATTAGGTTAATTATGTAATATGGTTATTATTGTATTTGAAGCTAAGAAAATTTTGAAATTAAGTCTTCAATTATTGGTGTATATATGTATGTATATACAGTCTTGTTTTAATATTTTTTTTCACATTAGTAACAATTTTATCTAAAAATTTAAAATTTAGATTGATTATTAATAAATTAATTAGAAAATTATTTGTTTTATTAGCCAAATGATTGTGATCTCCAAGATTAGTTGTCAGTATACAATATCTACTATTAATTAACTCGTTAATGTATAATTTAATATGCACTTTTACATATTCATTAATTGCTATTAGTGATTGATCAGTATTCAGGTATAAAACGGTGAATGGGCAGATGAGCAATTTAGTAGATTAAAAGTAGTTTAGTAATTTGTGATTGGTTGGAAAATTTCATTTGGAGTGGTTCAGAAATTTTAAAAGAAATTATAGTGTTAAAGGTATAAAAGGCTCTTTGTTATTAATTTTGAAATGGAATATCCAAAATAAAAATGAAAAGATGTTATCAGTAATATTACAGGAGATATTCAAAGATATTTTAGCTTTAGAAATCTTGTAGAAAAAAATTCTTTTTTCTCTCTTCTTGTAGAAAAAAATCCAGATTGATTAATGTTACAGTACCTAAATGCCATTAGAGCTGCAGAGATCAGCACAGCACTTTTGATGCATCTCTAATTTAATATATAAGTTGACTAACTAGCAACTTGTTTAAGTTTATTAAAATATGCAACTTTTTTTTTTCAAGTCCTAAAATTTAAAGCATTGTTTTGAGCTAGTTTTTATTTTTGTTTCAATATTTAAAAAGAAAAAGAAAATCATGATTGTTTTACACAATTGTATTAGGTCACATCTATTGCATGTATATTGCTTTTATATTTCTTTTAAATGTAAAATCATGCATTTACTGAATATAGTTTAAACAATTAATATCAGTTATGTATTCTTTTAAAAATGAATGGTAAAGTTTTTTTAAAGATTGACAGTGGAAAAGTTACAAAGAACTTCGTTAATCCAGGAGAAATAAGTGATTAAGAATTATATAAGCAAGAGACGGATAAGAATTATGTAAGCAAGTTACTAAGATTGATTTTTCTGCTTATAATGGCTTAAAAACTGAAAATCAACAGAAATTAAACATGTGAATCAATAAGTAAATAAAAAAATCCTATATGTGAATCATGAAATGAAGATGAAAGCTGATATGTGAATCATGAAATGAAGATGAAAGCTGATATGTGAATCATGAAATGAAGATGAAAGCTGATATGTGAATCATCAAATGAAGATGAAAGCTGATATGTGAATCATGAAATGAAGATGAGAACTGATATGTGAATCATCAAATGAACATAAAAGCTGATATGTGAATCATCAAATGAACATGAGAGCTGATATGTGAATCATCAAATGAGCATGAGAGCTGATATGTGAATCATCAAATGAACATGAGAGCTGATATGTGAATCATCAAATGAACATGAGAGCTAATATGTGAATCATCAAATGAACATGAGAGCTAATATGAAAATCATCAAATGAACATGAGAGCTAATATGAAAATCATCAAATGAACATGAAAACTAATATAAGAATCATCAAATGAAGATGAAAGCTAATATGCAAATCATTAAATGTAGATGAAAAAAAAATGTACTACAAAAATACATTTAAATTTATGAAAATTATTAAATTGTGAAAACTAATGTGAGAATTATCAAACGTAAATGAAAAATCTAATATAGGAAAAAGATCAGAAAATCTAATATCAGCAAGTGACAAGAAAACTAATCTGAGAATTAATGAGTGATAAAAAAACATCGAATCGATGTGTGTTAAAAGAAGAATTTATATGGGAATCTACAAATTGTAATGAAAGCTAATATGAATTTATCAGCTGAATAAATAACTTTGAGAAAAATTCTATTTTATACTATCTTAGAATTGATGAAAAATCTTCTAAAAATATTTTTGGTAATTCAATATAAAGATAAATTTAAACTGAACTATTAGATTGTTTTCAGAGTGAGACCTTTTATTAGAATAATGAAAATCTCTTTACTTATTTTTTTAAGGATGTCTGATGAAATTGATATATAATTTAAAAATATTTTTAAAAATTACTAGTTCCTGCATCCTTCAAATAAAATTATTTTACTAGGGAAAATTATTAATGAAAATATTGTATTTTTGTAGAACTTAATATAATATTCAAAGAAATTTATTTATAAGACAAAATGATTAAAAAACATTGATTTCAAAATTTACTTCCTTTTAATTTGTTATTCAATAATGCTATGATAATATTTATATTTTAAACTAATTATAAGATAAACAAAATTGTTTTTAATAATTTAAAATAGTTTTTGTTCCAACTTTCTTGCATATTGTATTCTAAATAGTTGTATATAAATGATTATACCAAATTTTTTCTTGTTGCAGTTTTTAATTAAAAAAAATGTTTCTACCTGTTGTGTGATTTTTTTTTTTTTTTATTTAAGTATACTTTATATTTGTCTGTATTAGATTAGGGGATAAAACTGAGAGATTACAACTATTTATTTCTTACCATTAAGATTCAAAATGTGGAAACAGGAATTTCTTTCAATTGACTTGATTTGTATAAGATAAATTCCCCCCTTCCTCCTCCTATCTGCATAACATCTATTTTGGTATTTTTTCCTTAAAAATGAAAATTTAATTAATGTCATTCCTTCTTTTATTTTTTAATCTTTAATGAAGGAATAAGATATTCAATTATGAAAATTTCAACTTTGTTTTATTGAATCATGTTTAATATAGTTTTAATATTCTCTAGTTTTCTTCCACAGCTAGTTTCAGGAGATATCTGGATGGAATGTTGTCTCAAAGATTATGCATGCTTTTTCTATTAGCAAGATTACATTTGAATGCGAGTTATTCATTATCACTATAATTTTGTATTAATTTTTATAGCTTCCATAGAGAAACTTTTCTTAGGTCTGTTTGATTACCTTATATACTATAAATGTTTTAATGAGATGTTTGTCTCGTGTTTTAAAACATTTTATACCACACATCTGGTGTTACAATCGATTTTTTTTTTTTTTTTTTTTTACAGGGAAATTCATTTCATTTTATTGAATTTTCGTGCTAATCAACTAATGTTTTCAGATTTTTTTCCCCTGTTATCTAGGTTTAATCACTTCTAATATATTTTATAATACAAAGGTTTTTATCCCTATTCATTATGAAATTTTAGCACAATGGGCAATGTGAAAAAAATTATTTTATTGGATTTCTAGTTTTAAGCATATTTTAAATTATTAAAACCTAAATATGTAGAATTCTTTCAGTAAAGTTATTTTTCTGAAATGCATAATTTTTCAGATCTCCGTCCCCAGAGCCAATATACAACAGTGAGGGTAAGCGTTTGAATACTAGGGAATATCGAACTCGAAAGAAACTTGAGGATGATCGTCATAGTTTAATTCAAGAGATGTATTCATGCAATCCAGAATATAAACCTCCACCTGATTATAAGTAATTTGCTTTTTTTAATATGAGGCATATGTAAAATTGTTGGGCATAACTAAATTTATTTTTTACAATTTTATATGTTAGAATAAATGACTTGCTTTTATGCTCCAAATTTCTTTTGTTTTATTATAGTAGAAAATTATTATAAACATATATTTTAATTTTTATCAAATAAATCCATATTCTTATGATGGAAATAAAATTTTAAATTTAGATTGCACATATATATTTTTTTATATTTCATGTCCTATTTTTAATGAACAAATTTTGCAACCTCAATTATATGGGGTTTTTTTTTTTTTTCCCTGTCTTGAAATATGTGCAATTTAACAAAAAGTTGCTGTATTACATTATGCTTACTAGTGTGTGCTTTAAGCAATTACTGATAAAAGAAATCAAAGAAGAATATATTTTAATTTCAGATTATATATTAAGTATCTGAATTTGAATAAATGAAATAGTTATTTAATGTTTATTAGAATATAAAATTTTAATACATTTTTAAAAATTAAATTTTATAAAAGAATTTTTATGAAATATACCACTTTAATTTAGGCCTCCTCTAGTCAAAGTGTGTGAAAAGGTTATGATTCCACAAGAAGAACATCCTGATATAAACTTTGTTGGTTTACTTATTGGACCACGAGGTAATACCTTAAAGTCCATGGAAAAAGAGGTAATTTTCTAAAAAAGTATTTGATTGTTTCTAATTCTGAAACATATTTTTAAAATTAACAAGATAATATTTAAGTAGACGAAAAAAAAATCAACATTAGTTGTTAACTTAGTAACATATTAGGGGTTTCATCCCATACTAACTACTAATGGCTAACCCTTGGAAATTGACATGAAATCCTTTTTGTTCTAATATGCTAATAAAAGAAAGAAAAAATCTAAATAAAATTCACTAAAACAAAACAGACCAGTAACTTTATTAAAATGAACAAATTATAAAACTCAAGCAAAAGAATATTTAGTTTTATTTAAAAAAAAACAAAGATTAGTATAAGAAAAATCATTTTATTGGTTCAAGCAAGCCTTCATAACAGTTAACAAAAATTTCCACTTTTATTTTTAAAAATGGAAAATCACTTGCTATTAATAATGAATAATCATAACGTTTTTAATGATTTTAAGTTTTTAACCTTTTTTTATGCTGTATTTAATTACAGTGGACTTTCATATAACATGCTTCTGTAAAACTTGAATTCTTATTATGTTATGAAAAAATAGTGACTGGTGCTCATTGATTGAGTGCTACAAACAGTCCCATATAATGTGCAAGATAAATTTAACATTTTCAAATAGGTTTTTTTTTTAAAGCAAATATGTTGAGGACTTACTAGTTGTTACACTTACCTGCTAGCCAAACAGTGGAAAGCACTTACCTGTTGTTTATGTATGAACAGTGAAGCTGACAGTTTAAAAAAATAGCAGTTTATAAATAAAATATTAATGTGTATGCATTTAAAGATATAAGAGAAAAATAATTTTATTCACCTTTTAATAAAAACGAAAATATGCACTTCACTATTTAATGTTTATTCATTATCGGAAGTTTCAACAAATAAGTTCCAACAACTCCGACTTGTTATTATTGGTGGTACAGATTCATCTCTTGAATAGTCCAAGTTTTGTCTTGATTGTTATCATTATTTAAATTGTCCTTTTATCATTATTTAAAAAGTTTTCTTCAGATCAATTTCAGATTGAAATTATAGGGATAGACAATCATTCAATTTTCTTTTAAATTCCATAAACCGCTCTATTGACTGATCAATTTTAATAAAATGTGTTTTCTAACATTTTGGCTATTGTAACCCTTTATTTATATCTTCTAAACTATTGAGTTTTTCTCCTCATTACTAGAATAAGGACAATTTGCTATTTCTATTAATTTGATTTCATCACTATCTTTATATGTATAAAAGAAAAAAGGTGTGTATCTAAAAGCATCTGAATATTTTATAAATAGGAGATGATACAAACAAAAGTTAATTCTATCATGTTGTCTAATTAAATGAGAAAATAATTTTCATTCATTTAAACAATATAGCTGTTTATAGGCAATAAGAAAAACTTTTTTTAATGGTTGAATTGCATGGCTCTTAAGAAACTTTTGATGCTTGTAAGCATATTTGAACCAGCAACCAAATCTGATTATATATGCAAAAAAAATGTATGAATGCATTATATGTAACTGACAAAGTTAATTTAGCAAATTTTATAGAATATTTATCATCATAATTCAGTCATCATTTGTTGCCAAACATCTAAGATAAAAAATATTTGCTTTTGTAAGAAATGTTACTAATTGCATTACTTATTCTACAGATAGCAGATTTTTTTTAAAAAAATTATTTTTCCATATGTTTTAGACAGGAGCCAAAATAATTATTCGTGGTAAAGGCTCTGTTAAAGAAGGTAAAGTTGGACGTAAGGATGGACAACCTCTTCCTGGGGAAGATGAACCCTTGCATGCCTTTGTTACAGGAAATAGCAATGAAAGTGTTAAACGAGCTGTCCTTAAGGTAATCGCTTTATTTCAGTTAGAAACATAATATCTTAGTGTATTCTTATTTAAACCTTTATTTTGTAATTTTTTTTTCTCATTTTTTTAAAAAGAATAAGTATATAGTTTAAAAAAAAATTAATAATTCTGCTAGAGCAGGGGTCTCCAAACTTTCCAGCCTTAGGGCCATACTGTTTACTCCAGTAAGTACCGAGGGCCAAAACTGTTTTAATTTTTCTGCCATTATCTATAATTTCTAGACCAGTCGCTGAGTACGCGCTCTGAGCGAGCATACGCTTGCCAACTACAAACTATTGTCAGTGAAAAATCACAATTACATAAATCTCATTAGTATTTTTTTTTTTTTTTTTTTTTGTTAGTGGATACCTTGTGGTTTCATTCATGTTAATTTAGTTTTTCCGTTCCTGACGAATTTTCAGGACAAAAATCATATGTTTGATTCAGGATCTATACATTCCAAACATCGATATGCATACATATGCGATACTCTTTACCCCAGCATAACTACCGAGGGTAACCGCGGAATATTTACTAGTTTATAATGTTAGTGGGATTCATTTCAATTATTTGTTAGTTGCTATGATTAAGTTAAATTTTCTGCATTTTTTGCTTGTCATTAAGCTTTATCTAGCAAGTCAATAAAACCAAGTTATTATCATTTTGTGTTTTTTTATCCAACTTACAACAGCAACAATAAGCTATTCGCTATCGCGGGCCGTAGTTTGGAGACCCCTGTTCTAGAGTATCAAAAGTAACTATTAGAAATATTTATAAATTAAATAAAATAATTATTAGATTTCTTGAATAGTTTTTAGCCTATGTTATATGAAATATGATGCTAATTATAATTTTTTTTTTGTTAATATTATTGAAAATTTATTTGCTGTTAGCTAAAGAATTAATACAAGAAGATAAAGTAAATTAGTATTTGATATTGATGCTTTGTACTTTTTTAACTAAAAATGCTTAATAGTTTTTGTCTTTTTGTAACTAGAAGAGTTAAAAAAAAATTTTTTTACTTCATTGTTTGTACATATTTTAAGAATTTATATTTTCATCTCTTGATTATTTGCAAAAATATTTTCTACTTTTCTACAATCATAAAGCATGTCTCCATATGGTCACCAGGAAGTATTTGTTAATATCCAAGGATACTTTCGTTCATTTGATTTATTTCTTATAGCATTTTTCCTCCATTTTTAGATCAAAGACATAATTCGACAAGGTGTGGAGGTTCCCGAAGGACAAAATGATTTGAGACGAATGCAATTGCGAGAGTTAGCTCTATTGAATGGTACTTTGCGTGAAAATGATGGACCAAGATGCACTAATTGTGGGGGTACTACTCACAGGAGCTGGCAATGTCCTGATAAACCCAATGTTACCAATAATGTCATTTGCTCGAACTGTGGCTCTGCTGGTCACATTGCTAAAGATTGTCGAGAACAAAAAGCTGCTGGTGGTGCAGGAGCACCTGATAAAGCTAAGATTGATCAAGAGGTACAATATCTTGTTTATAGGTTTTTAAAGAAAAATATTGAAAATTAATGTTTTAGCATTTACCATCTAAAAGTCTAGATCTAAGGAATGATGAGAATAAGAAGTTTTTATGATTAATTTTGATTTTTAATTCAAATTAAAATAAAAATATTTAAGACTAAAATCCATTACTGTAAATGTTATTTATTAATTTTTTTTAATTAATCACTTTTCACTATGTATTTGTTGACTAATGGACACTGCTGTAATTACAACTAGTTCTTTCATTTGAAATTAATCAAGTTCATAAAATTTTTTATAATTTATTTATGTGAATTTCAAATTTCATCATTTTATATTATCCTTCAATTTATTTATTTCATTATTAGTGTAGAAATAGGATTATTATTTCATCATTAGTATAGAAATTTTCATTTGAAATGTATATTTTTCAGTATATGTCTTTAATGGCTGAACTTGGGGAAGGGCCTCCGCCTCCTAAAATGTCAATGGGAAATACTTCCCAGTCATCAATCACTCCTTTACAAGCACCTCCTGGGCCACCAAAAGCAATAATGGCTCCACCATCTTCGTCATCATCTCAATATCAAGCAACAGTACGTATAATTTTCTATTTATAATTTTTTAAACATTAAAACTTATGTTACATAAATAAATTGAAAAAAAAAGATTATGAATTCTACAAGTAAAAAGAAGAAACAAAAATTGAATATTTAAAGTAATTTTTTAAAATCTATTTTGTGTGTGTTTTTTCTAAAGAATCTATTGTAGAAATAATTGCAAATTCCAAATCTAAGAATTAATATGAAATATTTAGATTTTACAGCTTTTAAAGAATCAATTTGTAATGTTAGAATTAATTTTTATGCTGTTACAACAATAATGCATTCTGTTTTAGCAATCCCACATGACAATACATTATTGTGAAAGCATATTTAATCCCGTATAAATTTGTCTACTCTATCCTCAAACTTTTTGAAAAACTACATTTTTTGTATACATTTAAAAAATTTAATTCCTCATACCAAAAAAACAAAAACAAATAATGCTTAATATATTTAACTAAAAAATGAAAAAAATTATTTTTATAAGTGTAGTATGGTAGTATGATCTATTTATGTGCGAGTTTTTTAAATTATAAATATACTCTGTTATTTATTGACTATATTTCCCCTGTTTGCACATCCATGCAAAATATTCATAAAAGCAGGATTTTCTGCTCCTACTATGAAATGTACATGCTGTTAAAAAAAAAATTTATGCTAAGAATTTGTATTTTCTGAAGTTAGCTGGCTTGCAATTTATATATTAATGTGTTTGTGAATAGATGATTGGATTAAAATATTAATTTGAATAATTAATATAAATATTCATTGATTGAAAACGTTTTTATAGAATATATATATATTATAGTATCTTAGTATTTTATATTATTTTAAGCATGACCAATGTGACTTTTATCACTTTAAATAGAGTTCTCAGTCAATATTCACCAGCGGGCAGAATAAATCTTCTGTAACACAAAACATGCCTCCTCCAACAACAGGAATGCAAAATGCTATGTTTGTACCACCTCCAGTCATGTCTCAAATGCCACCACCTCCAATGCCTCCTTCCACTGTTCCACCAATGGCGATGCCTCCGTGGTCACAGCCTCCATTCCAGGTTCCACCAGGAGTTCCTCAGCAACCTATGATGCACAATCAGGTGATTTTTAAATTGTGTATTGCTTAAAATAATGCAATTATGAGAGACATTGATATATGTATAATATAAATGAAAAAATTGTGTTTATTTACTTTTGTTATTGTATAACAAAGAAATTATGAGCCAATACAGTAACTTCACTTTAATCTGGTACAATCAGGAGACCACAGCCATGCCCGATTATCAAATGTCATATTTTAAATGGAATATCAAACATAAAAGAATTTACATGATTAAAACATGAACATATTTAATGTGTTTAGCACATTTCGAATCTATGTAGACAGTATAAATATCTGACAAATTCGAGTAGTGTTGTGTCGTCAACTGATGGTAAAAGTCAACAAATTACCAAATTCATAAGAAAGGAAAGGCTTGATCAGTGCCATTTTGTATAATATGCATAGCTATTGAATGTCAGATTAAAAAGAGGTTACTTGCATAAATTATTAGTAAAGATATTATTAATTATGATTACCATTCATTATTTTTGCAGGGAGCTGCAGGTATGGGAATGCTAGCCCCTCCTCCTCCACCACCTAATTTTTCAGTTGGAAATCAAATGCAACCAAACTGGATGGCACCACAAGCAGCCACACAAGGTAATAAAATCCATTGATTACTTACTATAATGTTTACTGTTTTTATTCGTCATATATTAAAATTTAAGAAAATTGAATTTAAAAGTGAAAAAGCATGCATCTTGTACTCTTGTAAGCATGCATCTTGTAAACACAATTGTTAAATATGATAGTATTGTAATATTGCTTACACATGCTGTTCATTTTTAAAAATATAAATTCTAATGTTTACAATTAATTGTTTATGTATTTCTTGATGATTTTTAAATTGCATTCTTTCTTTGAAACTTTATCAATTTGAAAACATACTCATTGTAAATAATTATAAATGAATTGTAGGTTATTAGTCATGTATTCATTGGGTAATTAAATATGTACTCTTCTAAAAATTTCTTTTCTATAATGTTATAAAATTGTCTGCATTTTTAAGTTTTTTTTTTATTGTAAATACTTTTTTAGAGCATAATTTGTTGTCATACTGAATTAAAATATATAATACTTTTTTTTCCCGTATTTCAGCTGTTCCCTGGCAAATGCCACCTCAGGTGGGAGGGCCCATGCCAGTGCCTCCACCACCAGGCATTGCACCCATACCACCGCCCTCTGCAATGGCTACTATGTATCCTTGGGGAGGATATATGGGAGTTCCGCCTCCACCTTCAGCTGCAGCATCTCTCCAGTCTGCTGCAGCTGCTCTTAAAGACCTCCAATCTTTAGTTGCTCAGCCTCCGCCGCCACCACCTCCAACAACTGCACAGGCAACCCAAGCAACCACTACATCTACATCTCAAAATGTATCATTGACTGCTATTTCTTTGCCAGAACTTTTGGCTGCACCACCTCCACCACCGCCTCCTCCTCCTCCACCCAGTTAATTTCTGGTTTAATTTTTTTTTGACACATTTCTCAACCTCTATTATTACCATAAAAAATTATTCATATATAACACATTATACTTCTATTTTTCATCTCTAGATAATTCTTTGTATTTTAAATCATTAATGTTATTACATTTGGTAGAATAAAGGTTTATATAAATAGTGCACAAAATTGAAAATTATGAATTATTTTATTCTGAGTATAATGTGCGCATTATATTAGAGCATTGTGAAAAAGGTTTTTAGTTAAAATTTATATGATAAGAAATATAAATTTATATTATTTCTATACTAATTCTGAGATTTAGAATTTTTTTTTTTTTTTAGTTTTTAACCAATATAATGCTTTATGATGGTAAATATAATTAATGTATTATGGATGATGGGACAGAATGGATCTCTTCTTATTTATTACCTTTTAAACTCCACTTAAGAGCTAATATAAAAGCAATAACAGACACGTTAAATTGTAAAACTTCTTTATAAAAAGATACTTGTAAATTAGATTTTGTGATATGGAAAGTACATAAATTGATGAAATACCATAATTTTTTTAATAATGAGAATTTGCATTTAATTAGGATTTAGTCCTTTCTTTGGAAAATTAAAGTACTGTTATTTTTAAATAATTATTTATTTGTATAAATTTATTTTGTAATAGTTTTGAATATAATTTCTTCTCTGTTTTTCAATATGGCTTTAGTGGACTATCCTTTCAAAAGGCACAGCATTGAGTCTTCCAATTACAAATATACTCATTTGATCAATGCAACGATTCTGCCTATTGAGTCTGCAGAAAAATTTTTTCAACTTTCACCATTTAAAAGTATTGCGAAAACCGAATAAAACGAGGCTTTGCAATGTAGGAGGAGAATAATTTTCTTGTTGAGTAATCAATATCATTATTACTAGAGAAAAGGAATTGCCTACTAATTATTGATCTTTATGGTTGATTTGTTGCATAAATGTGTGGATGTTTATAATTCAGAAATGCATCCTGCGACTATGGGAGCTATTCCCACTGGTGAGTATGATTACCAAATATTGAAAATAAAAAAATGAATATATGGAATTTTGAATGCATCATGCATACAAGTGGCCGAGTGATTCTACTTGTAATGCATACACTACCAGCTAATAAACACTAACACCAAAAATATAATTATAAAACAAAATACCTATTTAAAAATTATTTATGTATGTCAGCAATTCCCAAAATAAATAAATTTAAATAAAGATTTTTAACTTTTTTTTTTCACCTTTCAATCTGGATACAACATTTTCTGCAACCATTCTATGTTATGAGTACAGTTTAAAACTTTTATTCCTGCTTTCAATGGTTTTGCTAAATTGATTCATGAATTATTATTATTATTTTTTTTTTTTTTTTTTTACACATTATGCAGTATTGCATGCATTTTTTCCCAGCTTAATTATCAATTGCTTTTCAGTACAGCATAGAACTTGTAACTTTCATGTATAATTCATAACAATTTTCTGAAAAAGGAATTTAAATCACAGGAACAATGCAGTGACTGTGTCGGATACTTTTTTTAAACAGTAACTCTCATATATTTTCTTGCCATAAAATAACTTCCTGTTTTTGAACTGTCATTGTGTTTTGTTAGTTTTTCTTTTGTATTGTGTTTTTTTTATCAATACAGGAATATTCAATGTATGGGTTTTGTATTTGCTTGAATGACAAAATACATTGCCAAATATTATTATCTCTTCTACACAGTTGCAAAATGTGCATAAACTCATAAATATGTAAGTTTCGATTTTTATGTTGAGTAATTTATTTTTGGTATATATTGATGCTCACTAATTTGGTAATCTCATTAATCTGTAATTTTGTGGTCCTAAATGTTAGATTGAAATGCTTCTATTGTATTAAGAAATAAGTACAAAAACCAGTGTCATGGTTTCGAAATAAAAACTTTTCATAATAAAGAACATTTTAAGTTAGGTTTTAACTTTGTCTATTCCTACTCGTACAATATGGAAACAATTTTTTTTATACTTATGATTGAAGTGAATTAATATGTTAATGTCATGTTTTTTCTTTCTTAATTTTACCCTGATTTTTACAAATTATTATGACTCCTTAAGGCATTTATATTTATCATTTCAAATGAGTGAAGATCACGACATATTATTTTAACTCTTTTCTGTTACTTCTTGTCTTACTTAATTGCTTACAGTGATCTTGGTTTTTGTGTTTCCATTACTATTTGTGGAACTTGATTATCTGTCTCTATAAAATTTATATTTCTTTAAATTGGAAGGGCTAGAACCTTTTTTTTTTTTTTTTTTTTTAAATTTAAATATTCCTTTGCGAATTATGAATGATTGCACTTCCTGTATATTTATTTAGACTATCTAATATGATGTATCGATTTTATGCTGATTTTTGTTTATGCAACTTTTTTTGTGAATCTTAAATGACAAAATGGTAGTCTGAATCTTTCAAACCAGAAAATTTTTTTAAAATAGTTTTTAATTATTTGTTTTTTAATATAAATTAAGTTCACTTGACATTTTATTTTATTGCTTACAACACAAATTTATTTCATTTTTAAAAACTGTTTTTTTTCATTTGATTATCTTATTTTATTGTAAAATATTTCAGAGTTCATTTAGTGCATTCAATTCATTTTCAACTTCAAAGTGGAATGCTACTTTATTCTTGCACAATGAATAAGCAAAATATTTATTAATCAATGTTTTAAATTTGACCTCATGAAGGAAAAAATATTGAAATGGGAAAATAATTATTAGTGAGTTTATTAGAAAAGAAAGGGAGAAGGCGAATTGAGATTATCTTTTTAGGGTGGCATGCAAATTCTTTCAATTGTCACAATGCTTTTTAATGGGGAATATGGAAAAACTTTCTTGTCTTTCCAATATATTTAAAGTCCTGATACTTCATAAGTTAATGGATTGTAAATATTATGAAGTATGTTTCTTTAATAAATAAATCTCTTTACGACATTAAGGAATGTTAGTAAGTAATATATATATATATGAAGCTAAGTAGAAAGATTATTATGATGATTGTGATGGCATATATTTCTATTCATATTTCTGCAAAACAAGAGATAATTTGTTTTCACAAACATGAGTTTGAGTAAAATCTAATTAACTTTTAATGACTTTTATTTAGCTTAATATGATAAAATAAACAAAGATCTTTTAAATTACTAAACTTACATAAAAAAAAATTATAAAGAATGTTGTGTAGAAGGTCTTTTGTCTACATTCTTGTTAGTTTTCAAACAAAAAACATTATTTTATTGTTTTCACTTCTTAAATAAGTTCAATCCAAAAACTTAGTTAGAAAAATTCAGTGTCTTGAATTTTAGCCATTTATAAAAATATTTCAATTACAACAGTAAGTTTTATTTTATGTGACAATTCATAATAATAATAATAGTTAAAATAATTTACCAAACATTTCTAATTGGAGTCCTTTCAGTAAATAGAAAAAACTGAAATTGCATTAAAATTAACAAGATAATAATTACAAAGAAGTGCTGACAAACAAATGTTGGATATCACATCCAATGATATCTCTGAACAGGTATACGGATTTCCAACATGGCTATTCCGTGGTTGAAAACCAATATTTTAGTATTAGACATCGAAATTACTTTTTCCTCTTGCATGGCTTAGATTCGCCGATCATGTTTGAATACTGGTATTAAAAATTGGTATTTTGATGTTGGACGTTGGAATCGCATTAAAATGGAAGTTACAGAACATCAATATCTTAAATTGGAATTTATGTGAGAATAATGAAATTGAATATGTGATTTTAGATTAAATCGATTTGTCACCTGGGTTTATAATTTTATCTAATATAATAAAGCTAGTATTTATAATTTTGGAATAAAAAAAGAAATTTAAACAAGATGTGTTACTCATAATCAGTTGATTTTTAATACTCGACTTTTTTTTCAGTTTTACTCATCCCAAATATTTTCGAATATTTTGCAGTTATATATATATTACCGTATCATGATACAGTATCGGACCTATCAAAAAAAGCTCATAAGAAATTTATTTCAATTTTGTAGCAAACAGCAATGGTTTATTATCCTCTAACAAGATATCAAAAATATCCCTTTTTATAATAATGAAAAAATTTTAAATAATGCAGCTAATTCTTTGTTAAAATCCATTATAAATATTAAGCCTTTTTCTTAACTATATTTTTGTATATTGGAAAAAAAGTGTTAATTTTTATAAGTTCTTAAATTTCTTATTTAGATGGGCTTTTTTTATTGATCTTGGGATCTTATAAATGATGACAATGTGATATCTTCACAAATAGGTAATTGTCAGAAGCAACGATTCTTATTTTTACTTATTTATGCAGACTATTGGCATTGCACCATTCTGTAAACATTCTGATTCTTAACTGATTTCTTTTATACTTATGCAGGGTTATAGAAGATACATTATAAATATAGAAAGCATCAAATATTACTAATAATTATATGGAGTTTACATACAGTTGATGTCAATTTGATTTTTTAAATGTAAAGGTAAAATGTATAAAGGAAAGTAATTATACTAATATATTTAGCATATTTAATTATTACAATATATTTAATAAATATATGAATAACTCCATATAAATATATATATTTAACTTAATCAAAAATCTGTTGAAATAAGATTATTCCTCCAAGCTCAGACTCGATTCAAGCTTGAAATTTCAGAACATTGCCCCACATATACTTCAATTTGAATTAATAAAAAGATATTCATTTGTTTTTACCTCTAGCACCAGAATAGTTTATGAAGGCATGTCTATTCTAGATAATTATTATTTTCATATCTCTATTTTACAAAATTGTAAAACTATTTTCAACATTTATTAACTGAAATATTCTTTTGCCCTTCTGGAGTTAAAACTATCAAATCTCCTTAGCCCAGTATTTCTGTGGTTGTAGGACCAATATTATATTTCTTAATATGCTAATCTGGTCTGTTAAATAAAAAACTGAATAATTAAATTAAATAGCCAAATTGAAGGAAATTGCTGCAATTTTAACGGGTTTTTCCCCCATTGTATTGATAGAAAGCAACTTGGGTATGGTCGATTCTCTGAAGGTGCAGGCAGTTATTGCAAGTATCATATTAAATAGATCTGCATTATGAAAGTATTGGTTTACCATGACATGTCGTTAATTTTATTAAAAATTTATATGAAGGTTTTGAACAAAAATGCTAACAAGTCATTCAATGGTATATTGTAGCAGATTTTTTGCCAAAAGAAATTTTGATCTTAAATGTTTAAGATTTATAATTCATTTTTTTTATCTTTCTGGTTACAAAGCAATAATTGAAAAATTGGATGCGACTCCAGGAATATATATATTTTAAAACAATTGATCAACAAAAAAAACTATTGAATCAAAACAACATTCTCTTTTGCTCACACACACAAAAGAAAATCAATGAAAGGCATCAAAAACAAAAGAAATGAACTTGTATTATGCTGTTCGTTGTTAAAATCTGATTATCTTATAAAACTGATTTCAAAATTGGTATATATATATTGTATGAATAATATGGTTAATATATATATTATATACATAACATTACAGATTTTATGTCTATAACAAGTGCTTATAAAATAAAAAATATTTATTTTAATACATAATCAATTAAAAATAATTTTATAAAATTATGATACACAGTAACGGCACCATGATTATTTTAATTTTAAGAAGATTTCAATGTATAATTTATTCACTTTTCAGGACAAAACAATTTCAAGCCTTTTATTTTATATCTATATATATTTGATGCATGCCAGTTTGCATAAAATGCAAATGCCACTAAAATATCACCAATTATAATCTAATGAATTGTTGGTGATGTTAAGAAGTTTAGATACTTCTATGAGATTCCCTACATTTTGCACAGTTAACAGAAAGATCTGATAACCTGACAACTTTTAGGGGAAAAAAATCACAAAATTAGAAGCATATTCATATGCTTTAATTTTTGTATGCTGTGTTATAATACAATTTACACATTTAATTGTAAACTGTTGAGGGAAATAAAATTTTTGTCATGTTATTGTCTTGCCAAGGCACATTTTAAAATACTTTTACCTTTATAGATGTGAATCAGTGCTTGGTTATAGGTATTATCACTTTCCGTTATTAAATGATAAATCATGTTAAGGTAACAAGTCTGCCTGAAATTAATACTAGAATACATTTTGTTTGTGTAAAAAATTACTTTTTCAATAACTAATAGATAAATTCAATGCTCAAATTATTGACCACAATACAGTTTTTCTTTTATAGCTTATTTCTTCAACAAATAAATGAGTATTAATATAATATTAAAAGTCGGTTGTTTTTTCATGTTTGACAAAATGGTGAAAGTTCTATAGATGGAATTGACTGGATGCTAAAACATCAAGTTAAAAAAGGTAATATACCAGTAATTTTTTTTTTCTCATACTTATTTAAGAAAATGAATATTATTTGAGACATAATTAGAAATGCTTTAAATGAATGTGTGCCAAATGCTAATGAAAAAATATATATATAATTCAATTTCCTGGTTAGAATATATTTATATTCTAACCAGGAGTTTTATCCAATAGTAGAAATCGAATGCAGGAATTTTATCCAGCCAGTAGAAAATGATATTCTTTACTGAATAATGGCAAAGATCTTCATCAGATTGTGGAACTGATAATTAATATGACAAAACAAAATACAGCTTTAGTACAGGAAAAAAAATCAATTGGATGGAGATGTATATAAATTAGTTAGATATATATGGAAAATTTGGTTTTTTTAAAGTTTTTTTTTTTATCAGCACTCTAAATAAGTCTCAATTTATTAATTAATTTTTCAGTTTCTTTAAGCAATATTGTAATCAATTATATTTTAAATAATCAGAAATCTAAAGAAAATTAATTAAAACTTGCTTTGCTTTGTATTTAATGAAGATTAAATTTTGGTAAAAATCAATAAATTTGGTACATTTATGTATTAACTAAGTTTTTTTTTCATTTTGAAACGTGTAATTTAGTGGTATTAAGTTATAAGCATTATATCCTCCAATAATTATGTTGCCAAGGGAGTGAACTATGCATTCAAAATAAATTTGCTGCATTTGTGGTTTCATTTAATATGTAGAAGATGCAATATGAAAAAATAACAGATTTTTGCTACAAGATCTCTTAAGTATTTTATGTTAAGTATTACTTTAAATATTTAAATGTAGCAAAGGCATTTTGTTTAGCAAAAGTAGTGAATATTTATAATGTTCTGTATAGATTGGAGAAATAGCACAATTTATTTATAGAAAGTTAACAATCAATTATAAGTATTATAATTATATTACAGTATTATATCTAATAAAAATTTGGATGATAATACTTGATTAAGATATTTAAAGATTTATAATCTCTATTGAAGATCTATTACTTTTTATTTAATTAAATAATTCATACAAAAAAATTTAATGCAAATTTTACAATGATCAAACAATTACTACTACTCAAAATGCCTGAAATTAATTATTTAATGAGGGATCTTTATTTCTCGTAAATTATAAAACAAAAATTTTTATGCTTCTTTAAAATAACAATCTCATATTTCTCTAAAAAATTTGTATATCTTATTTAAAAGTAATTATTTCAACTCAAAAAAATTATTTTAAAACAAAGCAATATTGTTTTTATTTTTAAAAAGTCCAGTACATTTAAATATAAGAAGATTATGAAACTCAATTTTAGATTAATATTTTAATCCTTATTATTTACTTTATAATCAATCTAGTGGAGTAATTTCAAATGAAATGAAAGAAAGACACAAACAATATGAAAAGCATTATCTTTTATTATGTCATTATCATAATAAAATATTTTCCCCTTAAGTCTTTGGCTTTGCAACATTAGACAGTGCAAATATCCAGTTGAGCAAAATATTTACATATATTGCAGAATAATTACATTAAACAACCTATCATCAACTACCATTTCATTTGAAAACTGATATAAGTTATAGTAAAAGAACTTTAACAAAGAGATGATGAAATGATTATATTATAAATTAAGACAAAATTGTTAATAGCTGAAAATAAATAAAAGTGATTAAAGCTCATATCTACAAAGCCGTTGATGATTAGCAAAATAAAATTTGCTACTGTGGACAAATCAATAAATGTATTCTTTGGCACAATAATATGCAGTCTTAAAAATTTGCTTTAAAAACTATTTTGAAAGCGTCTTTACGTTTATTCTTGTGTTAAAATGTTTACGTTGAATTCAAATATGGGTTTTTACTTAAATTATTTTTTTTGTGAAAACAAATAAGTTGCCATAATTTACTTTGTGCGTAGAATTGTATTATAAAGTGATTCATGGAAGTATTATTCTACATACATTTCCAGAAATAAAAAAATAAAAATTTTAAATTAGATACATTTTTCAGTAAAGAGTTAATAAATGTCTTTGATTCTTCTACGTAAAAATCTTCATTACCTGAAAATACAGAATTAATATATATTAGTAAAAAGCAAACAATAAATAAAATACAAAACATATATGTGAAATGTATATTAAAAAGATTAAAGAAATAAATATTACTTATCTTAACTAATTATTTCATTTCATTTTTCCCTTACTTAAAAAAATAACCTTATGATGCCAAAAAAGATTTAGTTCTCAAGAGGGACAAGGTTTGCTTTGGTTTGTCGACCTATGGTCATTTGTGCACAACGAGGGCTAAAGTGCAGTTTAAAGTGGATTCCGAACCACTAACAAACATCCATGCCACCGCCAGGACAAGTGAAACAAAGAGAGGAAGGAAATGCAATCATGTTTAACAACAAAATTATTATTAAGAATTAAATATTTTTAGTAAAAAATTTAATTCTTAATCAATCAATTGTTTTTAATGACAAGGCTAGGGCCATTGATTTACGTGGCAAAATTTACTCCAATGTAGGGTTATAACAAAAGTTCTTTTTCCAGACATATGCTGAAATCTGCCAACTGAAAAGCAACCTGATTTTCGAAAACAGAAAGAAAGTAATCCAGCTTATGACAGATTTGTTTTAGCCATTTTAAGATGGCATTTCTGGTTTTTGTCTTGTGAAAGATACCAATGTAGTGATGGTATAAATGAGGGCTATTTTAAATTCTACAGATATATATTGGGTAAATTTGGAAAACAATGACACAAAAATTTAAATCATGTATTTCAAATACCTATTGAGTTTTATAAATGTAATGGACATCATAATTTTATTTTCCAAAAATAGTGAAATATATGAGAATTTAATAATTTTAAACTGAGCTTTTGTGCAATAATATGCACAATAGAAATAATAATACAAAAATATTCCTATCATGTTATCATGCATATATGTTAGTGGTTACTTTTCTACTCCAACATAAATATAGTTCAAAGAACAACACTTCTAAAATTGATGATTATGTTGCAAAGATCGTTTTATCATGAAATGATTTTATAATAATAAATATAAAAATACTCATTTCTTTCCTAAATTTGAGTAAATCATTAAGAATATTATTAATTCTACCTGCAAATGTAACTGGTAGGAAAATAGCATTTTTGAAAAAAATAATAATGATAAATAAATAATTTATGTTTAAAAAGGTCCCCAAGTTAGTTGGTAAATTTGTCAATATTAACTATAGCAAATAACTTATGTAATTTTGTTATAAATTACTAAATATTGAAGATATTATATTGTTCAGTTTACAACAGAGCCATAAATGTTAAATTTCAAAAATTTAGGGAATACTAAATGAATATTAACTATATTATTTGAAGCATGACAATAGGCAAGCATTTTAAGAAAGAACACTTTGTATATCTGGCAAAACTCAGATTATTATATCCAACTAGTTGATAAACCCCCAAAAAAGAAAATTTGCACATACATATTTCTGGCATAAGGGGAACTATATTTCTGCAAGAGATTACTATTAAATAATTGAAATTCATTTTACAACTCTCTTTGTTATTATTCTTAATAAAATAATGAAAATTTGTATTTTTGAACTGAGAGGGGAGGATACGATTCTTTACCAAAACAGTTCAAACGATTTTCAGCTCTGTTTGTCGATCCAATATAAGTAACTAATAAAAATTTTTATAATATGGAATGAATCAATGAACCTCAATGCATTACAAACTCTGTCCTTGATATTTATTCAGACTCATTCAATTGCTAAACAACATTTACTGCAAATTGAACTGGATATGATGAGTGAGTTGGCCTAGTATTTATAGAGATTATCACTGTTGGATGTATTTAAATAAAAAAAATCATTTGATAGTGGATACAAAGATTGCAGTAATTATTGTTTAAATTTAATCAAAATTAGCTTAATTCTTTTATAAATTAAAAAAAAATTAAGTACTTTATACATTTGAACAAAAGAAGACATTTTACCAAAATGACTTGTGTTTCTTTGGCTGTAACATCTTTCTGCAAGAATCTGAATTCTTTCTAAATAAGTTAAAGGATTTTCCTGGAAAATACATACTTCTCCGTTTCACAGTTTTTATTAAAAGTTGAGTTCCTGGAATGGTTTCAGTTTTTCTGATATTATGTCTGGAAAAACAAAGGAATAGATTTCAAAACATTAGTAACAATTTAATTATAATTTATAAAAGAAAAAAAACATATAAATGTATTTATATTCTTTGTAATAAATAGCACAGCTTTAGATTTTACAACACCTTTAGATTTTTTTCTCAAGTTAAGTAGTAAACATCTTAATAAATTAATTTTTTAGAGTTATTCATTTTTAAGTTTATATGGTTGAATTTCTTATCTCTTCTTTTCTATGATTATTTTAATATGAGTCATATTTTGACATATTATTTTCTCTTCAATAAAATCTAATTATTTACACATAACAGGAAAAAAAAAATTCATTGTTAAAAAGAAAGGATTAAAGAGTACAAAAGATTATATTATAAAACAGAAAATAGCAGAGAAGTTTTGAAATTTTTTTTTAAAATGTACAATTTCATTTAGTGTCATGCTAGAAGAATTACAGCTTGGGGGTGAAGTAACTTGTCTTAGAATTATTTCTTACATTATACATAATTGTAATGTAATTTTTTATATTAATTATTATATATTATTTATTCTTATAATTATTACTTACAATTTCACAAATCTCTCTTTAGAAGTCCTATATACTTTTTCATAATGTAATTGAACATAATGATATTTTTAAAATTGAATATACCGATAAAATGTAGATCACTTTAATTCTCAGAAGGATGCTTGTAATTATAATAAAAAAAGTTTAAAAAAAATTAATATATTAATAATACATAAACATTTTTTAATCATATTATAAAATATAGGATAGGGTTTAAATACTGTTAAGTAAACATTTACCAATACAAATTTGTTTAATATAATTGAATTATACAATAATTTCACATCAACATGTTAAACATATATTCATTAAGAATTATATTGAATACATTTAAATGATGCAAATTCTTAATTAGAATCCATAGATTGGTTGAACTTATATAAAAAAATAGTTTTTAAAGTAGAGGATTCCAATTCTCTATGGATAAATTTGCAAAATTGTCCTTTTTTTAAACTTTTTTATATTTTCATGTTAAAAGTTACCTTGTGATTATCTCTCTCTCTTTTTCCACATCGATGCTAGGAATCGGAAAATTTTTTAATTTGAAAAGTGTCCACGAAAACCAAAAAGTTTAAGGTTCAGTAGTATAAAAGATTAAATAATAATTTTAGCACGATTCATTGAGTCACATTTATATTATTAAGGTTTAACTAAAAATCAAGCAAAATAAAGAAATTGATTTTTTTCCCTTTTCTCAACACAAATTCCATGGAAATCTGTCATGAAGTTATATCACAGAAGAATAAACAATAACTTTAGCAAAATTCATTAAGTGATAGAAAAATTCCCTTTCAACCCAATAAATAAAATTCATTCCGACATCACTGCAGCTGTGCATTCACATTCTCATATCTAAGTCAGCTTTCAAGTTGTTATAGTCTAAAGAAACGTTATATTTAATTAAATTTTAAGCTTTACTTACCGAAAGATGAATGGTGGTTGTTCAACTTGCAAGCACATTGCCATAGGTTTCTTGGCAAAATCAAGATCTACAACCATATCCAAAACAGATCCTCCACCCATTCCAAAGTCAACATGACTTTCAACAAAAGATGTATCGACACGACAAAAACCATTCACCAATAATGAACCCCTAAAAAAAAAAAAAAGGTTTAATTGAAAGTATGCATTTCAACATAAATTATCTCTTAAAGAACACAAATAAAATCCTAATGAAAATTTACACAAAAATAAATAAAACACATTTTACAACTTGAGAATATAAACAGGAGTAATATGAAAAAATAAATGTTGGGTTTATAGAGTTTTGAATTTAAATTGAACTAACTTGGTTATAAAAAAAAATCTTGGAAATTTTTTCTACTTAAAATCGCTCCATGATTTAGATGCTTTTTTAATTTCAATAGATTTATATTTTTTCTTTTAATTTTTTTTTCACATAAAATAAGATATAAAAATTAGGAAATTCATAAATCTATGAAAGATTACAGAATCAAGGGAATCTTGGATTAAAATTTTTTTACATATCTATGCTATCGATAAATAGTTATATTTCCAATGGGCAGTTAAGAAAAGATGAATTTACAATTTGTTTTGATGCGATAAAATAATTTTGTATAATAACACATAAGTCTAAAGATTTAATTCTTGAGAAGACTAGTATATCAAAGGAACAACTGTCATGTAGGAGAGTAGTATCCAAAATATTACAAAGAAATTTTTATAGCATTTCCCATTTTTTGACTGTGTTATCCCGAACCTTGAGAAAAGATTCAGAGCAATTCTAGATTACTCTTCAAAATGCTTCAGAGAAAATTATAACTAATCTACTCTTTCAGTTGTTTTGACATCTCTACCCCTTTCAGTAATTGAAAAAAATATATGTTTCATGCTTTTTCAAGAACTCTGGAGGATCCCATGTAAAAACCTGACCGTAAATAAAATATTAATTTGACTAATTTTTTTTATCTTATTAATGCAGATGTGTTAAATGGACAGCAAAGTGATTTTAAACACTTTATATTACACACAATTTTAGATGTTTGATCTATTTTAATTCTACTCATATTTGTTGATTTTTAATAGATCTTTATGAAATGTTTCATACTATGAAACATTTATGTAATATTTAAATAACATTTTTTATGCACCTTTTTATAAAGATTGATATATGAAACATTGTTTAACACAATTTGGAGTAGATTTGTAGATAAAGTAGATTTTGTACCATACAAAGCACATTACCACCTATCTGCATATCTTTTCAGAATTAAAATTTTTGTAGTAGTTTCTCTTATCTTCCTTCAATGACATTATGCAAATAATTTAAATCCTTCTCCAAGATTTTTAAGTCTAATTTAACTCTTTTATTACCACTATTATTGGATTTTATTCTTTGAGCATTTTGCTCATAAATAATTATGAATATTTTAAATAATTATATACAAATAATAAATAAAAAATTATGCAACCTGAAATATAAAACTAACTTTAATATAAAATTAAATTGTTTAAACTAAGTTTTAAATTCCCTAAGAAACTTTAATTATCTAATGTTACCTTTAATGCACTAAATTAACTTTAACCATACCAAGTCTGTTGACATAACAAGTGGGATAAGAAGATTCATTTAATTTCTATTTTTAATAAACAATTCATTACTGTCTGTTAAATAAAGAATGAACTTTTGAAAAGTATCTTTGATTACATACTTATTTTTCACCACTGCATGGGCATTTTTATTCCACATTGAAACTTCCACACTTCCAGATATGTCAGCAGACAATGCACCTTTTAGATTAAGATCTACATGTATACCATTTTGCAACACTACAGTATGGCTTTGATCAATGATAAGGAAATTTGCCTAGAAAAAGAAAGATAAAAAATGTATAATAATGAGAAATTATAAATCAGTAAAAAAATTTCTTTCTAAATATATATATATATAACAAATAAATGCACCTAATACACATAATCAACTTGAAACTACTTTTTCCCTTCTGATTCAAACTTCTGGTTATGCTAAAAATTTATGCTTAATATTAAAATGCTATAAATTTAAAATTCATATTTTGATATCAATTTGGAAATAAAAAATGTATAATTCTTGAAAATTGCAAAATTTTACAAAAAACTGCGATGAATTTTTTTTTTTTTTTAATTATATAAAATTATATGCTTTTTCTCTATCTTTAGAATGGATGAAAATTTTAATTTTTTAATGCATGCATCTTATTTAAATTTTGAAAAAAAAAAATTATCCACAGATTTTGAACTACTATGAAATTACAGTATTCATTAAATAAATAACATTATTAATATAAATTTTTCATAATATTACTTTGATTAAAATATTTTTTTAATCTAAAAATCTTTCACTGGACACATTTATTACCTGAACAGCAGGTGTAGGATTGTTTCCAGCTCCAGACCAAATAAGGCCCATAAGTTCTCCAGTGCCAGTAAAGAAAATGTAGGGTCTTAAATGAACTCCAAGTATTGACAACTGCATGCCTGCTGAATGTTCTTCTGGATTCTCTTTTTGCTCTTCATCAGTCAAACCAAAGCCTTCCACAAACAGGGACATCTGAAATGTTAAGCTTTTTTTTTATTTGAGCATGAATACTTTTTAATACATGGAACTTGATCATAAGTCATTCACAACTAATTAGGCAGATTAATAGATTGGTTCAGTTTTTCGTTCTGAGGTCATCTTGTGCACATGAGGATTAAACTGACTGGGACCTACAGTTAAAGTGGATTCCGAACCACTAGCAAACACCTATGCTGCCGCCAGGATTTGAACATGGAGTCTGTGGTACCAAAAGCAAAGAGCGCTAGCCAGTTGCCCACTAGACCACACAGATTAATAGAAGATTCAGCATTATTCAAAGTACATCATGAAGCTCCTAAAGCTGTAGTTACAGCAAAAATTAAAAACCCAATACTAAGAGTGCCGACCAGTTAAAAGATTAAATTTCAAGCAACTTCAGAAAGCAACACATGGAAATATTGCACTTTATTTAAATAGGAAACAACAGTGTGACAAGATTGGCAAAATGCCCTGCTCCATGTTAGGATTATTTCATTTTTTAAAATAAATTAGCAGCTAAACAATAAAGATTCAATTCTTTGGATATTATATGCTCAATTCGGATTGTCTTGGAATGAAGAAAAAAAATACCAAACTATGTATAGACATAAAATCATTATCTAGCTGGCCATTGGCAGCTCAGCATTAAATAAATCATCCATAAACACACCATCTAAAACAGATCTATAAAAACCCCCTTTATCAACATTAAAAAAACTCACAAATTTAATAATTATATAAAAAAATTGCATCACTATTGGGATTGGAATTATTGAATAATGGGAAAGAAAGACAAGAAAATTTGCAAAATTTAGCAATATTGTCAAATGTACATTCCTAGGTCAAAAATCTAAATGAAACAATCAGCAGTTTGGCCCAAATGAATGCCATAGAAAAACAATTTAAATTTATGTTAAACATTTTCTTATATGTAACAAATTAAAAATAAAAAGCAAATAAAATCATAAAATAAATCAACCGTTAATACTTATTATTGTTATAATTGTGTTATGGGGAAAAAAAAACAGACTTGATTGCACCAATACTAATTAACCTAATTCAGGTTCTATGAAACACCTATAATAAAATAATGGTGAGCTTAATTACTTGAAAGCCCCATCAAAAAAAATGTTGAGCATGAATATAAGGTTTTTTTTTACCTTGAACATATTTATTAATTTGAGTGTTTTTTTTTTAATGTTCTTCACTTTTACAAAGTTTTTGAAAAACTTCATAATGCTGAAGCAATTCTTCAAATCTAAGTGTTAATTGAATGAAATTTAAAGTTTTATCTAAATTTTAAAACTTTCAAAAGCAAATCAAAAATACTCAGCACAATTCTTCGATCTTCTTTATATAATTTATTGTTCTTAATCTCTAATCTTAATACCAAATGTTATAAGAAAAACATAAATGAAATTGATTCAAGAAGTATTTTATATTTTTTAAGATAAGAACATTCAATTTTAATAAAAATCCCTAATATATGGAAAATAATCAAATTTTATAACTCTACGTTAACAATATGCTACATTACAACTATTTAATAAAAATTAATTCTCAACCTTTTCATATATCTCATATAACATGAATACTATCTTAATCTGTGCAAATATCTTATATCTAGATATCAGCATTAATAATTTCATGAAATTATAAAACATTATATATCAAAATTTCATTTAATTATATGAATCGACTTTCTTAACAAAGTAATAAGAATGTATAAAAAAATTGTAATAAATAATGGAGCCAATAAACAAAATCTCAAACAAGTTTTTCATTGATATTAGAAAGTTTAAGAAACATACTTACTGACATTAAATGAGCATTTTCACCATTTCCTAGCATACTTAAGTCAAAACTAGTCCTTTTTAACATGCCAGTTGGTCTCATTTCTACATTTATTCCATACGTAACATTAGCATCATAAGTAGCTATAAAAAATAAATTGTATTATTTATTGCAGAATTTAATAAAAAACAAAACATAAATAAATTTGTAACTTATCTTATGGTGTAATGAAAACCCATAACTTTTAAATTTGAATGTTACTTTAATAATATAAGAGAGTAAATGGAATTTTATATAATGTATTTAAAGACAATTTTAAAAAAAAATTGATTTCAATTTAACCACTAAAATAAATAATGCTACTTAAACAAAAAAAAAAGTCTAAGGAAAAACAAAGAATTCTTTATGAAAATGTAGCATTTTCAGAGAATTTATTTTAATAACATAATATTAAAAATACTCTAAGAACCATATCCATAATGTAAAATTAATGCAAATACTTCAATAAAAACATTTTTCTACTAACAGCCATGTAAATATCCATCCAAAATGTCACTTTCAAAATAAGTATAATTAATTAAAAGTTATTTCATTAAAAAAAAAAAAAAAATACTATATTGTATTTTTCTACCTTGTAATTCATTTATAACACTTGAAGATGATCCATTTTGGGCCAGATTATAATAATTACCAAAAGTTGTATTTTTTAATAAATCTGTAACACATGACCTAAAAAATACAAGAAAATTTAAATTAAGTTTTTAGTCAGACAATATTATAAACTATATTACCTTGAGTAATGATAACAATTATTTTAATAAATCTGTATAATTATGTTATGTGTATGTTTAAAAATATTGTATTCTGTTTCATTACATACATTATTAGCATAAAGAGAATAGAAAAATAAGTTATTGATATTGCATTTATGATATGCAAAATATTTAATAGGGGCCATTTTAATAAAGAGTAAAGCATAATTCCTTTTCCATTTTTTGCAAAGAATTTATATATTTAAAAATTAATATTCAAAAATTATCTCATTGGTGATGATGTAATGAAGATAAAATTTCAGAATCAAAATAAAGTATATTTGAAATATAACTGTGAAAAATGTTAAAGTAATTGCTGATTTTATATAACATCATGATTTTAAATGTAATCTAAACAATTGAACTGAAATATTTTTGCAAAATTTCATAAAAAATTAATAGAATTGCATAGGTTTGATCTGAGATTTGTATTTGCCTATAAGCCCCCAGGGATGGGAAGTGGGTCAAAAAAATGTCTGACTCCTGTATCAAATTTTATATAATGATTTTGATTTCTTACCATAATTTTATGTGTTGACCTTTACTCATGGATGATTTATAGGAATTTAAGAAATAAATTCAATGACTTTTTTAATTATATCTATGAGCACAGTAATTGCATTAACCAGTAATTTTTTACAATTTTAAAAGTGTACTATTTGCTCTAACTTAAATGATATTCTTGTACTCGAAATTTATTCACAAAAAATATGTTTTATAAAAATAACAGTATCATATTAGCAGGTGCTGAAATATTATAGAATAGTTTGAAATTTATTAGTTCATGCTTTCCTTAAATATAGAATTGCTTCTATAAGATTCCATTTCATTGTTGGTTTAAATAGCTTTTAATAAACATCAATGCTGAGAAAATTCTCTTAACATTTACTTGGATTGTTAGTAAAGCAATAACTGCCTTTGCTACTGGTTTTTTTGAAAATTGCAATTGAATTGTCCCCTTAATATTTAATTTTAGCTTTCACTCAATACTATCAATTTTTTTAAGACATTCTCAACATTTGATCTAGATCTTCCAAAGGAATATTTTTCTTCTTCATTTTTATTAGAAACCTTTCGGTACTTTTTAATTATTTACTTCATTATCAAGTCTTTCAAAACCCATTCCTTCATTTGCATTTGATAAATAGTCATGAGTGTTATAAATGGGGTCAAGTAGAAATGAATTTTATCTTCTGAATATTTTTTTAATCTTAGTCCTCTCATGTAAATAGCAAGGTCACATTGTGCAAGCTTACCTTTATCAATCAGTCCTTTATCCAGTTTTATTCTATATTTCGAGTTCACATATTCCAGCAAACAATACCTTGCTAGCATATAAAGTTTCTTTTAATCTTAGCATAGATTTTCTGATCTCTTCTGAGAAATTGTGATAGTTTAAAAATTATTCTTTTTCCACTATATGTTAACTTTTTCAGTTATATGGTCTGCTGATTGAAATTCTTTTGTAATTATATATAAATAATTGAGTAATGATTGAAGTAGTGTAGCTTATATCCATTCAATACTCGTCATTGTAACAGTAGGATTTGTCTTATCTTTAAGGAATGGTTTTAATTCTAGAAGGAACTGAATTCTTAACATTATGTACATACCCAATGTTTTTCTTTATCTATTAGTGCACAGTTTCCTAGTCTTTTTGAAATTGGCCTAACTTTAGGGGTCCTTAAAACCATTGCTAAACTATATAATTTGAATATGAATTTAGCAATGTGTTTTTACTTAAGGTCATCCCAAATTGCAAGCTGCAATGTATCTCATGCATGATATTTTATAAAATTCAACAAAATCTTTTATGACAATATAAAAAAATTCCTCAGAATTAGAAAAATCTTTGGTAAGTGTAATATCAAAAAGATTATCATCCTCAATCTCATTATTTTATTTATTGCACTGGCCATATTAGTTGCTATCACAAACAGTCTTTCCACTATAAGTGTTGATTTAAGTATTGCAGAGTTTGCTTTACATTTTATAAATATAATAAAATTTTTCTTGACTCAGCTTGAAAAAGTTAAAAACAGCAATTTTTTTTTCAGTTTAATATTCATCTAAGAAAAGGTAAGTTAAATTTTTCTTTATTATATAACTTTTAAGATTTTTCTCAAATAAATATTAATACAATAGACTTACATCATTCGAAACAAATTTAAAGAATAAGTTTGTGAAAGTAAAAAAAAAAAAAAAATTTAATCGATAAGAATTTTGAAAAATATTAATTATTTTTATAAAAGAGTCAGATTTTTATGACTTTTTCAAAAATGCTGCCCTCCTAACTCACTCTGACTCTCCACCTTTACTGGCTCCTTTAGCTCGATTTATACAACCATGGCTTAACAAGAAGTAGTAATTAAATAAAAAATGAAACCATACACATTTTCAAGTTGAAAAATAAAATTTAAAAAAAAGGAACTAAATTGAGCTGTGCCTTTTAATGAAGAAAGATCCCAAAAACTTGTAAAGAACAGAATTACATTCAAGTTCAGTTACAAATACACATTTCAAACATTGTAATATTTAGTTCTATGAATTATTTACTATTTAATTTTTATTAAAATAGGACATATTTTATACATATATGCACTTTTTACAGTAATATTAGTTATAAAATAAAATAGGAAATAAAGCTATAGTAAATTTCTCACCTAACTGTACTGCTTTCTTGCATTGAATTGTACAACTTCTTTAAAACTAGAGTGGAAATTTCTGGTTGTTCTTGAATGGAAAGAGAAGAAATTATTTCACCAATTGTTTCTACTGTTGGATGGCTTTTCATTAAAAGTTCTGCAGCAAGGACTCGTGCTGCAGATTCCTGATGAGGCCAAAATTGATTATATACTCTAAATAGAACTTGGTTTATCTGTAAAAATAAAGATGAAAAATAATCAATCCAATATATTTTAGTATGGAAATCAAAGTATTTTATAGTTTCCATAATAATATGATAATCTATAAAAAATTAGTCACTGAACAATCAGTGAACTCACGTTTAAAATACAGATAATTTCAATCAACAATGCAGTTTATGAATTTGGAAATTGATTTTTCGACAAAATGTATGATTGCAAATCATATCTAAAACATAATTTTGTATAAATTTCTTTGTGAATAACATAAGATTAAAGATGCTGCTTTACATGATGCTAATTGAAGATTCTACTTTAAAATGATCTCATCCCCCCCCCCCTCCTTTTTGGCCAAAAATGTAGCGATATTAAAAAATATAAACAGAAACTAAGTCATGATATATTCTGAAATAATTTAGATAATTTTTTGTTTTATTGAACATTTTTTTTAATTGCAATGAAAAATACAATATAGGTATTTACTAATTTTTTACATTAGTTCTTTGTTTTGTAGTGTGGATTGTTTCAGGAACTTTAACATTGTGTTATACAGATATTATTTATGTTATGTACGTTTTAAATTAGTGGTGAAGCTTGAATTTCATAAAAGGAAGAAATGCTGAATAAGTTTTTTTTTTTTTTTTTTTTTTTTTTTTTTTTTTTGCAAAAAAAATTTCAAAAACAACGATACAAAAATTGACATTAAAATTCAGATTCAAAACGCAGATCATCTCAATCTACAATACATGATATGAATATTTATGAATTTGGAAATTACTTTTACAACATTTTATTCTTCCCAAATTAATACAGAATTTTAACTTGCAATACTTCTTTTTGACAGTATATTATTATAAAAAAATACATATAAAATCACTTACTTCCTGAGTAAAGTGCTGTTCACCAATATCTTTCATAGCTTCTAAAGCCATTAATCCAAGAATTCCTCCCCTTTTAACATATTCCACAAGAACAGGTAAATTCTGAGGCAGTGCAATATTTCTTAGAGCTAATAAATGATTAACTATGCAAGCTATATCTTTGCATTCTTGAAGTCCATTCATAAGTATTTTATTAACATTTTGTACGATCTGAAATATAACATACATTAAAACTCATGTAGTAAAGATATTATTTATGAAAGAAAATTATACACACATACCAATTTAGTGCTTCAGCACTTGTATTTGAATTTTCCAAATTATCTATTAGACTTTTATCTGTCAGTTCTTTTGGGAAAATTAAATATTCATATTGTATTTTTAAATACTGGATAATGTTTTTAAATTTATTTTTTTGGAAAAAAATTTAATTTGGCAGATCTGTCTGCACTTTGCTTATTGTCACAATCTGACACTTTGCCCCTCCTTTGTGTAATCTTCTTCAAAAATTTTGTTCAGATTATTGCCTTCCAATTTAAAACTATTTCTCTGTCATATAGAGACAGAAAATGAAATTTTTTTAGAACTTACTATTCAATTTGTTATCTGTGCAATTTTCTTTAAAAAGTTTTATTCTTCAAGTAATCGGATTTTTTTTTTCCCCCCCAAATTCATAGTTGTTTCTTCAATGATAAAGGATGAGAAAAAAATTTTTTTTTCAAAGCATGTCATTTAATTTGAACAGATCCTGGGATTTATTCTGGTTTTTTTATAAAATTGAATCACCAATATTATCTTGCATGCTTGACATAGTATTATCTCTGAGAAGGAAATATTTGTATCTCAGTCTTTTTTCAAATATAAGTGCAGTATGCATATTAATACTATAGAAAATATAAACTTACCAATGAATTTACATTAGCGGTATTGCCTGTGCAGTATGTCCTTACTAATGATGATAAAGTGATCAAAATTGTAGCTTTCAATTTTTCATTTTTAATATTCCTGTTGAGAAGTTTCTGAAAATAAATTGCTAGTTGCATTTTTAAATATTTAATAAATAATAACATTTAAATAATTATTATAAAAAAAAAGATGTTGCTAAATGTTAAGTATATAATAAAATAGATTTAAGCCATGTATTATACATTTAAAAGCTTTTCAAAATTTTCATAGAAGATTACATGTTGCTGCATATATTCTGAGGTGATTTTTTTGGGGGGTTAGAGGGGGGATCAGTAAAAATTAATTTCTGGGAAAAAAAATATCTATATAATATAGATTATGACTTGGAAAAGTAAATAAAATTTTGTATTAGCCTTGTGTATAATAAATTAATATTAAATTAAAAGTAAGATCAAATCAAAAATTCTGAAAATTAAAATTAGCACTTCTTTTCTAAAAATTAAATCTTATTCATTTCAGAAATCTTTAATTTCCTTAGTATTATTTACAGTCAATATTAAGTGTTTTATTTAAGTGATATGTTTACTTAATTGCGAAACTTTTATACATTGTTAACAAATGAAATTCTAAAAATACAATATTTTAATATAAAGTTTATCTAAAAAATTTAATAATAATTGAAAAGTTTGAAAGGAACTAAAACTTTAAAAAAATTCCAAAATTTTAATCATATTATTACAACAGCAAATAGTAGATAAATATCTTCAAACCGCAATAACCTCAAAAATTGATTAAAAAAAAATTTTTTTTTAAGTAATCAAATAATGTAATACGTGAATAAAAAAAAAAACATTTTAATTTTGATTGAGGAAAATCTTTATTCATGATATATAAAAGTGGATATGCATATGAAACATTCATGTTAGTTAAAAATCATTTGTGATGTTATCAAAATTTTTGAATACTCTACCAATGTTTTCGATATCACAACTTCACTTGGATTTGGAGACGTTGCAAGACACAGTAAAAATCGCTCAGCAATGTCAATATCTTTACTTTCAAAATCAATCAGTTCAAATGCAACATCCAAAGCATCATTAGTTTGAGCTGCTGCTAGTACATCAAGTAACTGAGTTCTATAATAATAAATGAACAAGTAAAGTACATTATGCTCATAATTTTAAAAGGCAACAATTAAAAAATACAAAACAATATTTAATTCGTTCAACAAATTAACAAATCTCAGATATAATGATAATTTTTTCAGTATTGCATAGGTTTCAAAATATAGTTGGTTAATATTATAAGACCTTAAAAGTTGACAGCAATGAATTGTTTCAAATGGGTAGGAACACAACACACAATGGAAATTGTACAGTTTAAATCATTAGCTAAAGGAGTATTATAATCATCACATAACAAAATCAATCCATCACATAAAGAATTTAAATTGATAATCCACATTAACAAAACTACTGTGGAAAAAATTAAAAGAAAGATTTAATAATTAAATAAAAAATTAAATTACAAAAAGAAATTTGTAATAGTACTTTAGTACAGTACAATACTATCCAATTGACAGTACAGAATGGTTGTTTCAAATAGATGTATCATTCAGTTTAAATTATTAGCTGAAAGTATATTAACTAAGATTATAATTTCAGGCAATCACACAAGCAAATCAAACTAACAAAATCCATTTAAATTAATAACAACATTAAAAAAAAAAAAACTATAGAAAATACTAAAACCAAAATTTATTCTTCAAATAAAAAACTAAATTGTAAAAAAACTTTTAAATATTTCTCTTTACATATAAATAGCTTTTAATGGATGGATTAAAAAAAATTATGCACTAAAAGAACTATGTGGAAATTTCCCAGTATATTCTTTCCTCTGATCATATTGAATAAAATAATTGCTTAAATTATTAAGACTAAGAGACTAAATTTTTCTTAATTTAAACTTTGGGTTGGTCACTTAAAAACAAATAAAAATTAAGAAAAAATTACTTTAAATTTAAAAAAAATCACATAAATTGAGGCTTAAATATAGCCGTACAGAATTCTGATGCACCACTTGAAAATTAGAATTTCATAAATCATCCAACATTTTCAACTTTGAAAAAAAAATTTTTTTTTATAGATAGTTTAAAATAATAATTATGCACAACAAAAATGCTACTTACATTAAAAAAATTTGATAATTCCTTTTTTTTTAAACATTTCAATCCTTTTCTGTTACTAATATAAGAAGATTGTATTTACTAATATTAATTATATGATATATTTAGAATATTGAACATAATATTAAATTTTAAGAATACTATAAATGACGATTTTTCACAGAATTGTTTATAATTGAACACAATGACTATAACTAATATTCTCCATTTGTAATAATTTTGTTTGCTTAAATTCCTATTTAAATTTTTGGGATTCATATAAACTTTTTCATTTCATTAGTAACAATTTTTTATTTTACTAATGAAATGAATTTCCCACTAATTTATATTAAAAAAGAAAAACAAAAAATATTTATTAAATAAAGTATCTGTTGGTTAGTAACATTGAAAAAATTCATAAATAAAAAATTCCACCTTCTTAAAACAATTGCTTTGAATAACTCATTTTTAAATGAAACCATGCATATTTCAATTAAAAAAAATATATATTTTTTCATGAAATGATTAAATTCTTTTTTGTCACTAATATAAGTACATATAATATTATATATCATAACTGCATATGACATACATGATACCAATAGATCCAGAAACAAATAATTTTTTTTAAATATTCAAGGAATTATTTCCAATTGCCAATTTCTGTGAGTAAATCATTAAATTGAAAAATATTTTTTATTAAGAACAAATATTTAATTTACTACAATTGTGATAAAAAAAAAATGCTACATATTCACAACATTATAATAATTTCTTCTGATAACATGATACAAGAGTTTTTATTTGTATGTTAAAAATTTAACATTTCATACACATAAATTATATATTGAATGTATGTGAATAGAAAAATCTTACTTACAAGATACGTTTATCAGTATTTTTAAATAGCATTAGCAGTTCCTTTTTGGATGCTCTTCGAAAAGTATCTAAAAATTTTAAGAAACCAGCAGCTGATTTTAATTCTCCTAAAAATTCTGGAAATAAGTTGCCTCCATATTCTTTTATCAATTCATTAAGCTAATAAAAAACAATTAAAAACATGAGAGTCTGAAAAATAATTATGTTAATCTAATATTTGAATTTTTTTTATTAAGAACCTTATAGTTTTATTTAATATTTATTACCAATCAAAAATGAATTAAAGTCTTACATAAAACATATTTCATATAATGACAATAACAAGACATACCTACAATAAGGTTTCACTCTAAAACGATTAAAATAAACTATAAAAGGAACATAATAACAATAATACTGAATGCCATTAAGCTCTTTTTAAAGAAATAATTTTTTTTTGTTCATTTATTTTAAAACTCTTAAATCAGATTCTATCTAAGTGGAATTCCAAATACAAATTTTGAATTAAATTAATAACAAAGATTTCAATTTTAAATCCTTGGTTTTAAATGAAACAGTGATCCATTACTACATAGAACAGAAAAAATTAGATATTTTTTTCTTGCAAATTTTTCAATCTTTACAAATATAACAGTTCATCCCAAAGCAATACTCGAAAAAAAATGGAACAAAACTCTAAATGTTTAGATTGATCATAATTCCAAAACATGGATTCGAAAGTATAACAATGTTATTAAAGGACAAAGTGTGAAAATGAAGAGTCCATTTAATAACAAAATATTTTCTGTAGCAAAATGTAAAATACAAGTGAACAGAATGAAAAAAATATTTGCCAACTACTGTAAGTTGAAAACTTAAAATACTCTTTTTCTTTCTGTGTTACAAACTTTATTAAAAACCTGATACAGCAACAGAAAACGCATTAATGATTTGACACCATGTTGTCTACAAATTTTAATGTATGGCTTCGATGGAATTTTGATGAGATTGCTAAAAATCTGATCGAAATTTATGTACAACAAATGCTATTTTCACCTCATTGCTTCATTATACAAATTGATGATAACGTTAATGAAAAGTCCATTTACTTTTTGATATTTTCATAAGACTTTAGTTTTTATATGTATGTATACATTATGGTGAGCAGATTGCATGGAATGATAAACATCTGGTTTAACAATGGAAACGGACAGATCAATTACTTGTTAGGGGTGTTAGTCAGATATGCGCAGAGCAAAGATGCTTTGAAAAAAAAAAGTATAATAGTTAGTGTGGAATTTTTTCATCTAATTTTTCTTTTAATGCCATTTATTCTAAAATTTTAATTATTAAAAATTAAAATTCTTATTTCAATTAAAATCCCTTCTAAATGACATTTCCTCCCTACGACAGTGATCATCTGTCCGACTTAGTCACTTGCCAGTTTTCCAGACGATTTGTGGCCAGACTATAACACTTCACATCAAATAATAAATTACTACATTATTTGATTTGTTAATTAGGCAATATATATTTATATTTTTGAAAGAAATTTACAAATTTTTTTTTTAAAAATTAAGATTTTAAATATAAAGGGACAAAGTAACTTCTATGCACTTTGGTTATTTTTTAGAAATGATTATAATATATATTTAATATTTCTTAACAATACTGACAGGCATGCAGTTGGAGCAAATATCTTCATCAACAGTTGCTTCTAGTGTTTCTGCTTTCAGAGTAGTTCCCATTTCTGAATAAATAAATAAATATTAATAATTTTCTAAATTAAATTATTTTATACAATAATGTTAAAATGATTTTGAATATTAATATATGCAAAAAATATTACCTTGAGCAATAGAATTTAAAACAGCTGCAACATTTTTTCCTTTAATTATTGCATGGCTGTCATATTGTTCCATGAAACTAAGATGCATCCTGGAATTTAGAAAATTAATAATAAAGTTGATAATGAATATTTTATTTCTATAACAAAGTTATAAAACATACTATATAGTTTAGATATTAACTATTACAAGCAAGACATACCTAAAAAAATCATAAAAAGTAATAAATATTTAAGATAGAAAAATATGCATAGATTTATACATTTTTCATTAAAATAAACTAATGTAATATTTTTCCAAAATTCAATACAGCTAAAATATATATATATATATGACTTTCAATAATGATTTTTTTTTTTTTTCAATTATAACTTTTTAGCAGCAATTATTTGCATGAAACTGCATTTTGGTCTTCTTAACACAACAAGATTTAAGAAAGTAAGAAAAATTTAAGATTAATAAGGTGCTTTTAAATATATTAAAATTATTTACTTCTTATTCCTTTAAAACTACTTATTTTTCTTAAAATCAAATAAAAATTAAAATCCGAAATAATTATTTAAATAAATTTCTCTAGTCTGAAAATGTTTTCATTCTTAACTATTAAAATATATAAGTCAACAATTCCAGTTATAGTTAAAAAAAAAGTATGTAAATATAAGTATATATTATATAAGTTTAAAAGTAAATATATAAGTATAGAATTACTTTGATTTTACAAAACTTGCTGCCTGCTTCCATAAATTGAAAGTCATTCTCACTTCTTCTCTACCATCTATAGTTTTAATGATATTTTCTTGTGGATTTAAATTAATAAAAAAGTCTGATGATGTCACAACTGTAGGACTAAGCAGCTGTAAAATAATACATTGTTACAGATGTAGCACTTAACAGTAATAATAAGAGATATTCAATAATTTTAATTTATAAATGTATAGGAACACAAAAATTTTGTAGAAATATAATTTTTATTTTAGTAGTGTTTAAGTAAAGTTTAGCTTCTAAAATAATAAAATTGAACTTCTTAATTTATTTTAAACTATCATCAACACTACTATTACTACTACACCACACCACATTGCTGTGCCTAGAGCTGAGTTGCTCCTTTACAGATTGGGAATGATGTGGATGAGAAGAAGTTTGATTGGGTTCTGTGATGCTCTATGGGTATATGAAATTGGGACCTACGGCTTAAAGTGAATTCCAAACCACTACAAACATCTATGACACCACTGGGATCCGAAACTGAAACTTGTGGTACTGAATGCCAGAGTGCTAACCACTCGGCCATCAGGCCACACTATTATTAACACTAGAATATCAAAATCAATTCATTCCATCCTAGAATTAAATTAAATTTAAACAATGCTAAAAGTTCTATATTTATTTCTCATAATAATAGCGAATGAAATGAGTACAAAGCTATTATTAAAATTGATTACCATTATTGAACAAAATAGCTACATTTCAAATAAATGTGATAAATCAAATTATTATGCTGTATGTATAAAAAAAAAAATACATATCATAAGTTTATAAATGAAGAAATAAAATTTATAATACTTTTGATAATCCATTATTTTTGAACTGCTATGTAAAATGTAGAAAATAATTATATGAATATGTTAAAAAAAATTATTATCTTTATTTAGTAATGCATATCGAAAATCAAAGAACATTTTGACATTGAAACATTTTTGTTAAATATATTATCAAAATCTAAAACTGTTTTATTATCTTTTGTAATATTCTTTTAGTTTGACTACTGCAACAATTAATACATATGCAATTAATAAATTTCTTATATTTAACATGAAAATAAAATAATAAAAACACAACTAAGATATCCATATTTGTGATAAAAAAAAAGTAAAGTAAAAAATATTAAAAACAACAAAATAGAATATTAAAACAAAACATTTTGCAAAGTAATAATAATTCGGTACATGCTAAATGTCTCTTTCTTAATTTAAGATTTATTTAATGATTAAAAAACAATAATGATATCAATGATGCAAACAAATGAATCATATTTACTTTTAGATATTACATTAATATGAATATTTATTATAACCATATTAACACCATTCACTGCATCTTTAATAGTTCTACCATTTGCAACAAAATTTGTCTATTGTAAATATTAATTAGTTGTAACCATAATCAAAACTGTACATTGGATTTATTTCATAAAAAAAATACATAGCATTATGCAAAGTAAATATGTTTAAAAATGCATGTAAATATTTTTGTTACTTATAGTTTAATTCATTTATAAACTTGATTTGTTTTTTGAATATAAATTACCGCTAAATACCATTTTAGAATGCTTAAATATAATAATTACCTGCTTAGTTGCCACATTGTTCTTCAAGCTGCTCCTTTCACAATTATATTTGCTTTTTTTAATAGTAGTACCATGGGCTTTATAACGAACATCACATTCTCCAGATACATCTGACTAAAAATAAATCAAACACAAACAAAAAATATATAGATAATAATTTATATAATTTTTTAAATTATTAATTTCTATAAAGGTGTAAAAGAATCATACAAAAATGGAATGATTTTCAAATTTTCATAGGTATTACAATTATTGATTTAATATAACTTTCCTTAAAAAGGATGATTATTAATATTAAGTGGCTTAAAAATAAAAATTATACATTGTTATGTAATTAAGCTATTCTTTATTTAAACAATAATGATATAAACAAAGGCTAAAAATGTTACTAAAATGAAATTCCTCTCTTTGCTTAAAAATAATTATTTGAACTTAGAATGGATAGAAGGCCTTATGCAATAAAGGCTTATGCTTAGATTCATTCCTAAATTGATAATAATTCTCTTCAATTAAACAATAATTTCATCTAAAACAATTTAATGTGTTAAAATGTAACTTATATTTTGTCTTTCATTTTATTATATACACTTAATACATAGCTTTATTTCCCCTTTCATTTTGATACAAATATTTAAAACCACTTTATCAACTAATATTATTTATTTTATTTACATTTATGCTTATAATTTTTATCTATATATATAAAATTATTTAAAAACTCTGTTGCTTGATTTTTTATTTGAAACAGTCTTAAAATTGCATGATAATTAATTTACTGCATGGATTTACTTACATGAAATAAATAAATTTTAATTAATAATTACAATGCCACATATAATGCATAAACATCTTTTTTTTTTATCTAAGGTAAATATTTATCCAAAAGTAATTAAAATATATATTTTATATCACAATATATGAATGATGAAGGTTGAATGAAAAATACTTTTATGAAATAATCCCCCCACCCTTTTTTAAAGATATTCAACTAAAGCAAATTTTCTAAAATAAGCTTTAACTGAAGTTTTATAAAAATCTAAAGGAAAAGAAAAAAAAAAAAAAAAAAAAATTAAAAGTAATAACTTAAAAGACTTACCTCTTTTACTTGCCCATCAGTAAAACGTAACTGCAATAAACTTGCAATACCCTTTTTTATGTTTATCAAGTCTCGTGTATCTGGTAAAACATATACTTTTTTGGCAATTCCATCATTCCAATGAATATAAATTGGGGGATATGAAAGATTGTCCAATTTTGACCAATGTCCTCCAACTCCTTCAGCAGATTGCATATTGGATGATACAATCAGTGTAGGCTTCATAAGCTTTAAAATATTCATTAAAATTAAACAATTTAATATGAACCTATAAATCTAAAACATATTATAAAAAGACATAATGTTAATATTTATTTATCATAGCAATAAAAGAGAAGCAGATTTTATTTACAGTCAATTAAAATAAATATTAGGAAAATTTAGGATTATTAAAATTTCTAAACCAATGGCATACTTTTAAAAACAGGACAATTTTTTAAAGAAATCTCTCCCTGAATATTAAAATTCCTACGACTACTTACAATTTCAAATATTTTGTATAAAGAATGTTTTTTTACAATTTTTATGCAGTAGCTTCTTGTTAAATTGGGAGACAAAGAAAATAGAGAAATATAACCAATAACTTCATTTAATAATTACCAATAACTTCCAATAAATATAACCAATAACTTCATTTAATATTACTTTTTTTTACTAAAAAAACACAAAGATTATTTGCAGTACTCTATAATCAGCATTATAAAATTTGAATATTTTTTTTATGTATATAAACTGCAGATTACAGATAAAATACTTTGTTATACCTTTTAATAAAAATTTTAATTAAACAATTCCTATGAAATTGCCATCTTGTATCAAATGATCTTTAATCTTAGTGTAATTATTTTAATTAATGTATATAAATCTCTCTCTCTCTCTATATATGTATATATACATACATACATAAATGAATGTGTGTGTGTATAAATTCCAGTAACTTAGAAATTATAATACTTATTGCCTTAATTTTTTTTCACTGAATGTATTCTTTTTTATCTAGCATGTTGTCAAGAATCTTAAAATATATTGTAACTATTTATTTTTTAGCTAAACAAAAACTTTATTTTTTTCCTGGTGCCAATTGGTATTGCAAGTTTCTTCTTAGTTTTTACTTTAAAAACATTTGCTTAAAATGATATATATATATGTGTGTGTGTGTGTGTGTGTGTGCGTTATAATGTGACTATGACATAGTCTAAATTATACTTTAAAATTAAAGATGTAACATATTTTACCTATAATCTACTGTTTCTAAATTTAAAAAAAAAAAAAACATTTGGATTTCATAATGCTGATTATTGTTTTATTTTTTCTAAATTCTTTTTATTTATAAATGGTTATTAAAAATAATTTTTCCTTTACATTTTTTGTCAAATGTTAATTTACAATTTGTACTATTATTTTTTCATAATATAATTTACCAAAACTAAAAATGTTTTATTTTATGTACCAGGGAAATGCTAGATTATATATATAAAGAGAAAGAAAGAAAAAAATTTACAAAATTATTTTTGTAAGAGAATTTTTTTTATATTTTGAAACTTTAAGATTCTTAACCTTTTGACATAGTAAATTATATATAGGAAAGAAATTCTAAATGTGTCATGCATTTACAAATATATGTGTTAAATGTGTATGCATACTAAGTTAACCAAAAACTTGAATAAATATATACATTTAAAAAAAAAAAAATATTAATATAAATTACACATGTAGATAATACCTCAAGTTTAAGCAATTTTTCTTTAGAATTTTCTGGACTCTGCCATATTGGTGACAACAAAAATTCTGACGAAACCTGATAACCAACATTTCTTCCAATGGATGCAACTCGACTGGTTATATTAGAATCTTCATTCAAAAGTATCGTGAATTGATAACTGTATTTGTAAGTAACCCCTGTCTCATAGTGAAGCGAAGGTACTAAAAAATTAAAATTTTATAGCAATTTGTACATTAAAATAATAAACAAAGTACAAATAAGTAAAATAATGAAATAAAAATCTGTGTACTTTTTTCTATATAAAAAGTTTTGAAATTTTATGTTTAAATGCAAAATCTCAGATAAAACAATATATTTATTTAAAATTATAGTGGCTTGGTTTTTGATATCAATAATAAAAAAAGATATTAATAGAGTATGATAATAATGTCCAATATACCAACAAAATGTTTAATATAAAGCATTTGTGCCAGTATTCATAGTTGAAATGTTAATTTATGTAACATTTATGGCACTGACCATAAAATTCTAAAATGTATTTCCTTTTGAATATGGGGCATTATAAAGATAATAATTTGAATTTCAAGAATGAAATATAGCTTACCAATGGAAAACGCTACACATACAACTACTTTACATACAAAATTTTTTTAAATAATCATATTATTTTATATAAAATATTATATAGCACTCCATTCAATGAAGAAATATTAAAATAGTTAAGTATAAACATACAGTTAAGTACAAAAAAAAAATGTTTTGTATTATTAGGCTGTATTGTATGTATTTTGTATTATTAAGATTTTAATTTTTAATAAAATGTTTGTTATCAAATAAAACACACAGCTTAGTTGATAATATTTTTGTATTTATTTTTATACAATTAAAATATAAATACAATTTTTTTTTTTTTTTTTTTTTTTTTTTGAAACAAAAATAGAGATTCAAATACCTTAACAAAGGCAAAACAAAATTCAATTGATACATTAAAATTGATAAACATTTTATAAATTTATTACGCATAATTCACACATAGAAAATAATCTAACATATTTCTGAAATAAAATAACTACAATTAATATTAATCATAAGATTTTTAATATCATGACATAGAAAGCAATTATGAATCCATTAAAAAATGACAAAATATTAATTAAATGTTTAAATGTCGAAAAATTATTTTATTTTCATAATCAGATTGTACAAATTCAGAAATTAACAAAATTAATATTAAACTATTAATTGATAAAATAATTTCAAAAGGAGATCGCACAATTCAATATACTTTTTCTTTAGTAAATATGTATAGAAAACTTTGTAAATAAAAATTTCTTAACTAAAATAAATTTAGATGAAAAATTTGAATTTATTAAATTAAATTTGTGATAGATCATAATATTTTAAATGAATTTTTAAGAAAAGAGTTAAAATATAAAATACACGTTTAGCTTGAATACCATAAAAAAAATAAACTTTTTATTAGTTACATAAATAAAATTCCATAAAGATATACTTCACTTATTTTTATTTTTAAAAGCAGAATATAACTATTTAATAACACAATCAATTTAAATTATATTTTGCAATGTTTGTTATATTTATATAAAAAAAAATAGTAAATTAAGTTATTTTGTTACAGTTTTTATCAGAAAACATTATCTTACATAGTACCTTAGAAAAAATTTTAACTTTTATTTCAAAAGGACTCTTAAAAAAAGTATATATTAATATATTTTATAGGGAAAAAATATTATAAATATAATATTTTCCCTTTCAATCTTACATCAATGGTTTGGCATTATAATGAAGCAGACTACAGTAAATTTTAATAAAGTTCAAAAAGTATTACATAACAGCAAAGTTGTATATAAAATATATTGGCACATAAAAATATATGTAACTTTTACGATTGTATCTTTCAAGGAAGAAAAATGCGCATTTAATGTGTTAAACAAATTTAATAAAAGAAATTCAAACTGGAAAATCTCTTACAAATTTGTTAAAAAATGACAAACAAATAATCTTTTGTTGTTCTGAAAGTATATTAACTACATGGTGTTAAAATATAAAAATATTACAAAAAAACAGCAGAAATAATTCTGAAATACTATACTAAATATATAACAAGTGATACAGAAATTCAGACACTCTTTATAACATCACTTTAATTCAGTTATGTCATTTAAATAAAAAAAATAATTCAGAAACAAGATTAAATGAGACCACATCATATAAACAATCAATGCTTAACCTCAATATGATAAAATTGATGAATGAAAAGTTTCAGTCATCACTTTTAATGATACTGGAATATTCTATAACACAAATTGATAATAAATATATATAGAAGCAAAGCATCATAACAAAACACAAAAACAATTTCAACTGATATTTACTCGACTGGTGAATCAGTATCCATTTGATTTATTATTTTTTGTCTCTGTCTTGCCATGCTAACTCTTATGACTTCTCTTTCATGGTACCGACACAGTTTCAAAGTAGACAGCACAGCTAATAAAACCCAACATACCCAAGAGCTCCATATACCAAACTGCACAGTTCCAATTTGAATGAAAAATCCTTTCGTTTGGACATTATCCGCTTTACTAATTTCCATAATCGAAGCATCATCACACGAACGAAATCTTTGTGTGACAGCATCGCACCAAGTTTTGAAACCCAGTGTCACCATAATTGACCCAATAAAAACCATCACTGCCAGTATAATTGTAGAGATACAGTCCAAAAATGCTGACAAAAAAGAGCTATCGGTTTCTCTGCGCAACATGGTAAACATACGAACAGCTTGGATAAATGATACCAAAACCAACAGAGAGCTTATGGAGATAATATAAGCACAGTAAGCTTTAGACGCCCAATCAGCATTGAAATTACCATCATCGCCGAAACTTCCTGTAGTAAAGAGTAAACAGTGGCCTTTGAAACATTCCAAATTCAATGCTAAGGGAACCACAACACACAGGGATAACATGAGAGCTACAATATACCCAGTTCCTTGAAATAATAATAACACATTATTCACAGCCATGTTTAGACTATGTAAACAAATGCGACACACCGGTTAGTTAAAGTTCAATGAAAATTTATAACTTAAATTCCACAAATTTATCAGAGGAATAAATTAACGAATGGTAAGCTACTAATACTTTAGAAGTTCCTTTCAATTATACATGATTTAAACGAACGAAATAGAAAAGTACAACGCACGTCACTAAAGTGAAAGCAGATCACGAACTGAAACCAAAATCAAAACAAACCATCGATAAAAATAATATCATAAGGATTATCATCGTTATCGTTGTCTTCGATTACGATACAATATTGTTGAAATAATCGTATCTGTAATAATATAAAGCCATCTAAATATTTTTTCATGAACTATTTCTCTCAATTTATTAACTTGGATTTTTTTTTTAGATTATTTATTTGAATGATATTTATTGATTAATGAGAGTCTGGGTTTTCTTTCAAGAATTATAATTGCATCGTTTCATATATTTCATATTTCTCTATTCTTGTAGATTTAAAAAAAATTTCAGAAAATCCGTCTTTTTTTTTAAATATTTGTCTTTGATATGATGCATAATTTAAAACTATATTATTAAACCATTATTATATTAAAATATTAATTTTAAATATTTTCTATGAATGTTAAATATTTTCTCAAAGTAATTTTTAAATGAATAAGTGGAAAAATGTGTAATTTTGTTATTAACGAATACAAAATATTAATACGTTTTTTGGAATATGAATATGATTATGAATCATTATATTAATTAATATCTTCAGTGATTGTGAATAGATTTTATAATATTATTTACATCTATGCACAGATGTAAATAATATTTTTCTTTCCTGTATTTAATTATTTTTTTAACTTAAAATTTTGCAATGTTTTCAATCATATTTTTATAACATGAAAAATAAATTTTAATTTTATCAAAATGAATTTAAGGGAAATTTGACAAAAATATAAGATAATAATATATAATATAAATAAAAGAATTCTGATTTTGTTTAAAAAATTATTAAAAATCTCCTGCCATATATGTATAAAAAAATCTTTTTAAATACATACATATTATTTATCTTGATTTATTATTTATTTATTGATCTTTTATTTATTACTTTTTATTCTTTTATTATCTTTTTATTTTTTTATTCAAAATTTCAAATTACAACAATTAGCGAGGAGAAGAACCGAAGCTCGAATTAACTGGCGATATTGTTGTAATCACTGTTTTCATAAACGAGGAGATTCGTTGACGTTTGTGACGATATGTGTAAAAAGAGTCTCACATCGATAGTCAAACTGCCTGGTAGGAGTTTTCAGGGTTTTCTTCCATACGACATTCAAATGAAGGACAATTACCCTTAAAAATCTTTCTCTTATCCCGCATCGGTAAATTGTTCGTGGGAAACATGAGGCCCACAGATATTCAGCGGGGAAAAAAATCACGTTTTTATTACCCTTGCATGCAACTTTTAAATTTCACGAAGGTCTTTTGACCGATAAGAACTAATTTCGTAAACTATATTAAATCAACTAGTGTCAACTATTGCACATACAGCCTTGCTTTATATGCATGTACAGACTATTTCAAAAGTATGAGGTGCAAATAATAATAATAATAATAATAATAATAAATTAAAACCAGTATTTTCATTAACCATAGATTTAAAAATATGTAGGGATTTAATATTTAGTGTCAATTTCATTAAGCTTTATAGCAGCATCAACTAGTTTGATTGTGCTAAGCACCAATTTGAGACACTCTGCCACATTTATATCTTTTCATGCTTCTTTGGAGATGTCTTTGAATTGATAGTAATCAAGTGTTGAAGTATATTTTTTCTGTTGAATATCGGTCAGCTCGTGTTCCACTTATGTATACCTCAAATAGCCCCTAGACGTGACTATGATGGGAGTACATTGCCTTCCGGAAGGACCTTTATGAATAAGTGACCCTCTTTTGCATTTGAGAAAACTTGAACAACTCCAACCAGGCAACAATATAATTATTAATACGAGACGTTTTATACACATTGTCACAACTGACATTGAATCTCCTCGTTTCTGAAAGCAACGACTACAACAGATGCCATCAGCGGATATGAATCTGAGCCCTTCAGCACGCTTACTGTGCATGTTTACCACTAGGCCACGAATTGGGACATTGTTGAAATAAGTTCCATAAATGTTCTATTGGAATTAAATCTGGAAACTCTTGGGTTTAATCTAAAATAATAGTGTTGTTATCCTGAACACATCACTGAAGCCTATTGAAGCCATGACTGTTCAACATTGGGATGTAAATGTAATGAAATATAAATTCACCCATGATGTGCCAACAATTTATTATTCTTATTATTAAGCCTCGTTTTCTGAAACGGTGTCTACAACAAAGCCGCCAGCGGATGGAACCTCAGCCCTAATGCTCACCAGCGGCCCACGTTGCCAATGAGCCGCGAATCGGGGTATTTTCTTATCTCTTAGTATATTACGCTTACATTTTAATTAAAAAAAAATTAATTACATTTTTTATGATGTTGTTGTTGCCCTGCAAACAACTTTAAAAATGTTCCTTTGAAAAAAAATTGCAGAAATATTTCGATCATTATGAACATTTACAATTTTTTTATTCGACTTTAATAATATGAGCTTGTATTAAAAAGCCGAGATGATTTCATACGATACATTTAATTTCTCTGTATATGAAGCAAGATATTAATTCCTATTTTTTAAAACTTAAAAGCTATAACGTAACTAATTTTTTTCTATGACTTATTATTTTAGCCAAACCGCAAAATAGGAATCAGTGGGATTTGGTAACTTTTTTATGGCGCCAAGTGAGTGGTATGTCGTCAAATATGGTAACCTTGGTTTCTTGTACTGTTTGAAATTCACTTTACGTAATGTTGCAACCCATAACTTGGCGGACTTTGGATAAATCCCAACGCCCCTTGTTCTACGATTTTACCATTATTTTTTTATCTGGCATGTAACCATATATTACGAAAATATTCTAAATAGTTATTTTTAATTTTAAAAAATGTAATATTTTTTATGAGAGCGATAATCTAAAAATAATAATGAGAGGGATAATCTAAAAAAAAAAATCATAATGCATTAATTCATGATAGTTGCAATGATAAAAAAAACCAAAAAAGCAATTGTGCAATTAGAGAAAGATGTATTAGAAATTGCAAACTTATTTAAACATGCTAATTTAGTATTTAGTAAAGAAAATAATTAGAGAATGCAGTGCATACCTGGTGCAGGAAGGGATTGTGAAAAACCTAAGTGAAAAGAGAAAATAAGTAAGATTAGGTTAAAAAAATTATCACCGAAGATTCCTTATAGTTAAAATGTTAAAATAATTAATAAATGATAAATACAATGCTATTTAAATTCTAATATACATTTTCAGAAACAAATATACCCATCAGTTTTACATATCTATTTAGTCCTAAAAATTGCCTAAAAATAAATATAAAGAATTATATTAATAAAATATGTGAGCTTCTTAAGAATAGTGTCGTTAATTTTAAAAGTTACAAACGCTGTGAATATTTTAATTAAAAAAATAAGTAAATGGTATGCTGTAGTTAGATTATGAAATTCTTGTAAGTAAATTAATAATAACAAATATTGTTAATAACTGTAAAAGTTACAAACGCTGTGAATATTTGAATAAAAAAAATATGTAAATTAACTGCTGTAGTTAGATTATGAAATTCTTGTAAATAAATTAATAAAATATAATAGTTTCTTATAACCAATGTTAATAATTTAAAAGGTATAAACGCTGTTGATACTTGAATGAAAAATAGTAAGTAAACGAATTGTTGTAGTTAAATTATGAAATTCTTGTAAGTAAATTAGTAAAATACAAGAGTTTCTTATAACCAATGTTAATAATTGTAAAAGTTACAAATGCTGTGAATATTTTAATTAAAAAAACAAGTTAACGAATTGTTGTAGTTAAATTATGAAACTCTTGTAACCAATGTTAATAACTGTAAAAGTTACAAACGCTGCGAATATTTGAATAAAATAAGTAAACGAATTGTTGTAGTTAGATTATGAAATTTTTGTAAATAAATTAATAATATATAAGAGTTTCTTATAGCCAGTATTGTTATTAACTGTTAAAGTTACAAATACTGTAAATATTTCTTTAAATTTGTTTCATGTTTTTCTTGGACAGTAAAAAGTTTTCCCGTACCATTAAAACGAAGCTAAATTTTGACTTTTATCCCTATTATCTCTACTATTAACTAAGCAAATTAAACCAGCAGATTAAAATAACAAGTTTGAAACACTCTCTAATAGCACAATTCGAATCACAATGTAATACAATCACAAGTAAATATTTCATTATTTTGAATATAATTTTTAGCAAGCTTTATAACTTCTATCCAATCATTCTTGATGTTGGTTACAGTTCAGGGTTTTTTTTTTTTTTTTTTTTTTGTAATTGTTGATATTTAATTGATTGATAAACCAAAAAAAAGGACCACGGCTGCCTAGTTGAGAGCTCATTGGATTTCTGAACCAGGAAGGAAAGTTCGAAACCTATAAATCGAAAGCCGAAATGAATGATTTCGAATTAAAAACTTTTTTTATTTTTATTTTGAATTAAAAACTATGCAGGAAATGGGCATGCCAGAAAGTCCTTAAAAGAAGTAGGGACTTTCTTATACGCTACCCTGTGGGTGTTTTGTTCCAGGTCCTGGAACAAAACATATATGTGGGTACAATGTAGATAGTAGCCTTTATACACCTTGCATGATGCTGAATCTGCTGCATATCTGCTATTGTAGTGACGAAGATAAAAATGTCCGGAAAATAAATAACAACATTGACACAGACGGTGTTTCTTTAAAACAAGTTTTAAAAAATTGGTATTTAAAATAAAATAAAATAACTGCAAAATACGTATTATTTATGGGCAATACTTAAATCTGGAGTAAAAGAATTTGTGTCATAATTGATCTTGCTTTACAAAAAGGAGATTAAATGGATTCTTTAAATTATATGTCTAAATTAACTGTTAATTCACTTCTTAATATTTGCGAGGACTTTTACAATTCATTAAAATATTTAGGCTAAATTCGGTGATCTTTAATTTTAGTAATTAATTGTTCCTAATATCAGATCATACTAATGGGAGGTAATGTTACTCGCGCACGTGACAACCTTAAATCACAAGTGACTCCTGGGTGGTGATAAATGAGTAACGACAAGAGGCTATGGCTACTTGCTCCGGAAAAATGACTGTGCATCCTCCAAACTTTGAATTAAATATACTGTAGTGGAATGTTGGTGGTCTGTCTGGCGCTAAATTTCTAGAAATTAAAAAGATTTGTGTAGAGGGGGATGCTGATGTTCTGGTAATCCTAGAGGCAGATATCACAGGAAAAAACCAAAATAAAACAAGATATCAAGTTCCTTATGAATAATCAAGTTCCTTAATGAAAATGGTAAATACACCATTTTCCTGTGGATTGTATCACATGTTGGAATGGATGGAAACCAAAGGGTAGATCTTCTGGCAAAAAAAAAAAAAAAAAAAAATAATAATAATAATAATAATAATAATAATAGAAGTTCCTGAACAGTGTCTTATCCCTCTTGACTCTTTTACTTTCTTTTTCTTGACGGGACAAAATCGAGTCATCGTATATTAGTGAGTTATTATCTGACATCAAAGGAAAAACCTGGGGGACAGTCGGGGGAAAAATTGAGTGGAAGGCCAGAGAAATCATGTTCCGATCCCACGAACTTTTAATTATGGAGCTTCTAGCTTTTTAAATTTTTATCCTTAGAACATTTAACCTGTTTTTAACAGTTTTTAAGGCCTTTTGTTGGGTTTTTTTTTAAGAATGTCTGGTCTTTTCCCTTTGTAATTTTGATTTATTTATCTGTTCTTTTTGTTTTTACGGTAACTGGCCAAATTTGGTATAGATTGAGTTGCAATAAAGCCCTATGTAACAACAGCATCAACATACTTGTTCAACAAAAATTTAATGACTTTTGTTCGACTTTATGTCTTCTTAAAATATGATGTAAAAGGAAAAAAATTACCGTAAAGACATAAAGAATATGTAACGTAAAAAATGTTTTTTTTTTTAATAAATGGCAAATTTTATGTTACTAACCGTCCTTAATACGTCAATATCTCAACATTTAATATTTTTTTATAGTTTTTATGTATATATAGTTTCTTATAGTTTTTTTGTAAAAGTGTGATAAATCTCACAGGCCGCAAAAATGTTCAAGGCGGGCCGCGGGTTGGCCACCCTTGTATTAGCACAACCTTCTGCTATTGTTTTTTTCTAATTTTTATTATTATAATATTTTAATTTTTAACGAAACACATTAAGATGCCAAACAAATTGTACAAAAAAAGAAATTTGCAATTGAAATTTTTCAACGAATTTATCAGCAATGAAATGAAAGTGAAAAGACAATAAGCGATTTACTACTGTGCCCCAAAAGTAAGACCAATTATTTTTTTTTTCAAAAACTCTTTATTTATTCTGCCAAATTTATTTCATCGCCTTCAAAGTAATCCCCTCCGGACACAATGCACTTATGGCAACTTTTTTTCCAATCCTCAATGCATGCTAAAACGTCATCGGCAGGGATGCCCTTCAAAGCGCGCGGCGATTCACGTTGAATCTCTTCAATCGACTCAAAACGGTGTCCCTGGAGTGGTTTTTTGAGTTCAGGGAATAGTCAAAAGTCGCACGGTGTGAATACGGAAGCTGTGGAATGATATGGGTTTCATTTTTGACTCGAAGTCTCGAAGAATCAATTCACTGTTTTCGGTACCAATCGAGATTCGACCAAAATAGAATTGACCGATCCTTTTGAAATTCCAACATGATCAGCAAGATCTCTAATTGTAAATCGACGGCTTGCAAACACCAAATCTTTCATTTTTTGGATGTGAGCATCGTCGGTTCAGGTTGATGGTCGACCAGAGGTCTCATCGTCTTCAACGCGTTCTCTGCCTTCTTTTAACTGTTTATACCACTTATAAACATTTCTTTTCGATATAGGAATGCTGACCGAATACCTTCTGCAACATTCTATGCGTTTCCGCAAGCAAAATTGAATGCAAGTTCTTTGCTCAATTCATTCAGACATTTCAAAAATCGCCGGAATGAGTTTTAGCGTCTCACAAAGCCAAGCGCAACTCAAACACTAATGAATATTTTGACGTCAAATTTCACACAGATGTTAAGAACAGTCCAGCAATCTAAAAAAAGAAGAAAAAAAAAATTAAAATTTAAAGCCCGGTGGATTTTAAATTGAAAATGGGTCTTACTTCTTGGGCACAGTAGTAAACTTTTTTATTATAAATCCATTATTTTATTAAGTATAAAAGTTAACTTAGTTTTCAATGAAACAAATAAGAAAGAAAGAAAAAAGAAATGCACGTGAAAATAAATCTTTATCGAAATTATTTATAAAGCAGTTACGCTTACAAAATTCTATCTTAAAAAAAAGCAAATGATCTATTTTGTTATCTGCAAATCTAGCCTCGAAATTCATTTAGATTTCCATGTATTTCAACAGTTGTATAATAGCATGAAGGACGTGAAGAAAACATACTTAGATATCGGTACGATAATCAAATAATATCGAACTGAAAATGGAATATGCAGTTTTTCTTAGAAGAATAAGAAAAAAAAACCCTAATAAATTTAAACAATGTTTTTAGCAACAAAAACAAGTAATATAAAAAAAAAAATTTACAGTCAATTGCTACTTAAGTCAACAAAGAACAATTTTATTTTAGTTACTTTTTATTAATTAATGAATGAATATTTGAAAAAACTGTATTCACATCCAGTGCCATCCACTACAAGTTTAAAAAAGATGTATTTGAAGTTGAGTGGATGAATAAGAAGTATTTTATGAACGATTGAAAATTTGAACAAGATATATATATATGTAGGATTTGTTTCTATGCTAAGCACCAGATGGAAACACATCACGGACTATGTGTCTTTCACACCAACCGTTTGCCATGTAGTGGCAGTATTGAACCTTGAACTCTGGCCCTGGAAGAAGAAAAAAAACCCCGGAGGTGGGCGCGAGAGGAGAAAGCTAACTGACATGGGAGATGGCGAAACTGCAACGCGCTGTGTCAAGCAGCGGTAGAAAATGGTTGTGAATGATTAACAATTAATGTAAATATTGATGTAAATATATTCATTAAATATGTGTTGTTGAGAGAAAACCAACGTCTCGTTGATGTGTTTGGAAATACACCCCTAGACACCCACTGCAAAAGTACAGCCACTGTTAGACTGGTAGAGAAGTCTGACAAAACTGTAGGTTCGGCCGGGATGCATCAGTTGAAACCGGGGTAAATCTACATAAATTGGGGTTTCGGCTGGGATGCGTCTTTTGCCAAGCGTCTAAACCTACATGTATATAGGGAGAGTGTGAAATAATAGTTGAAATTGAAAAAAATCATACACAGTTCGATGAGAATTATCTAAATTTTCATTCATTGGTGTCTTTTGTGGAAATGTAATTATTTAATTTGCTGAAATGAAATTGACGCATTTTTTAAATGTATTAAAATCAAAGGATACTGACATGATACTGATATAGAAGAATGAGCAAACCTTGTCGACGGTACTGTTAAGACTGAACAGCTTAAACCGCATTAAAAATATATTTGAGCTCCTTATTAAGTTTTTAAAATCTGATTGACCAGACATCAAATAAAGTATTTTCAAAGAATAATTGAAAATGTGCCTATAGTCCGATCACTGATTGTGTGAAAAGATAATAATATTGGTATAAATAGGGCGTAGGGCTGACAACCCTACCCAGTAAAAGAAAACATCTCCTGTTCACCATCTCCTGAACACCATGGTTCTACTTGGACTGTAGTGCCGATGAGTTTGTTAGTTATTAGTATAAATATATTTAAAATAACATTTATATTTATACTACTAATAATACATTTAATATGATAGACTAATCCATCCTTTGGCTTCCTTGCTGTCAGCTTATAGCTATCTGATTATAGATCTTTTGTTGTTGTCAATCAGCGGGCCTACATGTTTCATTTACGTATACTGTGAAAAGACCTTCAACTAACAATAAAAGAGGGACATAGCCTTCTTGGATGACTTTTATGGGTAAATTTTTTCACTATATTTGTATGTCACACGAAAAAAAAAATGAAAATGTCCCACCAAACAGCCCCTGACTATTGATATGAGTTGTTTATACATGTTGTCCCAATCGCCGTCGAATCTCCTTATTTCTAAAAGTAGTCTGATTGTTGATGAGAAATGCTTATATATATTAATTCTCTCCTCTCTCATAGCCGAGGCACTCCCACAATTGCCATCGAATATCTTTATTTCTAAAAGTAGACCGACTGTTGATGAGAAATGCCTATATATCTCCCTAATCGAATCTCTTAAAACATAACTGCAACGAAATTTCCAATGGGTTTGAATCTGAGGACTCCAGTAATCAACAACTGGGCATGAGTCTGACTAAATGGATGCCTTTGCTTTTCTCACGTGTAAAACAAATGTATGTTACCCTCTAATTAAGGACAACTGTGGGTATAGACATGTTAGCATTTAATTATCTTTAAAAATTCCCAAGTGGGTACCAAACTTACTTCATAAAATACAATACAAATAGTACTTCATAGGAGAAAATGGACACAAAGTAACTCATTCAACTAATTAAGGCGGCCTGACTGTCTATGGAAACTATTCTCTTTTTCCTCCATGAGTAAATTTTAAAATGATAAAAAGCTTTCGTGAGTATCAAAATGGTATGAAATCATAAATGTTTCATTATCATTTACGATTTGATATCATTTTCTCTTAATGAAATCATAAATGTCTTCATTATCACTAAGAATTTGATACCATTTTGACACAATGAAATCATACACTGAAGTGACAAAAGTCATGGGATACCTCTTAATATCGTGTCGGCCCTCCTTTCGCCCGGCGAAGTGCAGCAACTCGACGTGGCAGGGACTCAATAAGTCGTTGGAAGTCTTCTGCAGGAATATTGAGCCATGCTGTCTCGATAGACGTCCATAATTGTGAAAGCGTTGATGGTGCAGGATTTTGGGCACGAACAGACCTCTCGAGGATGTCCCATAAATGCTCGATGGGATTCATGTCGGGCAATCTAGGTGGCCAGATCATTCGTTGGAATTGTCCAGAATGTTCTTCAAACCAATCGCGAACAGTTGTGGCCCGGTGACATGGCGCATTGTCATCCATAAAAATCCCATCGTTGTTTGGGTACATGAAGTCCATGAATGGCTGCAAGTGATCCCCAAGTAGCTGAACATAAGCATTTCCAGTCAATGTTCGGTCCAGTCGCACCAGAGGACCAAGTCCATGCCATGAAAAAACAGCCCACACCATTACGGAGCCACCACCAGCTTGAACAGTGCCTTGCTGACAGTTTGGGTCCATGGCTTCGTGGGGTCTGCGCCACACTCGAACCGTACCATCAGCTCTTACCAACTGAAATCGTGACTCATCGGACCAGGCCACGGTTTTCCATTAATCTAGGGACCAACCGATATGCTCACGTGCCCACGAGAGTCGCTGCAAGCGATGTCGTTCTGTCAGTAAAGGCACTCGAGTCGGTCTTCTGCTGGAATAGCTCAAGAAAGCCAAATTTCTCCGCACAGTTCTAACAGACAAGTCCCTTGTACGTCCCACATTGATTTCTGCGGTTATTTGACGCAGTGTTGCTTGTCTGTTAGAATTTACGACTCTTTGCAGATGTCGCCGGTCTCGGTCGTTAAGTGCAGGCGGTCGACAACTGCGCTGTCCATGGTGGGATGTTATGCCTGAAATTTCATACTCTCGGCACACTCTTGACACAGTGGATCTGGGAATGTTGAATTCCCTAACGATTTCCGAAATGGCATGACCCATGCGTCTAGCTCCAACTAACATTCCGCGTTCAAAGTCTGTTAATTCCCGTCGTGCGATCATCATCACGTCAAAACCTCTTCACATGAATAACTTGAACAGAAATGAAAGGTCTGCGAAAGCACTGCGCATTTATACCTGGTCTACGCGATGCTACTGCCATCTGAAAATTGCATATTGCTATCCCATGACTTTTGTCACTTCAGTGTAAATGTCTTCATTATCACTAAGAATTTGATACCATTTTGACACATTGAAATCATAAATGTCTCCATTATTACGTACGATTTGATACCATTTTGTCTTAATGAAACCATAAATGTCTTCATTATCACTTACGGTCTGATACCCTTTTGTCACAAAGAAATCATAAATGTCTTCACTGACTGTCATTCTGTTGATGAAAATGATGATGATGATGATAAATGAAGACAACTGTTAAGAAAACTTTTTATGAATATTTAATGTATTCCTTCCCTATCACATTGGCCTTTGGTACCAAGGCTTCAGGTTCGAATCCTGGCTGTGATATGGATGTTTGTTAGTGGTTCGGAATCCACATTAAGTTGTAGGTCCTGGTCTAATTAGCCTAAAGCAGGGGTGGCCATCCCGCGGCCCACCTAGAACATTTTTTGGGCCCTTGAGATTAATCACACTTTTACAAACTATATTTATTTTATAATTGTCAAAGTAGTGAAAACTAATGTGTTAAAAAAATACATTATGTGTGCATTCATATGATCCAATTTGAGAAATCTGACACAAAAAGTTGTTAGCCTCTTTTTGGTTTAACTTACACCTGTGAATCGTTTTTTTCAAAAATGAAATTGACCTAACATAAAACACGCTCAAACATAGCGGACGCTATCCTGCAACACCAGTTACGATGTGCAAATATCCAAAATTAGATCGATTTGCAATGGAGAAACACATATCGCACTAGTAAAATAAATATTTTTTAATGATTTCATTTTTTTTATTTCATTTATATTTATATATTTTTATTTCATTTTTAGTGTTATATATTTCTTTACCATGTGCGTTTAGTATCATTATTATTATATTATCTATGTTTACAAGTAACTTGAATAGTAGACACAATAATAATAACTTATTATGTTTCAGTTTTTCACTCCAAAAAATGTCTATAGTGGGTCTAAATGTAATATGGGGATATATGCGACCAGCAGAATTATGATGCATTTCCAAAGTGGCCCAAGAGATCATTTGTGTTGGCCACCTCTGGCCTAAAGTGTGCAAAACATGACTGTAGAGTGACAAACCACTTGTTTGTCACTCTACTTCATTGTTCTACTTCATCTCTACTTGTTTGTCACTAATCTTCATTATCACATGTACGAAATGTCACGGATATAAAAAAAAAGAATGCAAAACTGTCGTAAACATTTAGCACAAATCTTTCGCAGTTGGTTTCTAGATTTAGTCAACAAGGAAGAAAACTGAAACTATTAGTCTTTAAAACATTTCTGGCAAATCACATCCTTTGATCTAAAAACTGCGTGGAATTTCTTCATGCCAGAAGATTGTACACTTTACAAAAAGAAAACAAGATACAAAGCGACCGTTTTCGAAATGTGATGAGATAAGTGTAGAAATATATACACCAGATAAGAGGTCATTTATTGGACAAGAACAGATGATAAGATTTATTATCCATAAGGTCACTGGAGTCAACTACCTTAAGTGACGTTTCGAACACGTCTTGGGTATGTTAGGTCAGATTTAACATGAATAGAAGCATTAACTAAAAATTGTGGACTTTAGTTTATGAAGCTGTTACGATAATGCAATTGATAATATTCTTTTTGGATAGTTGTATTGAAAAAAACTAATACAATTCTGTGATTTTTTAAAAAATATTATTGCGGTTCCTTAAAGTTGTTGTTATCGTATTCCCTATGGAAGGAGGGAAGAGCGGGGAGCGATGGAGCACTTTACGTAGAAATCTTTCTTTTCCTTAAAATAAGAGACTTAAATGAAATCACATATTTAACGCTTATAATTAGTCCATTTTATGATACTACTGTGTTCTAAAAGTAACAGCCATTTTCAATTTAAAATTCCTGGGGCTTACGGAATTTAAATTTTTTTTTTCATTTTTAGGTTGCTGGCACTGTCCTTGACATCAGTGTGAAATTTGACATCAAAATATTCATTAGTGTTTGAGTTATGCTTGGTTTTGTGAGACGCTGAAACTGATTCCGACGATTTTTGAAATGTCTGAATGAATTGAGCAAAGAAGTTGCATTCAATTTTGTATACGGACCCGTATAGAATGTTGCAGAAAGCATTCGGTGAGCATTCCTATATCGGAAATAAATGTTTAGAAGTGGTATAAGCAGTTCAAAGAAGGCAGAGAATGTTTTGAAGACGAAGAGCCCTCTGGTCGACCACCAACCTCAACCGACGAAGCTCACGTCCAAAAAATTAAAGATTGGGTGCTTGCAAACCATCGATTTACAATTAGAGACCTTGCTGATGGTGTTGGAATTCCAAAAGGATCGGTCCATTCCATTTTGGGCCTCAAACACGACAAACCTCGATTGGTACCGAAAACACTAAATGCGGCAGTTCACACTGCATTGATTCTTCGTGACTTTTTCGCCAACATGAAACCCATATCGTTCCACAGCCACCGTATTCAAACCGTGCGACTTCTGGCTATTCCCTAAACTCAAAAGACCCCTCCTGGGACACCGTTTTGAGTCGATTGCAGAGATTCAACGTGAATCGCCGCGTGCTTTGAAGGCCATCCCTGCCGATGACTTTTTAGCATGCATTGAGGATTGGAAAAAAAGTTGGCATAAGTGCATTCTGTCCGGAGGGGATTACTTTGAAGGCGATGAAATAAATTTGGGAGAATAAATAAAGAGGTTTTGAAAAAAAAATAATTGGTCTTACTTTTTCGGCACAGTCGTACTCATTCAATTTTCACGGATTTAGTTTTATGAGAAAATAGTCTTTAGTAAAAGTTATTTAATTTTTAATTTTTTTCAATTCAGAAGAAAAAGGGAAATAAAAACTAGAATTTGAAATGATTTTTATTCTTGTTCTAAGGTTAAAATCTGAATTACAGCAGAAATAGTCAGACAGTAAGTTATTTCTAAAATATAAGTCAATATTATGTTGAATAATTATTTTTGCTGAATTTACACTTTTATGCTTACTTAAGTAAAATATGTATTATTACTTAAATAAATTTTATTTCATTTTTACTCAAGAAGTAATTTATTTTATTTAAATAGTAATATGTACCACACTGGCGCTCGGGGCCGCAGGTTTCGGGTTTGAGTCCCGGCGGTATCATAGATGTTTGTAGTGGTTCGGAAACTAATGTTAACCATAGATCGCGGTCTAATAGGACTGTAGAGCGTTAAGCGGAAGGCTGACAATCCTATCCCGTAAAAAGAAAACATGTGTTTCGAAATCTGCCAGCAGGCATACGGCCTTGGCCCACCATGAAGCTGTTGCGCCACTGATTATGATGATGAGTAATATGTACCTTTTTTTACTTAGTTTTAGTTGCTATTTATAAATGAAATAACTTAGTTATTTTAAATTACGACAACCGGAAGTTAGTTTTCTGAACTAGGGCGAATTCAAGCCTTGACCAAGTGAAGCCTAATCGAAGGTATCTTGATTGAAATGGGTATGATAAATCTGTCCTTTCGTTGGGAAGGGGGATGGAGGTTCAAACCGCCCTTCCAAGAGACCATCCTTGCACAAATTTTTTTTTTTCTTATCCCATATGGTAGACAGCAACATCTAGACCAAGTATACCTCCAACCTAGACCTACCTAACTAGTACGTGTGGAGCAAGTGTATCAGGGCGTCTTTCCAAGAATCCGCGTGGTCTCATGGAAGGAGAGAAATTACCCCTCATTTTCGTATCGTATGTATGGGAGAAACACTCCCACCAGGCAGTCTGATTCACAAGGCAAGATACTGAACACCCCAAACGCTATCGTGTCTCCTCGTGTTTTGAAACAGTGTCCACAAAAAAAGTTCCCCGATTTTTCCCATCCAATTGGGTATGATCTTGCCGTGGTGGATGGGCCACTCACAATGTCACAAGTGTTGAATGACTTGGAAGTCCTTTTTTCCGTCAAAGAACTGAAACAATCAAGCACATTGAACACTACAGTTGGTTTAACGAGCAACTCATACCAAATAAGTTGTCATTTCGATTCAAAATATCATCGGCAGCAGAATTCACTTTCTTTATGCCTCTTACAGCGTCATACTTTGGAACACTTTTTTGATGCCGTACCGTTTCCCCCTACTTCAAGTATCTTCAGTTCAAATTTGAACTCTTTTTTACAACATTTTGAAAGTGGGACTTCAATTATAATCACCCTGAATATGAGGATCAGTCGAAAGAAAATCCTAAAAAAATGTTATTATTTAATTTGGAGGGGAGGGGGGGGGGGATTATATTCAAATTTTCGATAATTAAACTTTAAACTACATAATCATAAAAGAAAAATTAGATAAAGAAAAAATTAGGAAAATTAGATTGAGGAAACAGAGAAAATTAAAAAAAAACACAAGTGCAACATTTTTTTTTCACTTAATTTTCCCAATGCTTAAAACACGTTCTGCAAGGTTTGCAAAGGACTTTAGTTTTCTTTTAAAAAAGATTTTATGGTTGGCCATGTAAGCACCACTCATGCACTACCTCGTCATTCAATCGAAACTCACATTTATGGCTATTTCATCCACAGTCACTCGGAGATTTTCCTTTTTTCCTACTCTCCAACAGAAGTGTCTAGCATACTGGCTCCTCATTTTTACTCCTCTGATACACTTGCAGCTATAACAACATACATAATTGTATTGCGTTTTTATTTGAAAATTCATTTCAAATAACTTTTACACATTTCGTCAAAAATATTTTAACGAAAAGATTTTTTATGCATTTTTACTATGTGTGGTCATCTTTATACTGTTGCTATGGCGACGTTTTTTGTCATGCATTTTTACTATGTGCGACCATCTTTGTACACGTCGATGCTCGTTTCTCTACACCCTTCCGCCACCTACTGGATATTCCTCCAGTTCAACCACTGATTGTGTGGAAGCGGAAACAGACAAGTCGATTACTGGTTAGGGATGCTAGTCAGATATATATGCAAAACAAATGCAGTTTTGAAGAAAAATTTTTTTATAGTTATTGTGGAATATTTTTCTTCATCTAGTTTTTCTTTTGAAGTTATGTAGTTTAAAATTTAAATTTTTTAAATATAATTGGGGGGGGGGGGGGGGGGGGGGGGGGGGGGGGGGGGGGGG